>BGPR01000827.1:344582-394640 GCA_013235015.1 Araneus ventricosus | reverse complement strand
TCTTTCTGCATTTGGGTATATCCACGGCATTTTAAATAATTAGCGGTTATTTTTGCAAAATAAATCTTCCAAAATTATAAACTTACCTTGAAATAAAAAATATTTAAATAAAAAGGAATTATAAAACGAAATTGCCACGAACGGAGAAGAGTAATATACAACTAACTGAAGAAAAAACCGAAGGGATGAGAGTTCCCAGTTCTCTTTAAGCAAGCAAGTTGCATTGTACAAGGACATTATTACTTGGTGGCTGGTTAGTGAATATTTTACCTATCTGGGAATATGGGAAGACGTGTCCACTCATCTATTGATAGTTAAACAACACAGAGAGTGGATACGTTGATGACGTCGCTTTGGGAGCACACCGCTTAGTCCCAATGATACGTAACGGAATAAATATCATATTCTTTCATAGCTCTTTTTAGCAACAGAAATTTTTTTCCAAGCCTGTTTTTTTTGTGAAGAAAACTTACTAAAGAGTCGCACATCACGAAGGAATCAAAAAATATGGAATTTTAAGAGATCTTAAGATCTTAAGAGGGTAAGATAATAAAGAGATCTTTTCTTTTTTGCATCTATAAATCTAAAGCTCGAACATCAGGTCTTCGGTGTCAAATGAAAAGAATTTTTTTTTTTTTGCCTTCCGAAATTCCTCTCGAATGCATCGGGCATCCGACAACAGCATAACCATGCATTGTATTAGCTTTAAAACAACAGGCTTTATTTACATTTACCTGAAAATAACAGCTTTAAAAATCTTAGCTTTGAACTAGAGAAAAATTAAACGGACTTAATTTAAACAGAAAACCGAGTAATGCTCTTATTCGTGGTTTCACTTCCAAGGTGAAAGCCCATGATGAATAAATTTCTGTGAATCCTCACACAATATTCAGGAGAATATCTCTCTTAAAAAAAGTCTGATGCAGAGTTACAGTAGTCATTTAAATGGCTCCTTTTCCATTACTCTTTGATGAAGGAGGATTTGGTGCAAGACAATATTTTATGACTTATTTTCTACTGAGACTGACGTACATTTCTCTCAGCATGTTACGTGGTTAATGTAGATTTCTGTTCACTGGGGTTTGTCGGCAGGCAAAGGAACTGTTTTCCTTCATCCTGAAGAAATGTGTTGATCGCGCCAAAAAAGGACTTAAATGAAGGACCAATAAATAGTTTTTTTTTATGGTTACCCTAAAGATGTAGTGAAAAGCACAAAATCAGTAGAACGTATCAGACAAACCAGAAACACATAGTTGTTATGTTATGTTTGATGCAATCGATGTCCGCCACTATGTCCCAAGAGAAATTTTATAAATGATAAGAACTATCAAAAAGCCATAAATATGTGTTGTTTCAAAAAGAAGGTTTGTTGTGAAGCAAGCTCAGGGAAGATGCTGATTATCTAATAACCAAAAGTGCTTTGGAAATAGAAAGAAGGTCACAATGTTGTTGGTGGTAGAAGATATCGACCTCTTGGTTATAATGACATTTTTCTTCTTGAAGCCTGGGAGAGTGAGGCAGGAGATGCTTTTATATTGTGCAGCAACTTTGAACATGTTCCACACATAAGGACAATATTTTTTGCTCTTCGTATGTTCAGTGGTTATGAGAATTCTCATCTGATCTTTTCAGAAGGGGAAGAAGAAATTATAAATGTCTGAATACAACAAGTTGTGAATATTTTCTCCAGATGAAAATGCATTCTCGATGACATTGATCAGCGGTCCCCAACCTTTTATTCACTGTAAGGCGTACCCCTTAATTATATTTTTATCTCTTGAGCAATTCCTTTACAGCAGCCTCCTCCCTAACCATCTCTTCGCGCAGCAAAGAACTTTTATTAATAACGCCAAGGGCCTTCCGTTAATTTAAGTGTCAAACGACTCTAATGAACTTCATAGTATTTGTAGATTGATTTTTGAATTTACATTTTATTCCATTACTGAATCTGAATTAAAGATATCAAGGATTTGGAAGTAACAAAGGCTGTTATCCCTCCATTACTTAGAACAGTATTAGTTCAACGTCAAAACAAATGAAAATATATTGAAATAATTTCGCATTCACTCTTATGACGAGAGCTACAATTACTCTATTACTTAATATTAATCTGCTTCTTTCCTTTTTCTCTTATATTTCGTATCAGGCTTTCGGATTCGTACAATTTTCACTTTTAAATTTCAAAACGAGAGCCTTTGAGAGAACGAAATTCCAGAATATTCTTATTTTTTTTTGTGTTTCTCCGTCATTACCAAGATCACTTTCGAATACTCTAACTGGTCGCCCGCATACTCACAGGGTACGCGTACTACACAGGTTAAACCTCTGACATAAAGATGAAGGTGACGGAAAGTTTTGATAGCCTGTGGGGGGGAAAGAAATGGCAAAGAACTGAGATTTCAAATTTTAAAAAATCACTAGTAAAAAAATCATTTCAATTTAGCGTCTCTCCTCCAATTCACAGCAGCCGCACGTAAACACCTTTCTCCGTGCATACTACAGGTTCAAATTTGGAATGGTCTTTCGAAAGCCCTTAGAAAGAAAAAAGAAACAACCTGATTGTTCCCAGTCACCACCGCACAAGGAAACCAGCCCTTCTGCCCTTCTCTGATATCATTGTGTGCCAAGGTGTAATTTCACTTACACCTTGAAATCTGGCATTAAAATGTTCTAGAATTTGCTATCACTGCAAGGCATGGTTACAAATTCTCCATAGAGATGATAACATCATTACAAACTCAGCTGTCATCAGAAGCGAAATCGATTTCAGGAGCAGGAATAATTCTAGAAGTTAGACTTGGAAAGAAGAATAAACATTGCAAGTAGGAGAAAAGTGATCAAGTAAACTGCTCATTAATGATTACATGACTCATTCTAATATCTAAAAAAATTAAATTGATTGAAAATTTTTTTTATTATTATATCGCCCATTCCGTAATTAAATAATAAGTAAAATGAAAGCTCAGTTCTACATTACGCTTCAGCCATTGTTGAAATCTTTTCGTGATGTTTTCCTCTGCTAACTATAACAGTGGTTTCACTCCAAAATATACAAATATATAAATAAATAAAAAAACAAAGCTTGAAATAATTATTGAAAGCATCCGAACGAATTTAAATGGTATATAAAAAGTGGAGGCATGGTGACCGCATAACTTGTCGTTTTAGGTCCAAGCGCTTGATAGGGTTTAGGCAAACAGCTGAAAGTGCCGAGCTTAATTTTATTGAATATATAGTGTTGGTCATTTTATTTATATCTGCAGCTCCACTTGTGGCTTCCAAGTTTGATGGCAGGAGTTATTTTTGAGATATTGCTCGATTATTGAAAAAAGTCCGTATTTTCTGACTTAAATCTGCACGCAAGCGGCTAAAGCTATCACCGTGAGGAGGGGAAACTTAGTAGTTCATCCCGACCTTAAACGAGTGGATTAAAACACTTCAGCTTTTCCTGATTATCTTTGAACGTAACAACCCAACCACTAATGGCTTATCCCCAAGTTGCTGAGGGTTAATGGGTTTTGTCCTCGCTCGCTTTTTATCTCTCGACTCGTGGGCATCTCTTCGGGACCATCCGAATTAAAAGTGTGTGCATTGTTAATTATTTTAGGTTGAGTATTGTAGTTTAATGAATCATCAAGCAAATTTTAATGTGTTTGTTAACAATAAGCATTCCCTATCTCTTGTTAGTTGCTGGAATTGGAATTAAAGAGAATGGATTTGAAGCTAACAAAGGCTGTTATCCCTGAGTTTGTGGGAAAATGCGCATTCAGATTCCAGTCTGGGAGGCGAATCATAAAGAATTTATCTCATGATGAATATAAAACTTCAAGGCTAAACAAACTCAAAACTCTTTAACACAATTTATCACCTATCAATAAGAATCATAAAAGAACAATACAATACTATATCTTAAGCAAAATTGTACAAGAAATAACTAGCACAAAAATGCTCTCGGTCGCCACACTACATTACACAAGCCATAGTGGAATGACTAGAAAAGTAGGAAAAATTTTTGAAGCCTGTCAAGCCAGAAAGCAATGTTTTTAAACGTTTTTATTTTTTTATAGAGATAATAAAGAAAACAGTTGTAATGATATTAAATTAAATCAGGAATTCTGGCTTGTCTTGGGGGCTGTAGCCGATAGCCCCTGGATCGCCACTGGCTGGAAGGTTACTGGTTTGTTTTCGCCTGCTTTCTATCTCGACTCGTGGTTGATCTCTTTGGTACATCCGATTGAATTGGTTGCGCGTAAGAAACATTTTCTTAGACAACGTAAATAAGAATTACCGATCTTGTCCATTTAATAACAAACAAAATGTAAGAAGTTAAGACTTATCCGATCAGCTAGAGAGATAATGGCCTTCGTAAGAAATTCCGTTCCATTTTGAACCTTTGGGGCGGGGAAGGGGGATTTTTTTGGGACTATTGTAAAAAATGCTCCTCTGGGTCTATCAATGGTGTAAAAATTGAGCTACATAATTTCCGAAGTTGATCATAGTTTTGGATCTTTTATTCGCACTAGCTACTGGTCGGAATGATGTGGAATTTAAAACCTCTTTCTCGGCAGAAATCCTAGGATTTCCTTATGCATTGCTGCTTTCGGGTTATCTTAACCACAAATTAGAATAATTACAAATTCCTTTAACTCATTTAAAATACTCATTCAAAGTTCGCACAGGCTGTTGACTTATAGTACAACTGTAAACAACACTTATATAAGTAATTTTAAAACACTGAAACATCTAATAAGAATAAAATTTAAACGATACTTGGTTTTACATTGAATGGCAAATTCCTGAGTTCACAACCCTTGATCAAATGAAAGCACGAGTAATTACCCTGAAAATATGCAAAAGAAAAATCCTTAACTCCTCCCACACACACACACAAAAAAAAAGTGCCACCCAAGGAATCATACTGATAGTCAGCCCACCTCCTCATGTTTTACCTATTTTAGTAACGGTCTTTTTTTCCCCTTTTTAATTGAGAATATGCACTTTTTAAGATAATATTGGATTGTGCAATCTTGTAATAGATTACTCAATTTGTCACCAGGTAAGAAAAAAGTTGCAAATATCCAATACAATCATTTTAATTCAACAACTCTGGGGAGGATTTAGATTAAAGAATGATTAATAAACTATTTTTAAATATGCACGATTAAAAAGTTTTCGGTGTCCTCAAACATTTCTTCAAGGACAAAAATTAAAGGTTTCAAAATAAAATATATTTGTTAAAAAATGTATTTAATTAATCATGCGATTCTTAGTTAGCTAGTTCATTTGTCATATTTCAAAAATTGGAATTTTTAATATCGCCAATAATTTTGAATTCTTAATATCGCCAGGTATCACTTATTCATAATCGGAGCTAATTTTTAATTAATTTTAATTTACTGAATGGACGTTTTGTACTTGCTTTGGTAATTGTGAGATAAAAAATAATTTGAATATTATTAGCTCATTTGGAAAAATTTCATGATAATTATTATTTAATATGTATTGCAAAATATCTTGTGTGGAATTTAAATATGTTTGGACCATTCAAAGTTCATTATAAAGTTCTACAAAATTATATGATATGGTTTCAATTGGGACTGAACATAAGTGCTCATGTACACAAACCAGTCTTGATGATAGGGTTTCCAGCAGATGCTTTTCTATTCGGTAAATTTTCAAAGCTTTCATCTATTTGTACTATTACAATATCAATTACAACGTTAAAAAAACTGACATTTAAATTCCTCTTTTGGGTTTTGTAGAACTTCATCTTCTGAAAGATCGAATATAACTTCTCTTCAAATTGCTTTTTCAGGGAAGCCTTCTGAAATGCTTAAGTTTTGTGCTATATATTTTTTTTTCTGTCGCCTAGAAATACGTCAAATTTTGATCTTAAGCTTTGGATTTCACATTTAATTGTGCTTACTAAACAAAAGGCTGGGTCAAGAACATTTGTTTTTGCTGGCAATAGTGCGTTGATACTATTAACTTTTGTCAATACTTGTAAACCATACCGATAAACTTGAAATAAATGGCATTTCTTCTAATGAATCCAGTAGGCATTTAGCTTCGAATATTCGTGTGTTATCGTTATTTGTACTAATAGACTCTTCTAAGACATTATAAGTTTGTTCTAACTGTGTGTGAATTGTTTTAGATATGATACATAGACATACATATAGAGACAATATACGGTACAATATTCGGCTGCTTTTTTCATGTTAGACGACTTTCATCATAGGACAGTACGTATCAGTTTTGAAGTGCCTGTGATGCGTAGCATCATAGTTAGGAAAGTTTAACAATTTATTGCTTTTAAAGCTCTCGAATGCGGAGTTCAAGTGGGAGAGACCCTGCCTCCATTTTTTTCTATTGTAGGGTCTCTAAAAATTTTCTCCACTCCCACGATGGGTTAATAATTCCGCAGGGTCGTTCCGAACTGTGTGAAGGAAGTGTCGTAGCACGTTGCCAATTATTATCGAAACTGGTCAACAGGGTCAGCAAGACAGACCATCTGTGAAGGTCATCGTGGGCTTTACGACTATACTTTTGTAGCATCCCCTAGCAATAAGATTATCTTTCGTCGTTTTTATATATCGAATTTGGAAAAGAGCAGCTACCTTTGATTTTTGACGGGGCTGCCTCCCTCTTTTGAGTGGGGTCCCTTTATCGTACTGGAGTTTGTGTTATAGCGAGGTCGCGCACGACCTCGCTGACAAAAAACTTTCGAGAGTGCCTCGCGTGTAAAACAATTTTTCCCATTTACAAATGTAAATAAAAATAAAATTTAAAAAGTTATCATTACGGGACATCTCTCAGGTCGGGGGGCCCGTATGACTTGCACCCGCCAGATGGCCGGCCCTGGATGGAACTGATTGATTTTTTGTAATTCTACACTTTGGACGATCACCTTAAATAATAACTAAAGGATAAATTAAAATAAAAAGCATATATGAAAAGAATTCAAAGTTACTTTTTCAATTATCTGCTCCGTCAAACCGCTGAAATTTCATCACTATAGAAAAGATGATTAATTTAAATGATGAGTTCTCCAAGTCGATTTTTGAAACATTCTTTGTAGGTGATTTGTGATGTACTGATGATCTAGGAAAGGGATTCTTAATTTGAGTGGCGATCCAACATGAGGTCATAAGTATTTTGGGATCGCTGAAAAGCCAATAGATACATAAATTGCCGAGAAAAACTTGAAAAAAAAAATACTTCCATTGTAGTGAAATTTTTACATTATAAAAAACAATTCCCAAGAAAAACATTTTAAAATTCTTCTCCTCGTGATTCTTCTTGTCTTTATTTTAATATTAAATTCATATAACAATAAGGCATCAATTACTTTACAAAACAAATCTAAATGAATAAACGAATGATGAAACGATGGAAATATCGATTTCAATGAAATGATGCTTATGTTATAAAAATAATACACCAAGAAAGCAACTTGGTAAATTGATAAAATTTTTGAAAAATTTTCTCAAATGAATGGGACAGAAGATTAAAATAAATGAATAATTTTATTCATGTTCAGCATTATAACAATCCTATTAAACCTTTTTTCCTTTACTGTAAAACTTGGAATAATCACAAATAGACAAATTCATACAACTGGTACAATAAAATAAAAAACTGCATTAAAAATGTCTTCTCAATTCATGATTTACTTTTTGATAGCCGTTTGTATTACACGTAAAGAATACTCTTAGAATAACTTTATTTGAAAATAAAACTTACAACATCAAGAGATTTTTTTTTTTTCAGTTTAGAAAAAAGACAGAGAGTTCAAGTTACACGTATAAATATATCTCAAAAATATCAATCAACAGGTTCTTTTCATTCTTTATAATAACACGGCACATAATTATACTGTTTCTCAGAGTATAAATTATTCATTTTATTCCTTTAAAATTTTGGTTTTTCTACATTCCTCTCTAGAAAGAGGCTGAAAATTCACAGGGAGATGAGTTTAGTTACACACATAAATTACTCTTATAAATTATTTATAATATATTGCTCATTGTTTCTACCTAAATTTTAAACACTTTAATTTATTCCAATATCTGTAATGACACAAGCATTGATATAATGAAATTTATAAATCTTCAAATTGGAGAAATCTATATAACAACCTGATATCACAGATGAGGAGTTGAAATTATAATTTTAAAAAAGCTATCCTGCTTCTCAGATATAAATTTGCTTCCTCAGATTATACAAAAAAATTAATAAATAAATATCAACGCATATTTTTTTCATTTAAACAAATTGAAACAAAAGATATAAAATAAAGTTGTCGATTGGGAAAAATAAGCTTGCATAATGGAGCCACATTTCATAGACATTTGTATCAGAAAATCTGAAATAAAATACACAATACAATGTTAACTTCAAACTTTTTTATTATGTAGTATACAATATATTACGGAGTCAAGAAAGAAAAAGTTAATTTATAATTAAAATATTCGATATTTAATAGTCTATATGTTTTTAATACATGCAATAATAAAAATTTTTATCGCTTAATAAATATAATATAATGGAAAACTATACATAATTCAGTATAATAGTTGTACTAATGTACTTTTCAATCTGATTTTTTGCAGAATCATAATCAGTTATCAGGGACAAAAGATTATTCACATGTATCTCTCATTAAAAATAATTTGTATCTATGTTTAAAAAATATTGAAAGATATTTTCATTATGAAATATTCATTATGAGCAAATTATGCCCCAGAAATAAAACAGTAAATAAAGTCTATTTTTATATATTTGTACTTAATAAAATTAAAAAACAGAAACATAAATTCAAATTTCAAGAATTAGAACCAATTAGCATAATCTTATTTACACTGGCTTACTAGTTAACACCTATTTTAAAATCATTATCAAAACCGTCATAATCAACAGTATATTATCAAAATTCTAAATATTAATAATACAGATAAATAAGTTGAACTTACCTCATTATTGCTTACATAAATATTAATTAACACATTGTAAATGATTTACTATCCACTACTTTACTATTACTATAAGTCAGAGACTTAATTAAGTAATTCTGGAATGTTTCAATTTCAATAAGCAAATTTTTAATATCTAATGTACATTGACGAATAAAACCTCGTAGAAGTAATTTTTAATTATAAACAAAACATAACTCGATAAACTACGGATATACGGAGTGAATTCCAATCTGCTTAAAACTCCGATAAGCAGTTTAGACTGCCGTCCGTTACGTGACTATGCTATGACAACTCATGAATAAGGTCCGTTCGATATTAAATGGCAAATTACGTTTCCCTAAAACAGGGTTTACACGAGGCCAATATTGTCTCGACAATAAATTCATGTATGTGCGGAAAGAAGATTAGGCATGTGCAGAAAGGATAACGCATGCGCAGAAAGAGCGGACAATGGCAAATTGGCTCGACGTGACGGGACAACTACGTGCTATTGTCCGACAATATTGGCCTCGTGTAAACCTACCTTCACTCTAGATATCCCTTTCCTAGTTCCATCCCTTTACATAGCACATGCGCATGAAGATCTATGTGATTTGCGATATGCAGAATTTAAATGAAAATCAAGGATCACTACTCCGAAATTCATTACAAGTTGAAAATTCAAAAATACCGGAGTACCTGTGCATTTCCTTCGTTGTCTTTATAATATCATCGAGTCAAGAATGACGACGAGCTCAAAATATGTGCACAATATGATTTTAATCCCGTCTCAAGAAAGATATTGCAACAGAAAATCATTAATCATTTTTAATAAACGGAACCATTGTCACATGACGCTGGTTTAAACATTAGACAATGTCACACAGTCTGTTTAAAAAATACAATAAAAGAACAAATTCGCAAAATATGAAACGAATCGCAGTTAAAATAAGCTATCAGTACATGCTGATAAATTTAACATGCAATGATTTAAAAAAATAAACAGAAAGTTATCGGTGAATATAAATTAAAATTTTTCTCACTCACTAGAGTAACAACAATAATTTTAATAAAAAGAGACATGTCAGCAGAACCATAATGCTCGTACTTATTATACAGGGTTCCCACTTACATCCGTTACACCCGCCTTAACTTCTGAACGGTGACAACTTAGGCCATAAATTTGGTGTTTAGGTATAGTAAAAAGGCTATGCGTACGCTAGTCGATGAGACAACTTAAAACGCCATCTATCGGGAAATTTTGGAATTAGCGGTCCTATCTTGTAAACGGTGAAAGACAGTTGCGGACTGGGTCTGAAAAGAGTGGTTGCCATGAGACAATGGGGGCCCTATCACAACTGCGTTACCATCTCAAATATATTGTCTGATATTATTAATAACAAATATAATAAATTAAAATCAATAAGTTAATATAATCTATTCCTAATCTAAAACTCTATTATATACTATATGTAATAATCTCACTTAATTTTGCTTTAAATTCTAATATTATATATTTTAAAGTCTTAATGTTTTCCAAAATCGCTTTTCTTAAACTCCAGTTTCGTTTTATTTCCCGAGCTGGAGGTATATTAAATCTCGCGTTTTGGCATATTTATTACTAAAAGAATACTTTAATCGCTTTCAAGCGCACACATAAATCGCGAATTCTTTTCCAGACTTTTCCCTAAAACACTTACGTAATTTACTAAAAATAGCTATTATTCCCTTCACTTTGATCACGAGTCTATATGTTAAATCCCTACCTGAGAAAATGCAGGGATTTTCTGTTCTCTTTTTGGCTTGAAAACTTAAAGCAAGATGGACGTACATTCCGTCATTCTCCCATAATAAATGAAAATTAGTTAATAACTCGGCCTGTTTTTTATTTAACGACTACAACAACGAAATCATTTTATATATCACTAAATACAGTATACACGTATTATTGAAAGTAATAAATAGCAAATATAGATGTAATTTTATGATTAAATATTAAATAATTTTGGTGGTTGTATAGCATACTGTAATTTTGGAACTATACTGTTATATTGAGAATATTTTAACCAAACCGAAAATAAAGTGCAAACTATTTACCAATTTAAATTTTTTTAAAATAATAATTATAACTGTCAAAGATTAACAATTCAAATGTACAGAAGTGTATTACATTTGGTTCATTTCATTAATGGCAACTCGGGAAACATTTGAGTTCACTAGATGACTGTGCAAATCTGTTAATAAGTACTCTATATCCAAATCATCTGGAAATTCCTTTTCATAGCAACGTACAGGTATTCCAAGTTCTCCTCAGACAGTGAATTTCTTAATATGGTCTTTAAGATCTTTAGTCGACACATATCCTGGGGGCCTGAATTGTCTTATGTTAAGGGGGCCCATTTGCCATCGGGCAAGCTGGCAACCTGGCCAGTCCGCCACTGGTGAAAGATATGAGAAAAAAGTCAGTTAGAAAGTTGTACAGCACTCTCGATTTAGCATGAAAAGATACCTTGCGCACATTAATACTCAAAAAAAGAATGTAAAAAATGAACATTTGTTTGATTGGGATTTTCAACACTATGGCGTCGTGAAACACGAGCGAAGCGAGAAATCCAGTCCAGAGTGCAAATGTGTATAGTGGCTAACGGAAAGCATTTTGAGCAATATAAATAAATTATCCCGAAGACAGGGACGTGTATCAGTTTCTTTCTTCCATTCTTTATGACATGACAATTTTCGAAATCGTGACCAAACAAATGTTCATTTTTTGCATTCTGTTTTGAGTATCAATGTGCGCAAGGTCATACTAAAACGAGGGTGCTCTACAACTTTCTAATTGACTTTTTCTCGTATCTTTCACCGTTTACTAGATAGGACCGCTAATTCCAAAATTTCCCGATAGATGGCGTTGTAAATTGTCTAATCGAGTAGCGCATAGCCTTTTTACTATACCTACACACCAACTTTATGGTCTAAGCTGTCACCGTTTAGAAGTTAAGGGGGGGGGGGTAACGGACATAAGTGGGAACCCTGTATTATTAATTTTTTCAGAATAAGATTATACATAGGCGATACATGAGCCACATTCATATAATAACAACCTCCCTGCGCTCAAAAAACAAAATCTGAACTTCTCACATGTACTACCCCTCTGACGCTACCGATCCTACCTGCGAAAAGTACTACGACTTTTGATGGACTCACTTCATCACATATGGAAAGGAGTAAGTATTGAACTCCAAGCAGCACTGCATCGCAAGAACTCAATTCTTTGCATCCCCAGATGCTATACACCCAGTGCCGTAACAAGGATGGGGCAGGTAGGGCACGTGCCCTGGGCGCAATTGTAAGGGGGCGCAAAATTAAGGAATCAATTGGTTATATTTAAAAGCTCTTTTGAAGCTCTTATTTCCAAGTTTCTTAAAGATTGAAATAGTTTCAACAAAGTGTGGGGAAATCTTAAGGATACAGTCATTTTTACTTTCTCGTATACGAAGAGAAAGTATTGTAATCGTCAAAAAATTCGAACTTGAGATTTTGACGAATCTCCACATTTTAGACCTCCCTGAGTCCGAAAAATACAATTTTGGAATTATGTCTGTCTGTGTGTCTGTGAACACGATAACTAGAAAACTATTAGAGCTACAGGGATGAAATTTGGTATGTGGTCTTTAAACATAATTTGTAGGTTTCTATCAAATTTTGGACAAAATCCGTCAACGGGAAGTCTGTCTGTCTGTATATCCGAAGTCATGTGAACACTATAACTCAAAAACTTGAATAGCTTAGATGGATAAAATTTGGTACACAGTTTTATCGTTATGAATGTAGGTCCGTATAAAATTTTGGGCCAAATCCGTCAAAGTGTTGACTGTCTGTCGGTCTGTATAATTTACTATTGAAACCAATCCGTTGTCTCCACGCGCTTGCGGATTAGAAGCAATCTTCTGTGCAGGCAAAAGGAGCGAATTACGTCAGTTTGTCCTTGAGACTTCAAGAGTGAAACCTAGCAGTGTGCGATAGATATGCGTTTTAATCGGCAGGCATCACTTTGAATTTGATTCTTTACCTAGATATTTTTCAATCACTATAATGAAAAACCTTCTGATAGTCATTGGATTCTGGATAACAGTAGGTTCGAATTTTTTTAGCCACGCGGGGGAAGGAGAAACGGCATCTTTTGGGGGAAGTATACGAGAAGTTTAGGGGAGAACACTCCCGCTGGTTACAACACAGAAATCTCAAGCTGCGACAAAATAACAAGTAATATTATGTTTCAAAGATTTTCTGCCCGAAATCCCCGTCAATGAAATTAAAAGCTCGTTTAAGGAAGGTTGCTTCCCAACTTCGTGTCTCGGTGGGGTTGGAGATACGGGAAGATGGTTAGGAATGATTATCTCCCGCAGAGTTTCTGATGGTTTTTCGCGGTATCCCTGATTCATACTGACAGGATATCAGTTCTTCGGAAATTGGTTATAAATGGTTAGCGAAAGTGTCATTCCTATTTTCAATCAGCAAAGAGTGAAGAACGGAAAATATACCTCCATTTTTTTGCGTAGTGTTTTTAGCACTGCACATATTCATAATTTGTATGATGAAAGTGCGATAGTGTTTATTTTAAATTTTATTTCGGAAAACCTAGATGCATTTGTTCTACTAAACGCAAACAAACAAAAGATACTCGCCAAGAGAGAAAAGACCGCGTAAAGTTTTGCAGTTGCTGGTAAAAATTATCAGTCCTTATTGACGTTGAAATCAAGATAAATGAAAGGGATTTCTTTAATAATTAACGAAAACAAATATGTAAAAGAGAAATTCAATTCTACCAATGTGAAGTGTTTTTTCTTCTCTTAGAGTTACTATCATCGCTAATTAATTTATCGTTAACAAACGCATTGAATTGCCTTGACTATCAAATACCTAAACTACTACTTCTTAACCTAAAATAATTATTTAAATATAAATATGGCAATCATTTTGTTTGTAATTCTGTTTAGTACATGACAAACATTTAGCTGCATAAAGTATGTAATTATAAAAACTCTTTGCTTCATTAAAAAGACAGAAAGTTAATTTATAAAATTTCGGATACCTAAAGCCACCAAAATTTTAGAAATAATGTATCGTTTTTTTTTATGAACACAAATAATGTCTATAAAATAATAAGGAATCAAAATTACACTGTCATAAACAAATTAATTTGCGTTGTAATTTTATTTCGTCTGAATCAGCATTCTTTTCCACCTGCAATAGCATATTATCCCCATTCATGCATGAATTTCAACTTTTTCTATAGTTAGATAAAAACATTATCAAACTTTATTAGTCGTAAATTCATTAATAAATTTAAAGGTATGTGAAATTATAGATGAATTATATTATAATAATATTACAGTAAATATATTTGTACCATAAGCTTTTCTATGGATTTTATCTGTAGCTTAGCAAATACAATTACTTCAAGTTTAGAGCTTTTCTCTACTATCTATGGAAAGTTGAATGGTATAATTTTCATCTTATTCTGTATGTGTGGGTTCTCCTCAATTGATTAAAGATTTGTACATCATTTTATATCATTTTTCAAAAAGATAAATGAAAATGCAAATGTTCAGCGTTGTGTTAAAAAATTTGTAATCCTAAAACTCAAAAAAATGTTTTGTATGCCATTTTTTTAAAAAGTTTATTTACTTTTAATCTTTCTTACCCTGACATAAAGTTGAAAAGAAAATGAGGATCTCATTTTACAGAGAAAAAAGGGGCGTTTTGGTATTTGCCCTGGCGACATTTGACATGTAGGTACGCCGCACCGTATATACCGGAAAATCTTAGTATCTCATTCAGTGTCATTATAACATCAAGAGCCAAGAACGTAGCTCAACCTGTCTTTTAAAAGTCATTGAACTTAAAATAGCTGCCCTCAACAATCGCATGAGCTCAGAATTTGTATAGTTTTCTCATTTTTAGTGGTAAAATTGATATTTGCAACTTACTATGCACGCATGTGCAGAATCTGCGTAATTTGACATGCCTACTTGTATTTTAGGTATGAAATAAAACCACAAAAAAAAGAATTCAAGGTTGCATAATATCCCTATCTTTCAAAAAAAGCAATCAACCTGTTAAGGAACAATTTTTACCTCTCCTGACCTTTTCTAACTAGGTTATGGTTTTGTTTCTTCTGAAGAAACAGAGATTCTGTTATTCAAAAATGCTATAAAAACCGTTTCATATTGTAAAATATTTCATTCTATTTAATTTATACTATATAATTAGTGAAGCATAATTAAGATAACATGTGAAGAATAATTAGTGATAAGATTTATAATTAGAGATACTTAATAAATTATAATAGTAATACTATTTAATTCAATATTTAAACTTGACAACAGCTCCAACTACAATTTACGACTCATTTAACTTTTACTGTAACATTCTTCTGTACGCCAACCAATAAGAAAAAAAGATGTTCAAAAAATTCTGTTTTTGTGATCTTGTTCTGATAGCGATAGTAATGCGAAATTTAAGCTGCTTTTTAACTTAATAAATATTTATTTTTGATATATTTTCGTAGTTTTATCATTCATCTGGAGGTCTTATAGATCATTTGAGTGATTTTATTTATAAAAGGTGTTATTGGAATTGTTTTTATTGCTTTTATATTTACAAAAACCAGTAGATCTGAAGGCAGAATAAGCATGATTCTTAATAATAAAGGGAAAACACGAAAAAAATTGCAGCCTATCGAAAAAAAGAATTCCAAAAGCATATTTTAAAAAAGGAGCGCCCTTCTAAGGAAAATGTTTCATTTTAAAATAAAGTGTACCAACTCAAAGAACTGTAGTGAGTCATTAAACTGCTCAGTTTCATCTGTAAATTAAAGAACAGTGATTTGAACGTGGGCGAATGTCGAACTCGATGCCGAATTCTATATAAGAGGCTTTTATTGGCTAAAAAATGGGAAAACGCGATGAAATTTGTTTATAAACAATTCAAATAGAAAAAAGTATATTTAATACCGTGGAGGAGAAAATTTGGAAACTCTGTTGAAAGAATCTGAATAAATTTTCACTATAGAATTTATAGTTCTTGCCAGTTCTGCATATAGGTTGCTAATGAAAATTTAAAATTTTGCGAGTTGAAAAAAATGTACAAAGCAAATCCTCATATTAACAAAATGATATTTTATTGCCGATATTTAAAGAATAAATAGCACTTCTTTATCTACACACCCATGAAAAAGTAGAACCCCTTGGTAAAGACAAAGCAAGTAACCATACATCTCAATCTCGGGAAAAACTTAAGGCGTAGAAAAACTTAACTTTCATTCAAAAAATTGAGTTTAGAAAACATGAGCTAAAGAAAACTATAAATACTGTAAGATTTACATAAAAAAAGAAACCGAAAATTAAATTATGTATGAAGGTTCATAACATACATACGTATTATGCATTAAAATTACGTATGAATAATAAAATATGTATGTACCCTATTTTAGTACCTAAAAATAACCTCCTTCGATTGGGAAAGGATGCATCAAGGCTACTGACCTCGCTCCCGCTATTATTTTTCCAATTTTGTCCTTCTTTGTCTTTTTTTTTTTTTGTTCTTTACTTTCCACACTGCACATAAATGATTATTTTCAAAAAGAATAACAAAGATATGACGTTGCACTTCCCTGCATGTTATTAATATCTTCTTGATTATCGGTGAGTTACTTTCTTTCTGGGATTTCTTAGTATCATACTATGCTGAATGCCTCTGGAAAATAGAGGTATTTCGTTTTTAAAAAAAATTAAGGAGTCCTTGGAATTTCAGCAGCAGAATCCGTTTTGCCTTATGTCCTCCTGCATGCAGAAAATACTGTTTTCCCACCCAGATACTGCAGATTTCAGAATATTTTCTGCAGTAAATGAAAAAAAGCTTCGAAATTCGATTTCAAAATTTCAATAAAACAATTTTCCTTCTCTAGACCTAGACTTTACAAAACGCTCTGCTTTTAACAGTTTAAGCACTTTCTTCGGGGGGGAGGGTAATCCAAATGTGTCTGTTTTCAAATGCATGCTGAAATTCAATATTAATAAAAAAGAATGCAACGGAGGCCTTTTGAAGTTCTTGCGTCACATTTTTACTTTCCCGTATAAAACTATGCTGAAGTTTTATACGGAAAAGTAAGACTGTGA
Source organism: Araneus ventricosus (assembly GCA_013235015.1). Taxonomy (NCBI): domain Eukaryota; kingdom Metazoa; phylum Arthropoda; class Arachnida; order Araneae; family Araneidae; genus Araneus; species Araneus ventricosus. Next base: position 377,503 of record BGPR01000827.1, on the reverse strand, counting down.
CGTAAAATTTGTAGTTCTATACACTTTCCCGTATTGCATAGAGAAAGTGTTGCAGTGTTGTGGAAAACATTTAGAAATAATTAGAGACGTTTAAAATTTAAAGCATCAAAACTGAACAGTGCTTTCAAAAGAACTGCGCTTCGTAGATTTATTTTTTTTATTCTTAAAAATCGATATTCATATTTATTATAAAAAATAAGTTCATAAATTGAATTTAAACACACTTCTGAATGTGTTCATTTTTTAATTTTAAAAATTGCCTTTTGATTTGAACAAAATTAGATAAAATGTTTTTTTGGGGGGAAGCTTTCAAAAATAAGCTTCAACCTTAAACAAAGTAAACCCTTTTTGCTCATTATTTAACCTTTGAGAAAATGGTTATTGATCTCAAAGAAGGATTCCAATTATTTTAAGTTATAAACTTCTTATCGTATTTTCATGATCTGAACAGCTTTCTCTTCGCATGATCTAAGCATTTCTTAAACAGCTTTGCAGTCAATGCAGCATTTCTGGCAGAAAAATTTGGCCACGAACCCGAAATAGGAAAGTAAGTAAGAAAATAAAGATAACTGAAAGTTAAGTATAATTAAAAATTGTTTAGTTTAATTTAGTTATATTAACGCCCCGTTTCGAAGCAACACGAGGACTATTTTGAGGCTAACCTCGTAATGTTGAACCGAGATTACATGACGAGAGTGACACCAGAATATTTATTTCAAATAAGACGAAAGGTCTAAAGGTCTGCCTGGCTATGACTGATTCGGCAAAATAGCATCGAGTTTAGTTATATTAACGTCCCGTTTTGAAGCAACACGGTGGTTATTTTGGGACGGACCTCGTAATTCTGTACCGCGGTCAGATGACGAGGACGACACCTGAGCTCTCCGAGCTTCCGCACCACTCCGGCGAGGGGGGGGGGGGCGTTTCGCCACTACGTATGATTTAGCGCGCAATAGGCCCCCGTACACGGCGAGTCTTCGGTGGAATCGCGTTTTGAACCTGCAATCCTCCGGTCCGAAGCCGAGACATTGCCGCTAGGCCACCGTAAATTGGAGTCGGTCTCTTCTTGCCCGCTCTTCGGCTATAGGAGAGATCTTCCTGAAATCTATGATCAAATAAATGTGGTGTGTTTATCTTAATAATCAGTCAAAGGAAACTGAACAGTTATTGATTTTAATTATTATAAGATATTCCCGAATTAACTGATCAAGGCAGATACCAGAAACAGGCTGCTTTCTTTTTCATGCCGTCTCTTCTTTCTATCAAGAATATTGAAGTTCATTTCTTTAGTTATTTGGGTTTTTTCATCGCATTATCTGGGAGAGATGTTCGTATTTAGACTTTTCAAAGAAAATAAATCAAAAGAATCGAGAAAGATCTACTCTAAACCTAAGGGCTCGTTTTACTTAAGGGGCTTTCTAAATTACATTTGATCTTCCCTATTAAGGGAATAATAAGATTCTTAACGTTAATCACTACATGTTTTACCTCATTTTCTAGGAAAGACTTATTATTAGGGATTTCTACGAAAAGAGCAGTAGACTCGTGAGAGAGATTTTCCTTTTCAGCAACGGTCACTCATTTCCGGTCAAGTAAAATGAAAAAGCAAAGACTAGGATAATAAGAACGACCACTAACTGAGAGATACAAAAGAGTATTTCCCGTTTTTTACGTCCACCCTAAAGAAATTTATCTTTCCGGGGCGGGGCTAGGGGTGGACAGCTTGACCCTCGAAGTGTCAGACTAAAGTAAAGGACGGAAATTTACCATTTATTGGGCTTCATTTCCAACAACGAATATTCCCTCGATCCATTAAGGCTAAGGTTACCATAATTTTTTTTGCTTGAAATCCGGGTAATATGATTTTTTGGGGCGCCCCCCCCAGCCATCATCAGTGGCTAAAATTGTTTAAACAGCGCTCGGGGCATGGTATTTTTTCGTCCCCTCATCTTATTTTACTTTTAAAGTGATGTAAACGCAGTAATGTTTTGTCACCATGGCTAGTGGCGTAGCTAGGCTGAGTGGCGTTCGGGAAACATGATTTTTTTTTTTTTACCCCAGACGTCAACAGTGGCTTGTCAAGTGTAAATGTTACCCGGAAAAAGGCATTTGTTAAAAAAAATGGCACAAATGCTGTTATGTTTTGACTCCATGGCGCCCCCTAAAGCTGGCTCCCAGGGGGTATCTATAACCCTTTGGCCCCCGGGTCACTACGTCACTAATTCTGAAGTTTGTAATCAACTCGTTATAATTAGTATATATATATATATTAGTTTATTCGTTATGTTTGAGATAAATTAATATAATATTATTATTATAACGTGAATAAATATTCAGATTTAAGTAATCTTAGTGTATATCATTTTCACTTTAAATATCCTATTATACATCATATTTCAGGTTTTTTTTAAGAATTAGTTTTTGCAAACCAACACCAATGATACACAAGACGATTATGAAGATACTTGAACATTATATATATCATGACTTAGAAATTTTCCCATCTTTAAAATAAATCCTTTTTAACGGCAGTTAATTTTTAACTACAAACGAATTACTTTGCTTCAATCGTATGATAACCCGAGAAAAGGTAATATTTTTATCTTTGCCATATTTTGTTTAAAAAATGGCTCAAACGCAGTTATGTTTTGACTCCACTGCGCCCCCTAAAGCTGGCGTCCGGGACATATATACCCCCTTGCCCCCAGGTCACTACGACACTCAGTGGAGGGGGTGTCAAAGTATAGAATAAAATTCTAAATACTGCCTACGACTCTCTTTCATAACACTTGCACAGAGTTTGAAGTGAAAAAACATTTGAGGCGTCAGAATTCAAAGATACAATTTTTATTAATGTTTGGTAACTCAAAATTATAATAATAAAAATTAAAATAAAACTGCAAAAAACTTTTAACTTTCGGTTTGAACTGGGGTCTGTATAATAAGGCTCCTCCACTTTCTTATGAGCAATGGATGTAAACAATGAATTTTCTTTCAATGGCGGAATGATGTCAGATTTTTCGAATACGTCAGATTTTCTCAATTGCAACCAAATTTCTCGCTCGCCGTATTCACTGGCAAATCCGGACATTTTGAAGATCCGGACACTAATCCAGACGTGTGCTTTAAATTTGAACTGTCCAGACGTATGGTAAACCCAATTAAAGCTCATACCAGTCTTTTTGCGCCAATCTCAAGAAGCAAGTAAACAAAAGAATATGACAGTAAAGCATAAAAATATGTAACATCATTGTGAAATAAAACTTACATACAGATGAAACAATTAGGAAACAAATTTAAAGGAGATTCGAAACATTAATGTTTAGCCTGGTAATGTTTAGGTTGATCCGCTAGTCTTTATATATTATTTTTAAAAATTTACTCTTATTATAGCACCGACAACGTGCGCACAAAAAATGTATTTAATATCGTCGCCACGCGCTTGTGTATAAAAGCAGTTACTAACACAATGAAAGCATTGTTGTAAAATAGACTTAAAAATATTTTTTTAAATTTTTTAAATCAGTACGGAAATAAAACTAGCATCACTGGAAAGCTAATTTTTTGAATTCTGAAGTGAGGTACAATGCTATTTGTGGAATAATATGCTTTAAAGTTATTGAAGAAAGATGTTGAAATTTTAATTAATTTATTGCATCATACCACATACGCGATGAAGACCGTTGCACCTCGAACTACCAAATTAGGCATTTAGTTACTTCATGAGTAGTAGGTATTCATTAAGAAAGGGTTTCTCAAAATTTTAGTTAGATTTTTAATTAGAAATTAATCGAAATTTTAACATTTTCCCCCAATAACATCAAAGCATATTATACATTAAAAACCACTTTTACACTACTCTAAAATGCAAAAATTAAACCTTTCAGTGATATCAATTTTACTTCAGTACAAGTTTATTTTGTCTAATTTTGATAAATTTTCTAAATATTTTTAAGTATATTTCATACCAATACTTTTCATCATTTTAATTACTGCATTTATGCTCATAAGCGTTGAACGATATTAAATATATTTCTGCGTAATATCGTTACTATATAATTAACCCTTAAATGCCTGATTTTTTAAAAATTATTTAAAAATATTTTTTGACTTCGATTTCTTGCATAATACAAGGAAAAAATACTTTAAAAGGTCCTATTTTGTTTTAAGCATAGTTTAGGGCTAAAAACCAGTTTGTTGCCGATCGGCAACACTGAGGTTTAATTGAGAAAAAAAATCCTTGATAAAATTGTATAGTATTAAACGCAGATGAATTTTAAGAACTAATAATAAGGACTTCCTCCAACATTGTAGAATAAAATATGGTATTCTCAATCGTACAAACAAAGGAAAAAAGATGCAGCCTCAATTGAAAAACATGAATTTATTTTTATTTTTTTGTCAGCACTCAGGCTGCCATCTATATGTTGTAAATTGATTTAATAATATTTTTAATATGTGTGCAATTGGCAACAGCAGGCATTGGAGCTTCAGTCTTATTCTCAAGATTTTAGGAGACAAAATTGTGTATGTTGCTTTAAAGGCAACACAAAGTATTTAAGGGTTTAAAGTAAATTTTTAAAAATAATGTAAAGAGAGACGATATTCTTCGTGTTTTATTGGCGCAAAGTTCCAGTTTAGGACAAGCTGCCTCCAAATACAAGATTTATTAAGATCCAAGATAAAAAACATTTATAACGGAAACATGAACACATTACAAATACAGGGTCGGATTATTAAATAGGCAAAGAAGGGCCCCTCAACTTTGGGGTCCCCTGCATTTTTTCCCTTTATTTTCAGAAAAATATAATTTTGTGCTTTCAATTAATTTAAAAGGACCATGCACTCGAACTTATTGAAATTAAAATCAATTATCGTTTAAATTTCAGAATATTATTCTTAGTTTTTTTTCTTCGTATTTTCAAATTCGCAAACAAATCAGTGTGGTCTAATTTTCTTGGCAGTTGGTTGACTAACTACCAGTCATCAGCTGTGTTAAATTTTGTATTAGAGTATTTAGTAACCGAGTACCGAGTTAAAAAAAAATATTTTGTAATTTTTTACGATTTTGCCTATATAAAGATTAAATTGAAATCTATAAAAATAATCTGGTTTTTGAAAGTTGGGTGAAAGGGGGCCCCAAAACTTATATCGCCTATGGCCCCCTAGAGGGCTTAATGCGGCCCTGTACAAATATAACATCTACGTCAATAGTTGAAAACACAGACCACTTAAAACGAATTAGTGCATGGCTAAAACTCTAAAATTTCAGATACAACAAAGAAAACCAGTTGCTTTTAATAAAGACGGACGAATCTAGCCCAAAACATTATCATGCTGCAATGTTTCGAACTAGAGGTTCGAATCTTTCCTTTTTTTCAGAAATGTAGTGATAATGTAGCTCAGCTCATAGGTGGAAAAAAATCAGGTAGGAAAGCATCAGGTAGATGCTCCAAGAAATCCTTTTTTTTTTTGTTCTATTGATGAAAACGGAAACTACACGAACTTGCGAATATCTGAGAAATTGCTTTCTCCCCTGATGAAAAAAATACCTATGCAATTACTTAAGTGGTAATAAACAAATGGAATTCTCAGAAACGGAAAGCGGAATTGGATATGAGTATTTCCAGAGCTCTTTCTTTATCATTTTCAAAGAAAAACAAAATAACCATCTTCGATTTTACGTTTTTAAATCAAAGCTCTAAAGTTCTTTAGATTTTTTTTATAACTCTAACATCAGTTTACTGTATTTTCCATTTACCGATTGATTTCAACTGAAAATATTTCTATCTCAGCATCATCAGTAAAGTGTTATTCATTTTTTTTCAGGTACAATTTCCGGATTGTAAAAATCCATTTAGTATAAAGCATTGCATTATTAACAAGAACAGATAAAATCAAATTTTAATAAAAAAAAAAGTTATTTTATAAGTATTAGTTGCTTTTTTATCAGTCGTTGCCTAATCATTTGTGTGAATCTTTCTTGAGAAATTTATTTAGCGTATGTTTGGCGATAAAACTGGCAACTATGGCGATAGATTCGACCAGTTTCAGGCCGGATTCTAACATCATTTGCTTATAGCTAAATTCTTCCAGGTATGAAATAGTTTTTTCTCGATTAACTGTTATCAATTCATTTATTTAGTTGTACGCACTGCTTCAATATTATAAACAGATGCGGCTCGTATCAGGGCCGGATTATTAAATAGGAAAAGTAGGCAATTGCCTAAGGCTCCCACAACTTGGGGGGGGGGGGGGCGGCGGGGGCAAAGCTTCGAAATTTTTTTGCGGTATTTCCAGAGTAATTGAATTTTGTACTTTCATTTAAATTACAAAGGCCACGCACTCGAAGTTATTCAGATTAAAATCAAGTATCGCTTAAATTTTGGAACATTATTACAACAACATTACTAATTAGTTACCTTTTGTAAGTTTCATATTATGGTCTTCTATAATGCTAAAAAAAAATATGTTGCTCTATAACATAAAAATGTACGATCCAATAATTAACCCCTTAAGGATCGAATTTTTTTTTTTTTTTTTTGCTATCTAATGAGATGTTCCCTCCTGTTTTGGAAAGGGGCTGTCGTTTTCATTCATCTAAGAAGGCATAGAATACTTGAGATGCTTAAGGATTCTACTTAATTTTTGTGTCAAATTATAAAGTTAATTAATGATAAAATTTTACTTTATAAGCCTAAAAATGCGATAATTCGATGCACATCAATATGACGGGCGCTATCCTTAACGGGTTAACTAGTATTTAGATTGTGTTAAAAAGTTTTAACGTTTTTTAAAAATATTTTGCACAAAATTACTTTTAAATCTTATTTTTTTTTATGTTATATGCTGAAAACAAATTTAATCAAAGTAATCCGCAATTAAATGTTTTTATTTTGATTTTTAGTTTATGTCAAAATTTGCTTTAAAAAAGATCAAATTTTTAAAATCAATCAAAAAATCAATCATACTTAAAATCAATAATGAAAACATTTGGTTTTGGAAACTGGAGAGGGTAAAAGAATGCCTCAAGTTTTGCATTGTCTACTGGCCTCTAGAGGGCATAATTCGGGCCTGGCTCGTTATAGGAACTGCAGCACTCCCAACTTTTTTCAGTGTCAATCTAAATCAATATTTTTAATTTAATACATAATACTTAAATCCAGCAACAATCTAACGCTTTCAGCGCCTTTCACATTTTCATTCTTCAGGAGAAAAACTGGGCAAAAGCATGTCAGAAAACTGAGTTCCTTTACTTTTTTTTAATCAAAGTATGTCTCTCTTCATAGAAGGGGGGGGGGTGATTAAAATAACTAAAATAAAGTATTGCATTTCAACCAGTCTTAATTTCCTTGCGCTGCACAGACTTGCTAATAACAAAGTGCAACTTCCTCCCCCGTATTTTTAAAGTGAAGGAAGTGCTGTTGAAAAGTGCAGTACCAGGGATGTTGAATTAAAATTTTTTATGTTTTTTCATTGCATAAAATGTTTTCCCGATCATAAAATTGAAAAATATATAAGAAAGTGTAGGATAATGGAAAGTTAATATTCTATATATTTAAAATAATTTGGTAAAAAAACCTTCACCGAGTCCGCTAGCTTCAACCATTCGATTGATTTCTATAATTTTTTTTTTTCCATTTGAAAGGTTATGACGTCTAGATACGTCATCAAGGGTCGCTTGCCCCCATCCCCTATTTTCGAACGAAATCGAAAAAACATTTCTCCACCATACATTCTCTATATGTTTTTTTCGATTTCGTTCAAAAATGGGGAGGGGGACAGGAGACCCTTGATAACATATCTAGACGCCATAATCTTTCAAATGAAAAAAAAGGAGAAATTGGTCGAGTAGTTGAGGCTGGGGGGATTTCTACAAGGTTCACCCATAGACAATGTACAGAGGACAAGTATTTTTTCGATTTCTTTCGAAAATGGGGTTGGGGGAGAGGGCAGGCGACCGTTGATGACATTTCTAGACGTCATAAACTTTCAAATGAAAAAAAAAATGTCGAAATTGGTCTGGTGGTTTTTGGGCTGGCGAACTCTCTGAAAGTTATACCATATTATTTTTAATATAAAGATCCCAACAGTTTCATAACAATGGAGTGTCAAAAATATTGTAAAATACCTATTGTAGGTGATGGAAACTGGTTATTTAGGGCGATATCATTCTGTATTTATGGGTCTGAAAACTTACATGTCCAAATTCGTGAGAAAGTTCTACAAAACATTACAACTAGATGAGGTTTATTGAAACATATTATAATTTTAAAGGAAGCTATTGTCTACAAAGAATATGAAATCTACTATGGTTTTATGGTCTGTTCCACTGATTTTCATGCAGTATTTAAAACTGACAAAAGTAGTGGCTGACAGTCTCGAAGCAGCGAGGTGACAGTACTGAGCAAAGTGGGTGCTGGCCGCGAACCCGCCGGAGGGTGGCAAGAGTGGCTAGTAATTAATTAAAAAATCCTTTGTTGTATTTTGAATGAAATATTGGTACTTTTTCGTTAGCAGTGAAACAGCCCTAACGCGCCATGGTGGCGACGACTGGTTCCGCGCCAGCGGAATGGAACCAGCGCCAATCTCGTGACGACTGATTCCCTGCTAACGAAAAGGTACCGTTTTTTTTTTTTTTTTTTTTTATTCAAATGATTTTTTTCTAATATTTTTTACTTATTGTATTGCAACGGATTCGGAAACCTTCCGCGCTTTTGCGCATGCGCCGGGCGGAGTTATTTTCATCAAAATAGGGGGAAGTGAAGAATGGAAAGGTGATGTTTACATTTTACTGAGCGCGATCTAACAAAGAACCCCGGAAATACTCTCATATGACTAATTGCCTGACACCCCTTCCGGCGTAAAATTATCCAAAAGTGGTAGTCTCGGAATCCGTTGCTGAACAGTACTAACGTTGAGGAATCTGACAGAAGAGCATAAAAGTACCAATAATTGTACTCCCATTCAAAAATATAGCACACATAGATGTAATATTTTTTTTTTCCATCCGGCAATTCCTGTCATTATACCATAGCCTAAATTCTGTTTTTCAACATTAAGAAGAAAAAAAATTATTATAAAGTGTACTTTGAATCAGGTTAAAGATTTGTTTCTATAAATATCCCTTTCATATTTTTGTTCAAGTAAATTAATATGAATGACGATTTTTGTGTCATTAACAGTTCCAATTCTTAATTTTAATGTTTTTGATCTCAGTTCTCAAACTTGTCTTCTAAACATAGATAATTTATCATAAAATCTTAAAAACTTCACGAAAAATATCAGAGTAAATTCAAAAATGTAAGTTATGACTTGTAAGTTGACACAGCGGATTTTTAATTAATTTCTCATTTCCAATTAAAAACAGAAAAAATTCAATAATAATATGAGTTAAATTCACATTAATGCGTTGCTTAACAGTGGCATAACTACTTCATAATTAGCTTAGTAATGTGTAGTTATTGCAATTTAAATTAAATTCACATTTGACCAAAATGGTAAATAATCTTAATTAAATTTCGCATTTTTATTAGTTAAAACCTAATGCTTTTTTAACTGTTAAATGTAAGGGCCTTGATCATTAACTTCATTAGCTGAAAAATATTCAGTACGTTTTCATTTTGTCTGTGAATCAAAATTTCGTTCAAATAGTAATACATGTTTTGTGCATTTTTTTCTACTTTCATATTTTCCAATTTATGTCTTGGCTGTTTGTAGCAATTAATCCTTTCAGCGTACCAACAATTAAATGTTCAGTAACTAAATTAAAATTGTTCAACATTACAAAATTAATACAATTAATTTGATAGGTGAACGACTAAATCATATTAGTTCAGAAGTGTTTTAATATCTAGGTTCAATTGCAAGCGCTCCCTAACATAAAATTTCGGGGGGGGGCTATCTTAATAAAGTTATAGACAAGAAGAGTATTATAAATATCGTCTTTGACAAGACCACGCAATTTAACCCTTTTCTCCCGACGGTACTTAAAAAATACTACTTTAATAACGCTTACATCTTTGTAATTTGGCCGTTTTTCCTGACAGTATTCGCATGAACATGAGGAATGTAGTTCCGACAGCTAGCAGTAGATGGCAGATAAAGACAAAAATTAATTTTTTAATTATTAATCAAATTAATTAAAATATTATATTTAATTAAAAAAGTTTCTTCATCTTTCCTGGGGGTTATTCTGCATTAAAACGTATCTAATGATGCCAAAATGAAATTGAAAAGTTGCTGTTAAATTAATTCGGTAAATAAAGGGTTAGAAGATGGTTGACGGAGAGATGCACAAGGGAGGTCTAGATAAGTTAGAAACGAATGAAGACTAAATAAATACAGGGTATGATATGAAATAACAGTAAATTAGATTTATTGAAGCATTGGTGTAACTACACAGTATGGGACCCCTAGTCAATGTTTAAGGTGAAGCTCTTTTCTCAGTCCTAAATGGCAGGACAATGTCCGTGTCCATAAAGTATAACACCTCGAGTCGGAGTTCCTGGCATGTTGTCAATCCAGCCAAACTATACTTAAGCCACTGCATTCAGAAGAAGATGCAACGATGAATTGATAGCAGGCTATTCAACAAGAAGTGAAGAATTGATGGCAGGTGATTTAACAAGGAGTGAAGAATTTTTTATATAGCTTGTCATAAATCGAAATATGGCTCTCGCTGTAATGCAACACTCAATTATATACGCCAAGTATTGATTCATAGTCAAAATTATAATGCTTTATTATTTCACAAGCCGTCTTTGGAGACCAACTTGTAGTGGATATTTACTGTATTTAATTTCAATTGAATCTCACGATACTGCCAACTTATACCACTGTCAGGGCCATCTCATCCATTGGCCTAATTGGGCTGTGGCCCAAGTTCGCCATTGATCCAAAGGCGCCAAAAAATTTATAATACTGATTTTATTTTAATTTTGAACCAAAAATATATTTAAATAAAATTTTTAATATGTTAAAAGTAAAGAAATGATTAGGGGTGTTATTAGACAGTAATCGATTTTGTATTGTTAAATAAACATGTATACAGGGTGTCCGAGAATTGTGGAATACATCTCAAATATTAACTAAAAAAAACCCTAATAATGTTACAACTACGGCTTTTTTTTTTTAAATGAGAGCGCATTTTAAAATGGTTTTTTTTTTCACATAGGAAACGCGCCGTTACGGTAGTCTAGATGGCTGTAAATCTTTGAAAATCTCCGTTTTTTTTTGTGAGCCATTATCTGCGAAAATATTAAAGCTAGAAGAAAAATGAAAGCATGTATTTGTAGGGAATTTTCCGCTCTTTAATTTGTTAATTCGCATGTAGTGTGAAAACTGAATATTTTTTGAGATGTTCAAGAAAAACTAAAAAAAGGGAACCAGAAAACGAGCATCGGCTTCTGTCGATCGGTAGCCATTGCGTACGGAATTCTCTCTCTGTAGCAAATATAGAACGCCATAACGCCGCGTTACCTATCTGAGGAAAAACTTTATTTGCTCTCACATTTTTTCAAAAGAAAAACGAAGTTGTAAAATTATTAGGGTTTTTTTATTGATTTTTAGGATGTATCCCACAATTTTCGGACATCCTGCATATCATTTCAAAAAATATTCATACATAGACTATCAGTGAGAAAAATCTTAAATTATGCGTGTAATGGAAGTTACCTACAATACGGAAGCTTACTTGTAAAATCCTGTTTTGAAAAGACGCTGATTTGTAACATTGTAAGGCGTTAATCAGAGAATGGGTAAGAAGTTACTTTTTTTTATTGGCTCACCAATTATTGTAATAGATAGGTATTTTCGTTGAGCCACACGCTCTCAAATTTCTTGTTACGATTCTGATGGGGCAGTAAATTACATTAGACCAGGGCGCCAAAATTTGTTAAGACGGCGCTGACTACTACACTGATAAGAATAAAGAATGAGGAAAAAGAAAAATATCATTGAAGTAAATTTATTAACATTTCCATTGAAGTAAATGTATTAACTTTTCCATTGAAGTAACTCAATAAATAGCAGTCTTATTCAATTTTTCAGAATTATTTATCAAAATGTTAACTTCCTTCTTCATGTCGTAAATGGCCTCATCCTTTTTTAACAAAATAACGGCCACCTGTAAGACAAAATAACAATTATAAGCGTTGTAAGATCAAATATTTAAACCACCCAGTTAAAAACCATATACAGTAGAATCTGCCTACAACGAAGTCTCCCTACAGCAAATTTCTCCCTATAACAAAATTTTTAATCGGAATTTTAAAAAACGTTCAAAATATTCTCCATATAACGAAGTGGTTGTCTCCCTATATCGAATTTTTTCAGACCTTTACCTTTTCGATTTTTGTCATTTTTGAAGAAAGTTACTAATTTCTGTGCAAACAAATCACTCACACGTGCAACCACTCGCATTGTTCATTCCAACGATAACGTCTCACTACAAAATGCTAGCTTTTAAAGACAAATGTTTCGGAGGAAAGAAAAGCAAACAAAGATTCCCAATTTTGTTATGTGCCAACATGACTGGCGAGGAAAAGTTAAAGATGCTTGTTTCTGGAAAAAGTAAATCTCCAAGGTGCTTCAAAGGAATAACATCTTTAGAAGTTAAATACGAATTCAACAAAAAAAAAAAAACGTGGATGACGTCTGAAATTTTTGACAGATGGTTGAAAGCATTGGACAAGCAAATGGGGCAACAACACCGTAAAATTGCTTTATTAATCAACAATTATTCAATTCATTCAAAAGATTGTGGAGAAAAGCTAATAAATGTTAGTGTCATTTTCTTTCCTCCTAACTACACAAAAATTTGCAGACCCTGGATCTCGGAATAATTAAAAATTTAAAAATGCACTATAGGATGAGAATCTTGAAAGAAATGATGAGTGGAGTTGGAAAAAATGAAACAGTTCAAGAAAACATCGATCTTTGAAAAGCAATTGCAGAATTTTATAAAGCATAGAAATTTGATGCAACTGCTAAAACAATCCGTAATTGCTTTAAAAGAGGAGACTTCAGTAATCAGACAGATGACAGTGATTCCGACGATGAAGATGCGATCTTGGCCGATTTGGAAGAAAAGATGGAAAACAGTAGAAGGGAATGGAAGAATAACAGATGATGCAACTCTCTCCGACATTTTAGAAGTGGACGCAGAATTGTTAACTGCTTCATATCCTACAAATGAAAAGATTTTGAAAAGTTTAATGGACAGCAATAAAGGCCAGGAAAATGCCATTTATTTCGAAAATGAAGACGTGATACAGCCAAAACCACATAGGACTGAAATGCTACAATCATTCGAAACCCTTAAAAGAGGTTTTCAAATGGAAGAAAATGTGCCCGACTCTATTTTTAGCTCACTCATAAAATGAGAAAATTTTTATGAAAATTTAATATCACGAAATGCAAAGCAATGTAAAATAACGGAATTTTTCAAGTAAAATAAACGTGAATACATACTAGTACATATTATTCTCTAAATTGCTAAATTGTCTTCACTTTTGAGCATTTTATTTATACAATACAAATTGGTATAATTTTAACAAATTTATAATATATATTACTTCATTTTTAATTGAAAGTCATAATTAAATACTTTTGAACTTATAGCACCTAATAAAAGGTATGCAACATTTGCTTAAATAACTACAAAAATCTCTAATCTCTGTATAACTAAATTTTTTCTATAGAGAATTTTTCAACTGGAACCAAGCGATTTCGTTATAGGGAGACTCTACTGTACTTTTTTAATTCCTATTTATAGTTTCATTCTTTTTTGTTATTTCATATTTTTAATAATAAAGCAAGTGAATTTAAACAACAAGTTCAGAACGGATAGCGAATGCATTTAGAATTCTTAACCTCTTCCTTACGTGTGGTATAACTATTGTACCAGAAGTTTTTTCACCTTTGCTTGCTGGTACAACTTCTGTACCAATAACGATTTAAGATTTCATTCCCTCCCCACGTATGTCTAGCATGCAGACTGCACTCTAGCTGAATCCATGGGGATGACAAGAGAAGCAGAACCCAATAAGTGCACCCACCCAAGTGTCCCACAGGTTAAAAAAAAAATGACGGGAGGGGAGAATTTTTCAAACAGCCACTGATGTTAAAGTCGTAGTACTACTTAACTCGCGTGACTCTTTTGTTTCTCGGAGTTTCTCGGTTTCTCTTTGTAACTCGCGATTCTCATTTGTTTCTCGAAGCTTCTCGGATTCTCTTTATTACTCGCGATACTCTTTTGTTTCTCAAAGTTACTCTTTTTTTCGTCATTCTCTTTTGTTTCTCGAAGTTACTCTCAGTTCTCTTTTATTTCTTTGAAATACTAATGTACGAAAAATTGGAGAAATAAAATGAAACTAAGGTTACAATGAAAATTGTAATATATTTTATTAAAAAACAAAACAATGCCAATTCTTTTGATTTGAATTCTTCAATCGTGCGTGGATATGTTACAATTCTGTGTAGGATCGGTCGATGATATGAAAAGTAACATACGTAATTTAATAAGTCGGGACTAATGTTTCTTGCAAAAGTTGAATCAATATATGAATTCTCCAGAGTACTAGAATAATTTGTTGGCACCATGTTCAAATCAAAATGCTTCTTCATGAAACCGAACGCTTTTTCATTCTTTTTGACATCTACATTAAAGTCACCCATAACAATAATTGGAGCATTCTTTATCTATATGAAACTCTTCATCGATCAGCAAACTTATCTCTGAATATTTTATAAGTGCCCTGAATAAAAACACTTTCAAATGGGACGCATCTACTTCCGGATGAATGTAAACTGAAGATAGTGTACAACGCGGCTGACTAGTAATTGTAAATTAATTGTTTTTAACGTATGTAGTTACCGAGATATAGAGGATTGCGTCACCAATTCATGCGTCTTTTTGCCCAACTTTGCGACACGGTAGTCTATGAACTACAATACCGATTTTCAATTTTTTTTTGTAACTCCTGTTATTATCCTTTATCTCTAAAATAAGACATTAGCTATGTTTTTAACATATGTAGTTACCGAGATATAGAGGATCTCCCATAAAACGTTTTTCTTGGCATTTTGGCGTGTGAAACAAATTCCTTCCTGAGACCCCAATGGGAGGAACGTAGTCCTATGTTAGAAGGAAAAACAGTACACGGTACCAGGGCTGGCCCGAGGGCTTTGCGAAAGTTGCGAGTGTACAAGATCCAGCGTTCGCTGACAAATCTTGCAAAGCGAAAATTGATTGCAGATTCATTTAACGAAATCAAAATTTGTCATCGAGTTTTACCTTACAGAACAGAATGTTACAAACATTACAATATTCATTTAAAAATAATTCATTCGAATTGAATTAAACTTTTGCTTCTGTTCTAAAATTATTCATTGACCTTACCAGTTACCGTCGTATCTACAGAAAGATCTTTCTCAAGATTAAAAATGATAATAAGAAAAAATTACTTGAGATCTAGCAATAGTGAAGAACGATTGATCTTCTTAATCATTTAATTTATTGAATTCGAATTAATCAAAATACTAAATTGTGGTGATATTATCAACGAATTTGCTATAAAACATAAAAAATGGAATATAAGTTATATATGTTAAACCAATTCTAGTAAGTCGCATACCAAATTGCATTTATAAACTTATTATTTTTAATGAATGTTTGCCGGGTTGAACTATTAAAGTTCTAAAAGTAATTTAATTATTTATCATTTTCATGTATTCCTTTAGTTCTTACTATTCTAAACTGTGCAATGCAATAAATTGAAAAAAGTAATTGTTCTGGTTGCATGAAATTTTGTTTAGGCCCCACTTTTGTTAGGGCCGGCCCTTTACAGTACAAGTTTAACAACCAAGTATCAATTAAACAGCCAATATTACAATAATATAAATCATGTGTCCTAAAGTAACCTAAATTTAACAAAGTAGCTAACATAAGAGAAATTAATCCCTCCTCCCCATGAAAACTCAGCTGTGCCCTAATTGCCCCTTCTAAACCTTCTCTATTGTGCCGCACTGAATGGGGTCAGGTGATTTCTGCCAGAAGAAGTTATTGTCACTGTTGGCGCTACTGAGTTTTGAGAGCCATGTTTTGGCGATTTATTAAAAATCGGATGTGTAGATTGAGAAAGCAATTTCATTCCCGGGTTGAGCTCGGCCGAAAACGCTTTGCCTTTGTTCCTCGGCTTTGTCATTAACTCTCGACTTCATCTTAATTTTTCATTTTTTATAAAATGATTTAATTTATTATCTAATTAATTGTAGAAATGAACCAAATTTACACTTTTCATTGTTATCTCAGAATACTGAAGAAAAGTTTTAAAAACTACCAAACTGAAATATCAACAGTTTTCAGTTTCTCTTGTGTTCAAATACTGGAAGAGAAATAAATATTAAAATAAGCTTATTTCTTCATTTCAGTCATCTGAAAAATTACCAAGCACTTAAATTGTTAGTGTAGTATTTTCATTTATATGAAATAAAACAAGGGAACAGATTCGATATTCGGAACCACTGGCGATAATCTTGTATTGGCGACTTTTTGTCGCCTGACCGAACATCGTATCGTTAAGTTGCCAAAACAAAATATCGCCAATGGGGTCCTATATTTAAGCTGCTGACAAAAGTCGCCAAAACAAAATTATCGCCAGTGATGTCGTATATCAAAGCTGTACCAAAACAAGATCGCATTTTATAAAAAAAAATGCAGGAATTCCATATTTCATTTTGCTTATTTATCTTAAACAGTCTAAAATGTCTGCCAGAAAATTCAATATCCATAAAATAAAAATATTAAAGATCATATTTTGCTGAAACAATCCGAAGAGAAATACTTTTGGTCTTGGAATAATCTACACAAAGGGTGTCAAACTCGCGGCCCTCGACGAATATCTTTGCTGCCCAGTTTGTGGCAAAATTTTTAATTAAAATTTCTTGCTTGATTATTAAAATTCCTATTTATACAAAATTATTAATAACGAACCACAATATTCGCCAATGACCGATTACTAGTCGTGTTACATCTACGCACCATTTCCTCCATTGATAATAACAACGAACATTTTAGGAGTCGACAATAAAATAATACGTACCACGCCATTAGTATTTTACTGCTATGGAATGAAACGAATTTTTATGCAAACAAAAATAGAATCAGTTTCTAACCGTATGCAAATGGAGGCAATCGAGATTCAATGTTATTCAAATTTGAAAGCAAAAATCAGAGGACGTTGCGATGCATGAATATTACAAATACTCGCCAGTTAGGTTTAAAAGTGCTCGCAAATTGGCATACGATATTATTTGGTACTTATCAGTTATTAGGACCATGTGTTGGCGACTGCTTTTCCGAGTTGCCGCCAACACGAACATTTGGCGATATTATCCGACACGATGTCGGCCAGAATATGGCGTGGTTCCTACGTTTTGGCGAGTATCGCTTCATAGTCCCTATAACCGATAAGTAAGCGCAGTAGAACCTGGGAATCCGAAATTTCGGATAATCCCAACACTTTTTTTTAAAATTTTCTGGAAGATTTTTACTGAAAAATGAAGGGAAAATAAGAATTACGAATCAGAGACAAAGCTAATGTTTATTCCTAACCCAAACGAAGTATTCGAATTGGTTTTTAAGCATAAACACAGAACCTTAATTAGAAGCGAACTCGGATATCTTTTTACCCTCGACTTGTTTGCCACTGGGGTACCGTCCGAAGCGCCGCGTGTTCTTTCCGGATGCTTACCCAGAGTCAATACTCTACTGCATTTGGTATACTAAGAGTACTTTACTAAATTTCCCGGAATCCAAACAAAGATCAGCCCCAATTAGTTCGGATTCCCGGGGTTCTACTGTATCTATTATTTTGTTTATTTATTATATTTGGAAGTACTTATCTGTAAGAGCAATTGTTTTCCCCTGTGAAAGGAAACAAGTCTCCTGTCAGATCTAATATTACTGATAATCACCTTGGATCGATCTTGAAATTAATCACTACGCGTAAAGTATCCCTCGAAGTAAGAAAGATAGCAACACAGAAGAGATACCAAGTGTCAGGAAGAAAACATTAAGGGGTCTATTCTGGTACCCCCGGTTGAGTTGGGGGGCCTCGATTTTTCCAACACCGGGAAAAGGGCCGCCCCCCAACCCAACCGGGGGTACCAGAAGAGACCCGTAACTTTACCCTTGTCCTTGTTCATACCGTGATTTTGAAATAAACCTACGTTTCTATAGAAAATGCTTATTATTTTTTTTCTTCGGCCCACATACCCTTAAACCTTACTATCCGGCTTCGGCGACCAGCTATTAACCTAACGTAATATTAATAGCCCACCGTAATATTAATAGTATGTGGCTATGCTTGCAACTTGGCGACATGGCGTATTAAATTGTATAGTGACTGTAAAGACTGAAGAACTCTGCCAAAGTTTTATTTTACGATTTATCTCAAAAATGGAAGGTAGTGGGTGACATTGATGACATATCTAGGGGTCGCAAGCTTTTATATGAAATTAAAATTGTTGAAACTGGTCCCGTGTTTGGGTATGGGGATCCTGATAAGGTTTCTCAACATAAAGAATGTAGAGTGGAGAAGTGTTTTCGATTTCTCTCAAAAATGGAGGGGGAAGACGACCATTGATTGTATATTTAAGGACCATAAGCTTTCACATGAAATAAAAATTGTTAAAATCGGTCCAAAGGTGGGTTATTGGTCCTTTCTTTTTATTTCAAGGTCACGGCATCGTACCCACGACGCATACACAACATACAAGGATGTGGTACTAAATTTATAAAAAGGCTCTTACCCATCTACGCACATCAAAATTATTCCCTTTAGCGTCTCCTTCTTGGAGGGACTCCCTCTAGATAACGTGGACCCGCCTCAGCCGCATGTGGAGCTGATTCCGTGTTATATTGGATCTGGAGACGATTCCTTGTTGTCCCAATACTTGCGTTCCCTGGCACACTCGCTGTTGATCCGCTTTGATATCCATACATTATATAAACTCGTCCGCTGCCCTGATTGTACACATTATGGGCCTGAAAGAAAATAATTTTTTTTCATGGGTGGGATGAAAATTAAAAAGCTACATTGACATTTAAAAACAAAATTGATACTTTTATAATCAAAATTATTCAAAATATAGGAGTCTACTAGTCTAATCATAACTTATATAATATTATAGATAACATTTTCTTCGTGAGGTATTACAAGAGCAAACTTATTTACCAATTCTTCGTCAATATTGGCATTCCTTCGCACGTTTGAAGTTGATTCGCTGCCATTCGCATACATTATGAACACGTCACCACTGCCCGCATTGTATATCTTATGGGCCTAAAATGAAAGAAATAATTTTTTTTCAATGGGAGGGAGGGAAATCAAAAAGTTACATTACTGACAATTAAAAACAAAATTGTTACTTCGACAATCAAAATTATTCAAAAATAAGAGTCAGTTAGTATAATTATTATCTGTATAATATTATACGTTATATATTATAGGTTCTCCATAAGGTATTACAAGGGCAAAAATGTTTACCAATTTTACGCCAATATTGATGTTACTTAGCACCTTTGAAGCGCTGCAATTCCCATACACTATTCGAATGTCGCCGCTTCCATGATTGTATACATTTTGGACCTAAAATAAAACAATTTTTTTTTCATGGGAGGGATAAAAATCAAAGACCTATATTACTGACACGTTTGAGATCTAGAAGTTGGACACACCCTTAAAATGCAGCCAAATATCGCCAAAGCAAGACGTTGACGCCGCACTTCATTGGAGCCAAGTCACCAAAGCTAAAATGCAGGCAATACTTGCGTCAGCTTTGGCGACTTGGCGCCATTTTAAGAGTTTGCAGCAACTGCTAGATTTCAACCAATGACACTTTAAAACAAAACTGTTGCTATTATAATCAAAATTATTCAAAAAATAGGAGTCAACTAGTATAATTATTATTTATATAATATTTTATACGCTTCGTGAGGTATTACAAGAGCAAGCATGTTTACCAATTCTTTTCCAATATTGGCGATACTTACCACACTTGAAGTAGAAGAGCTGCAATTTCCATACTTAATATACAAGTCACCGCTTCCTTGATTGTATACATTTTGGGCCTAAAAAAATAAAATAATTCTTTTTTCATGGGAGGGATGAAAATCAAAAATCTACATTACTCACATTTAAAAATAAAATTGTTACTTTTGTAATAAAAATTATTCAAAAAGTAGAGAGAGAGAGAGAGAAGTCAACTAGTATAATTATTATTTATATAATATTATAAGTTATATATTATAAGTTCTCTGTGAGTTATTACAAGGGTAAAACTTTTTTACCCATTCTCCGTCAATATTGGCGTTACTTGGCACACCTACAGTTGATGCGCTGTACATTAAGTAGATATCACCGCTTCCATGATTATATACACAATGGGTCTAAAACAGAAGAAAATAGTTTTTACCATGAGAGGGGTGAAAATCATATAGCTACATTATTTACAAAAGTAAAAATTTTTTTAATGTTATCAAAAACATTCAAAAAATAGGAGTCAACTAGTATAATTATCATTTATATAATATTATAGGTTATAGATTACAGGTTTTTAGTTAGATATTACAATGACAATCATGTTATCCAATTCTACGCCAATATTGTGTTACTTACCACGCTTGAAGCGCTGCTGCAATCCCCATACATAATATATGTGTCGCCACTACCCTGATTGTAAACATTTTGGGCCTAAAATAAAAGAATTTTTTTTTTCATGGGATGGATGAAAATCAAAAAGCTACATTAAAAAAATTTTTAAATGTCAGTAAACTTTTTTAATCAAAATTATTCACAATATAGGAATCAACTAGTATAATCATCATTTATATAATATTTTAGGTTATATATTACATGTTTTAGTTAGATATTACAATGGCAAACATGTTATCCAATTCTTCGCCAATATTGATGTTACTTACCACATTTGACGAGCTGCTATCTCCATACTTTATATAAAGGTTTTCAGAGCCCCGATTGTATATATTACCGGCCTATAATAAAAGAAAATGGTTTTTCATGGGGGGGATGAAAATCACAAAACTGCCTTTACTGACATATTAAAAAAATTACTTTCTAATCAAATTTATCCGAAAAATTGAAGTCTACTAGTATAATTATTATTTATCGCATTAAACATAGCCATATTAATTACGTGAAAATTATTAAATAAAATTAATAAAGATAAACTTACTCTGTTTGTAGTATAATATCGATCACCCATAATAAATATAATTTTTCTAAGTATGTGCTAATGAATACGAAAAATGTAAACTTTCTTTCGCTCTAAGGTAATATTTTGACTCAAATTTTAGAAACTGCATGTGCTGTTTATTTTAACACGAGCTATTGAATTTTATATAAGGCCGCGCGCCGCCCTATTAACACAGAAATATCGTCAAATGTCCGTAATATTTTATTAAATTTTCATTTTGATTGACAAAATTAATAAGAAATTAATTTCGTCAATAAAATTTTGCTCTTTAAAACTGTTTTCAATAAGTGCCAGTAAATGGTGCTTATTAAAGGATTTTTCTTCAATCGCTAAAGTTTTTTACCTAAACTGACTGCATCTTCTTTGAATTAGCGGATAACAGTCTTTATTGCCAAAGTTCCCATTAAAAACATTTTAATCAATCAATCAATCAATAAAGTAATAAAAATAATACATATCTGTTTTTCATTATTATTCGCATATTTAAGGGATAATTTTTAGTTCATTAAATGATTTATATATCATTTATCATAATTTATTTCTATATCAGACAAATGGAATGCATATTTTTTAAATATTTTTCTAATTTATCAAAATTTTACACAGTTCGAAATTTTTTTTAAACCCTTTTAAATTGTTACAGTTATAAAGTATCAGCTTTTCTGAGCACGTTTAACAAAATTCCGTTACAAAATTTCGGAAACGGCTTCATAATACGGTATTGTTGAACTTGCGCACAGTCGCATTTGCGCTAAGTCATTAAGTAGTGTCCTTTGCTCTCAAGCGTTGGAAAGGTTGCAGTATTGTAAACTTTATCGATGTCTATATTATTTGGCGAGGCTTTGGCGCATTAAAAACCTTTGACATACGGCAATTAATCAATGTCAGTGTGAGAATGACACTTCGTGCCCCTGATAACACAACGATGGTTCCATGGGAAAATGCTAAGAACCTTAATAACATATTTTCAAACAAGCGACTAATACAGATATAATTTAAATTAAACATTAAATAATCGATATAAGTGAATCGTAATGTTAAATAAATTGAAAATACATGAATAAGATGAAAAAGAAATTGCTTCTCAACAAATTTGATTGAAAAAGGAACTCGTCTATAAATTTACTCTGCAAAAAGTTATAAAAATGATAATTTTGATATACAAAAAAATAATGCAATCTAATAAACCGAGTTACAATTTTCAATTCGATACAAATTTTATCTTTATTTGTCGCTACGTTTATTTAAAAGAAGGAAAGAGAATGCATAGGACACATTTTAAAATCAAGCTCAAACGGATATCAGTACTATTTCGCTGTTTCTCTTATTCTTAAAATACTTTAATTTCATATTAACAGGAAAGTTGTTTTTAAGTATGTTTCTCATACCTATTAAGAAACAAATTGTGAGAAATTGTATATAATTAGTTAAAGTAGATAAAAGTCAAGCTTAATCATTCCAGAGAATACTACTTCACAGGTTAAACGAAACAATATCGCTGATTATTACATTTTCAAAATGATTGGTGCCTAAAACGCTTTTGAAGAGCTCTTTTTAAATATATATCAAGTGCTACAGATTTCTCAATTCTCTTTGTTTTATTTTAATGAATCAAAGTGTGGTAAAAGCACTATTACCGTAATTTATCAATAACCAAATTACTATCTATCAGCATCCAAATTGCAAAAAACCATTTACTTCCAAAAGATCATTAATTTTACAGTTAGAATTTATTATTTAAAAATCAATAACAAATTAATTACAAATCTGAATCATTTACAGTTAACAACAAAAAACTATTGCAATTTTTACAAAATAATGGTCTATTTCACTTAAGGCCTGATTTAGATGATGAGGTCCCAAGCTATATAAACTCCTATGTTTTTAACATTGTCTTTTAAATTCCACCAGATGGTCGCAGAAAACTTGAAAGTATGCATGCCTTTCAATTATTTGAAAATATATTGCATTTTAATTTTAAGAAATATTTAAGAATGGGTTTGCAAAATCACAAATATTATACTAGAGAACCTTCTAAGTTTCACTTGAAAGCATTTTCTTACGTGACTTCCCAAAAATAAAATCACTGATTGTGACTTAAAAAGATATACTAAACAACTTATCATTTTCCATGCACGTGATGCTATGTGTATAAAATTTTTCTTCAGGCACAATATTCCTCTAATCATCTATAATATAATCATCGTCCGAAATTGCTAACGCTCAAGAAATTGGGCGTGGCTACGTGCCAATTCACACCCGCAGAGTGGAGTGGCTCACAAGAGGTTTTATGGAACGGGGGGGGGGTCCTTAGAATTCGGAGAGGGTTCGGAGTCCTTGCGGGTTTTGAGAAGGGAAGTGAATTTCCCTCATCTTTGAAAGAACGTTCCCATACAGTACAACCCCCGGCTCATCGAACCGTCTGGTCCTTTTGACTTAATCAATTGTATATCCAACTAAAATTGATTCAGGCCAATTCAAGCAAAATTTTTAGTTATTTGTTGAAGATGATGCTCCCGAGTGGAGACATCCAACGAAAGGGGACGAATGGCTGCCGTCAATCTGGCAAACCAAAACATTCTTACAAAACAACAAGAGCCAAATCGGCGTTGGGGTTACAGTTAAAACAATCTTCGCAATGCAAGCGCCAACACAAACTAAACGGGGAGGGGGCGTTTCGGATAACGATTTTTTCGGTTAAGCCAAGAACATCTATTAATATTCTGCATCTAATTGCATATGCAATTTTGAAATGTTTTGAGATGAAACGAATTCAAAACTCTCTTTGTAGAGGCTGCACTTTATGTTCTTTATTAAAGTTAACCTTTCGTAGGGCGCAATGCACCCGACAGGCGCATGTAAACAATGTGATAATTAATGATGTTAATACCCTTTAATTTTAATTCTAGCATTTAAAAATTAATCACCGACCTTCTTCTGGAGACTTAAAAGAAAAAAGTGAGGATATTGTTGCAAACAAGTCTCGCAATCGCGATTATTCCTTTGCAGTACAGTACGTGATTTTTGGATTTGCGACTTCAATCGCGATTATTACCTTCCAGTACAGTAAGTGTTTTTTTTAGATTTACGACTTTCAAAGGCATTTCGTATATATAGTTTTTCAGTTAACCGGGCTTTTACTGTATTACGATTTGCAAAGTGTATTGTGATTATTTTAAATACAATAATACAGTTTATACTGTGAGTACATATAACTGAGATTTCTAGTTACCGGAACGTTAGCAGCGTTCCAATTCCTAGCTATAGTTCTGAAGGGCGGCAAATCACTTTAGACCAGGGCGCGCAAAGACGGGTATATTTTGTCTGCCCCTTCAATATATAAAATGATTATCAGCCGAATTTTCAGTCCTCCAGTGAACGTGAACGACTGTGCAACAAGTTGCTAGGGAGGGAGCAGCTTGGTGCCGCACACAAAAGACTTACTGACAATGTAAACAGAAATGCTGTCACTAAAATTCAAATAAAAAAATTTCATCGTTTTTTATCCTCGCTGCGGGGAATGAGACGAAATGTCGCGACGCCCAATTTTGTCTGGTCGTCGCTCGTGAAATTTATTTTGTGCAAGCACAAAACGTCACCCGCCGCGCTGGGTGCCCCCTGCTGTTCCAGACCTCAATTACTGGGGGTCTCAGACGAAGCGTTCTGTCAAAAAGATAAGTTCGCCCAGTTGCTGCCCATTTTACGCCATGTGTCTCCCAAAGCTCGGGTCCCTACCCTGGAAAACACGAGGTAAACGACACAGTGTGGTGTTGGGGCGAAGGGTTGTTGCAGCGGGCGGGTTTTTCAAAGGAAGAATATAGTAAAGCACTTCTAGTACGTCTTTCAAGATCCTGACGCAAAACAACGTATAACCGAAATTTTAAGAAGCAACTTTGATTATTACAAATGTGACGCTCTAATGCAAATTCATATAGAAGTAAGAATTTTTTTAAAAGATAATACTAGTTATTACTACACAATATTGAAAACAATGATGGAATTTTAAAATTAAACATTTATTATAAAAGTGAGAAAAATTATACATTTATTGCATATAATGAGTAGTAATTACACATTTCTTATTTACCCCTTAATAAGAACGTAGAAATAATGGCCGTGGCAGAAAATTTGCGAATTTTGGAAAGGGAGAAAACGACGTATCACCGAAGCCCTTGCATCGTATAAACGAACTACTATATCATTACAATGGTTGCAGTGGCTTGACTAGAGTGGGACAGGTAGGGCAAGTGTCCTGGACGCAATAGCAAGGAGGCACAAAATTAAGGAATCTATTCGTTACATTTAAAAGAAAAGTGGTCTTTTTTAAAGCTCCTATTCCCAAGAATCTTAGAAATGGTTTCAACAAAGTGTGGGGAAACTTCAGAATGCAATCTTTTTAACAACCCAGAAGCATCAAGCTGCGACAAAGTAACAAATAATATGTTTCAGAGATTTGCTAACCAAAACACTCGTGGAGCTCGTTTAGAGCTCCCTCCCTACCGAGACACAAATTTGTGTCTCGGTGGGGTGCGAGATACGGATAGATAGGGCCTGTTTCTTACAATCAACTTTAAATTTCTTACTTGAGACATATTTAAAGGATTAAAGTTAAAATACACCAAATTTTTTGAGAAAATGAAGCAAAATTTGGTTAAAAAAATGGTGTGCAAATAAATGTCCTTTAAATTAAAAAATATTTCATATATTATTTTTTAAGTTTATTTGCACTTTTAATCTTTTCACTCCCCGGTATAAAGTTTCCAAAAATAAAATGAAGATCATATTTCAAAAGAAAGAGGGGGATGCGCAGTTTTCGTATTTGTCCTGGGCGCCATTTTATGTAGGTACGCCACTGATTATAGAGTTCTGAAATTTTGCACAGCTGTTTGTTCCCGATGACAATGCAATAATTTTCCAATTAAATAAGCTACAGAATTTTTTTTATCGAAAATGTGGAGATTAATAAAGCGCGAGGAACTGAAAACGGAGGGTTTCAGGTTCAAAACCTGATTCCAACAAACTCCGCCATGTATGGGGCCTGTTGAAGTTTAAATCATGCGCAGTGGATCAAACACCCTCACGCTCGTGTAGCGTAAAAGTTTGGAGAGGGGAGGGGATTACTATCTCAGGCACAGTCCTCGTCATCTAACCACGGTCCAACACTACAAGGTGTGTCGATAAACACCCCTCGTGTTGCTTCAAAACCGGATGTTAATAATAACTAAACTAATTTATATTGCAAGTGTTTTGGAAAATAAATTGTCTGAAAGGGCTGCATCCGCCCATTACGGTGCGCTTAGAAGTACACTGCAAAAAAAAAAAAAAAAAAATTAAATAACTAGCCAAGATTAAATAACTAATAACATATCGATAGAAATTTAAGAAAATTTCTTCCTATTATTGTAATTTGGTTACAGAATAAAAATATATCCATTTGTAGGCAAAAAAATTATTCATTTTTATTTTAAACCTTGTGTTTTTTTTAGGGTGGCCCATACTAGCCGGCATATTTAAATTTTTGTAAACTATCGACTTAAAAATTAGTTGTCATATGTAATTTACATAGCTTAAATCAATTTGTTTAGTATAATCAATATGAAGAAAAGTGTTCAAAGAAAGGTTTTGAACAGTTCCAGTTCATTCCAACTAAAAATATAAATTTTATATTCAATTTTCCTTAAGTGGCCCATACTACCCGCTGTTCCCCTATACTTCCAAAGGAGAAAGTAAAAATATAACCCAAGACTATAAAAGAATAAGAAACGATGAACCTATACAGCCTATTACAAGTATCGCACATCTTGCTTCTTAGAACACTGTTAAAAGAATAATTATATATATAAAAAGACTTTTAACTTTCCTTATTGAGTTATTTTCGAATTTGCACAAGCATTATGTCTGTATATTTCCACAGGAGAAAGTAAAAATCTAATTCAAGGCTATAAAAGAATAAGAAACGATCAACCTACACAACCTAATACAAGAATCGTACATCTTGCTTTTTAGAACACTGTTAAAGGAGTAATTTAAAAAAACCAGCGGAAGTGGTCTCCCCTAAACTTTCTCGTATACTTTCTAAGTGGAGATTCGTCAAAATCTCGAGGTCGAATTTTTTTGACGATTACAATACTTTCTCTTTGTATACTTCGTATATGAGAAAGTGAAACAAACAAACAAACCTGAAATCAAATATCTGTTGCCACGTTTCAAAAAAAATATTACTTTGAAGCAGGTGCGATAAAATAGGCAATGCAATGAATACGAAAATTCTGCTTTGGAAATGAATTCCCAAGAAAACAATTTATACTACCACAACCGTAAAAATTGCAAAAGTTTTGCATTTTTACTCTCATTATTGAGTTATTTTCGCACTCATACAAACTTTCTGTCTGCATATTTCCACAGGAGAAAGTAAAAACCTAATCGAAGGCTATAAAAGATTTTTAAAAAATGAGGCACCTACTAGTACACAAAGATTTTCCGAAAGACTTCATCTTCCCATGGCAGTTTTCCCCGAGATTCCGAATTCTGTTGCGCACGCGCTCAGGACAGTCTACACAAACATTCCCTGTCCCTTCCGGCATTGTGTCGCGAGTTAGGATTGTGGGAACCCCCCTGACCGTAAAAGCCTTCGCACCTCTTTGTACTCACCACAATGAAGTACATGCATCTTTTCAACGACCCATAATGGAGTGCCGAGAGGTCCATTGGTCGAATAAAAAAGCCCCCCCCCCGGCTTTTTTTGCTTTTCTTTTCTCCCATTCTGCGCCCACCGTTTTATATGGAAAGTAAAGTATGTGTTTGGCAACTGCTGGGCTTTTTATCTTTAAATGTGAGCGCGGTGAAAAAAAACATCTATAAAATTGATGTGCATTTTGTGATCGAATTGGTTAGTATGGGATTTTTTTTATATAAATTGAAAGATTTTTGGTTTGAGTAGGGGCGCCAGGTACCCTTGCACCAGCCTTGTTAATTGATCAGAAGTGTCAAGAGCAGTATTACTCCAAGAAACACCCGCTACTTGGTAGCGACATTTTACTAATCGGTTCTCTCAGTTTCACATTATTTAGTCCATCTCAATTAATTTTCTTTGCAATATTTTCTTTTTATTCATTTCTCCCCTTTTCGTTTACATATTATCAAGAAGAAAACACTTCCGACTCCACACCTGTGAATTAATTTGGACAAACTTCTGTTATGAATAAATTATTAATATAAAGACAAATCATTATTCTACTAGAAAATTATTTAGAATCTATTTTTGAGACTTTCACCTTACAGCTACCTGGAGGAGAGGGCGTAGAAGATTGTCTGCAGCAAATTAATCTTGCCCAATACCCGGATACACATTTTTTTTTTCTTTTATTATCACTAGTTATCACTAGACAATGGGTTATGAAACTATGATTTAAAATTCCAAGGGAAGGAAGCTCGTGTAATATAATCTTAGGATCCCAAAAAATTCCACCGATACATCTTTCCTCTAACTTTCTAAGATTTGACACTATTAAATAATTAGAAAATAACTTCCACTTGAATCCTAAAATTATTACTTAACCTTCCGTATGTAAGAGATGCTTGTGATGTGTATCGTATTACATCATTGTTTTATAAATCTAAGCGTAATATAATATTTGTTTAATATGGAGCTAATAAATATGGATTACATATATAAAAATTGCGTTTATTTTTGTAAAACAACACGATATAAATATCTAATAGGATGTACGACATAAGTACTTCGTACAAACGCGCGACTGCTGGAAGATTAAATGGTATGGCTCTTGCGCCACAAATCAAACCAATCCTCAAACTATTTAACACTAAATTTCTTTTCATCTCTTTTGTGATTTCTCAAATCACTTTTGTGTCTTCTGTTAACATGATAATGTTTATAGGTTGTCGGTTAATTAATTGCGACATGCTTGAAGCAAAAGTCGTTCAGAGCGCTCTACAGGACAAATTGTTGGACCTAGAGCTATGAAACATGACAGTTAGGTACTCACAAAGATTGAGTTTTTCAAAATTTTGATTCGATTTTTTAAATTGTTAATCGAACTTTTAATGCTTTTCCTTAATAACTTCGAGGTATATCATATTATAGCACAAAAACAATTTTTACTACAAAATTTAAGGAAACAAATTAACTTTTCAGTGGTACCAAGTTTATTTCTGTAAAAATATTTCTCTAATTTTAATAAATTAAAAATATATATATATTTAAGCATATTTGGCAACAATACTTTTCATCGTTTTAGTTACTAGACGTATACGCACTCGCCTTGCAAAGATTGCGTGTGCGTGTGTGTGTGTTGTTATAATTAAGAGTAAATACTTTTTTTTTAAAATTATATTAAGACAGACGAATTTAACTTAAAACATTATCATGCTGTCATGTTTCGAACTAAAACTTCGAATCTCTTTTAATTTGTTCTTTGGTTTTATAAAAGTCGCTGAAAGTGGAAGCCCTCTACTAGACTGAGCAAACTGAAATTTTGTTAATTTAATTCTGTTAGACTGAAGAAAGTGCATTTAGTACTGGGTCTATTAATTTTTACCTAACACAACGCAATTGGCCCTTTTGAGGGGATAAAAAATGGAGAGTTGCGAGTAAAGTTGAAGTGACCCAAGTCCATTTTTTACCCATTTTGCCCTAACTGCCAAGGTAGTGTACAAATGTTGTATTTTAAGTCCAATATAAGTTTGTATCCTTCAGGCAGCAAGAACAATTAAAAGTCCGCTTTTATCTTAACCTTCAGGAACTTTGAGACCCTCTTTCTCAGAAATAAATCTAATGGACTTGGTTCACTTTAACTCTTGAACCCTCTAAATATCGTACAATACTGATCGTTTCTGAGCTGACGAGCCGTCACTAGCTCTGGGATCAGCAACCTTCCATAGCTATTTACTAGTGGCCGTTTCTCGGTCGTTCAGTAACAAAAGAATCCTCCACCCTCTTCTTTACTTCGCGGGTCCTTCTGACCTAAGATCGTTTCGATTGATGTTATCTCAAAATCCGGCTTATGGGCCACAAGTGACTTTTGGATACGTTCAAGCGCAGGCCGTTTTAACAAATTTGAGCGCTCTGGGCTAGAGTAACTTGACGCTCCATCAGAACCTCAACTAGAAATTTTAAGAGCCTGTGGCTCAACGAAAATACCTACATTATAAAACAATTTAAGAGTAAAAACACACACCTCAATTTACAATTTTACAAATCAGCGCCTTTTCAAAATAAGATGCAATTTCTAATAAACGCATAGTGTTTGGATTTTCTCACCGATTGCCGCTGTATTTTCCACCGATTTTTTTTGAAATTATATACATGTTTACGTAATATTACAAAATTGGTGGCAGTCTAGTTACAAACCCTAATCATATATTTACTCTTAATATATTTAAAATTATAATTAAATAAATATTTTGTTCAAAAATAAAATAAAATCAGTGTAGTAAATTTTTAGGCTCTTTTGGATTAGTGGCGCCCCTGGGCTACAGCAAAATAAGACCATTTGGATAAGACGACCCTGTTCAAACGACTCTAAAGTAAAAATGAAAATAAAATGACAAGTCTCATCAAATTTTGAGAGGCTATTATTTACACAAGAGATTCCATTTACTTTATTGGCCCTGGTAAATTTCCAATTCCTAAGGTGATTTTTTTTTTACATTTTATTGCAGGAGGCAGTAGCGTAACTAGGCAGTATAGAAAATGCTTACGGTGGACATATTTTCCAGTTTTGGGAGGTAGAACAGTAGCAGTGTCTATGTCCCGAGGTGCTTGTGAGTCCTACACACTATGGTCTCGCTACTGGTCAGGGCTAGATTAAGCCCTGTAGGAGACTATACGTAGGGTTACCATAAATATTTTAGTTGAAATTCGGACACCCGGGAGGGGAATAAGGGTCTTGGTGGTGGAGGGGAGGAAGTAGAGCATCAAATTCTAATGGCTGCCTACCAACGACCTTCCCTCATAACAATAGCACAGAGTTTCAGGAAGTGAACAAAAAATTAGGAGGTCAGAATGCTAAGATTCAATCTTTAATAATGGTAAACAAATCAAAATTGCATTAATGAGAACTGGAATGAAAGAAAAACCAGCGGGAGTGGTCTCCCCTAAACTTTCTCGTATACTTCCCAAAAAGGTGTCATTTTCCCTCTAACTAGGGTTGCCATACGTCCCATATATTATTTGTCCCGTTTGCTTCCTGAACTCTGAGTCATTATAATTTTAAAATGACCTGCGCCCATTTTTATGGTTATGTGTAAAAGGAAAATGATAATTAAAAAAATTGCGCATGTTCTCAATTTTTACGCGGGCTGAGGTACCACAATTTTATTTAAAGTTTTTGAGGACGAAATCTTACTACATTTTTCACGCAAGATTTCACCATACCTTCCATCTGGAGAATGTCAGAAAACGAAGTTTCGGGTTCAGGGGGTTGCCATAATTTTCGAAGCGCGTCCGAAGCTACAATTTCGTAGACCGCCAAGGTCAAAAGCCAACTATACTAACTTGAGTAAAATAAGCGAAACGCTCGCTAACACAGAGTCGCAATGTGCATTTTGAAGCAAATATGCAATTCGAACACCTTTATTTCAACGGATTGAAACGAAATTTGAGCACAGATCTATAATTAATAATTAATCTATAATAAAAATTGGTATGACGTTTGCTAAAAACGTCATATCAATTTTTATTTATCTAAGCTAAAGGGTTTAGGAGATAATTTTTACAAGTATGCGATTATACAGACCGATAGACAGTCAGTCAACCCTTTGACGGATTTGGCCCAAAATTTTATACGGACCTACATTCATGACGATAAAACCGTATACCAAATTTTATCCATCTAGCTATTCAAGTTTTTGAGTTATAGTGTTCACATGACCGCTGACATACAAATAGACAGACTTCCCGTTGACGGATTTTGTCCAAAATTTGATAGAAACCTACAAATAATGTTTAAAGACCACATACCGAATTTCATCCCCGTAGCTCTAATAGTTTTCGACTTATCGTGTTCACAGACAGACATAATTCCAAAATTGTGTTTTTCGGACTCAGGAAGGTCTAAAACGTGGAGATTCGTCAAAATCTCAAGTTCGAATTGTTTGACGATTACAATGCTTTCTCTTTGTATACTTCGTATACGAGGAAGTAAAAATGCCAAAACGTTTAATTTTTAGTTTGAGTTGAGTCCTGGATAAGGAAATTCATTCATTTCCTCATCTTTTTTTCTCCGTTTCTTTCGGTAGGTACTTTTCGGATGAGAATTTTATTCAGGCAAGTCTTATTTTTTATTTATTTATTTATTTATTTTTTTGTAGATTTATGGACAGGATATACCGAAACTCGCTTTGAAG
Source organism: Araneus ventricosus (assembly GCA_013235015.1). Classification (NCBI taxonomy): domain Eukaryota; kingdom Metazoa; phylum Arthropoda; class Arachnida; order Araneae; family Araneidae; genus Araneus; species Araneus ventricosus. The sequence goes on along the minus strand of BGPR01000827.1, from coordinate 344,854 downwards.
TTCCGCAGTTCTTTTGCAACTGGCACGGACAGCCACCCTCTCTCAGCTGCCCAAATGGACCCCATCATCGACAAAATTCTTTTCGTGCCAACGTACAAGCGATGGTCTTTCTTCCATTATTGGAAGGACATCAGCTTTTTCAAATCCGTCAGATTTTTCCTATTACAACCAAATTTCACTGGCGTAAATCCGGAAATTTTGAAGCTCCAAATACTAGCGCCGAGGTGAGATTGAAATCCTGACGTATGGTTACCCTACCTTTATTCAATACA
>BGPR01000827.1:318726-344572 GCA_013235015.1 Araneus ventricosus | reverse complement strand
TTAAAAATTTGGGAAAATTACAAAGCTATTTTTACACAATTTAAATGCTCCAATACAAAGTTTGCCGCTGAGTCAGTCAGCCAACTGCAAAACAAACTGGGCTACGCTGAATCAGCAAAGGAATTTGAAAACATGAATATATATATATTAATAATGATGTTTTAAAAGTTAATCGACACTTGATTTTAATTTGAATCAGTTAGAGTAAACGAGTCTTGTACATTAAACGAAAGCACTAAAGTAAATTACCTTGAAAATAATGCAAAAAAAATATCGCGAGACTTCGGGGCCCTCCCAATTTGCGGGGCTCCTAGGCAATTGCCTATTTTGTTTATTTGATAATCCGCCCCTGTTACTCGTAGGAGGTGTAGAAGAAACGCATAAATCAAGTAAAAAACATTTTGCACTAGGACCCATACTAGTAAAAAACATTTTGCACTAGGACCCATACTGTGCGTTCTCCGACTTAAAGGTCGCGACAAAATTCTTCTTTTAAGCAGGTGATTCAAAGCAATTGCACTCATTACAAATGGCTAAACGAAAGGAAGAAAACATTTGAACACAATACAAAAGCAAGCTTAAAATTTAGTTTGCTTAATTAATTGCTCATTGCAACTTCCCTCGGCCACACGGGCAATATCCATGCGGTAATTTAATTAACAATCGTCTAAAGTATTCTCTGTGTGCATCTTAAGTTCATTCAATGTTGCCTCAAAATGGGCATAAAGACACAGTTTGCGATATATCCCATTGAAATGAAGACACAAGAAGTAATTTCAGATGATAAAGATAATATTTCGATTATCTATATCTTCTGAAGATTCAGATAATCGATCGTAGATTCGATTGCCACATTCAGAACATGCATGTGGCAATAGAACGCACATCAATGGCTACTAACATGTTTCACAGCGTACGGCGTAAAATGGATTACCATACGGATGTTGTCCGTGTGACCAAGAGAATTCACAAAGCACACAAATAAAATTTTAAGCTTCCTTCTGTATTGTGTTCAAAAAAAATTTTTTTTCCTATTGTTTTTATCAATTGATCCTAGGAAGCTATGGCCATTTGGAATTGATGCAAATATTTTGAACGACCCTGTATATCTTGCTGGGAAATATTTTTACGCCTAAATAAGTGTTCACGAGTGGAAAAAATTTATAACTTCTGCTATTCATCGAATTTTCGCGTCTGCCCGACATGATAATTTCGGCATACATCAAAATAGTTTCTTTGCATTAAACATTCATATGCCGGAAAAGCTGAAAACCATAGCGAAATGGGCAGGATCTGAGCACACTAAAATGTCTAAAATAAATGAAGAACGTCTTGGGATGATACATCATAAAAGTATAATTGTTTCGCTGACACTTGCATTTGATTTTTTATGTTTTAAATTATATTTATTTAAAAGAGAAAAATTATATTTATTTATAAGAGAGAAATTGTATTTAAGAGAGAGAAGGTGAATTATTCTGGGATGATATATAAGAGTATAATTGTTCTCCGACCCTTGCACTTGATTTTTTTATGTTTTAAATTATATTTATTCAAAGAGAATAATTTTATTTATTTAAGAGAGAAATTATATTTATTTGTAAGAGAGAAATTGTATTTATTTAATAGAGAGAGAAAGTGAATTATATTCTGGCAAAACAGAAGAAAATCTGATGAAGGACAGAAAAACCGAAAAATAAAGAGAATTAATTCATATATTTATTATTTGCTGTGGATATATTAATTACAGAAATCACTCAATATGTTTATTATGTTATCATCATTACAATATTTTCTTTTTATAAAGAAAAAAAAGTCAATTTTGTTCTAATACAATTTAATAAAATTAAAAATTAGTGTAAATGTACGGGAGAATAAATTAATTATTAAATATTTAATTATTTATTTTATAAATTGGTTTTAAATCTTCGAATTTCTAAAAATCAATTCAACCATTCGAAGTAAACAATACACGAGAGTTAAAAAGTGAAAATTGAATGTAAAAAGGGAAAAGCTGAAATCACAAACCAGAGAATAAATTCTTTTCTTTATTATGTATTTATTATTCAACATTTATCAAATTATTATTAATTACAGACTATTAATTCCAGTAATCGCGCGTGTACTCAAAAAGTATTCCAATCAAGGTAAAGTAAGGAACGAAAAAGAGTAAAAAAACAAATTCAAAAAAGTAGGGGGAAAAATCTTAGATATAATTCCTTTTGTTTTAAAATATTGAACAACTGTCATCAAACACTTCCTCCTCTCTCGTAAAGAGACTTATTTAGGAATTCGTGACTTCCTTCGCACGTTCCCCAGTCAAGCCGCCATGCGACGTAAAATGACTTTCTTTTGAATTCCTTTCTTTATTCTCATTCAAATATAGCTGCTGAATCTGACCGCTTAAATGGAAAAATCTCAAAAAAATAAAAAGAAAAAGAATGACTGAAAAAAAGCAAACGATTCTATTAGCGGCTATTATGATCCCTAAATCGGCTGCCCATTGCGAAGCGTTGCCAGAATTAAGTTCATAAAGACGTTTTCCTATGTCAAAGCATCATCTCTGTTGGAGAACAAGAACAGAGGAGAACTTGTGACAAACGATGCTCATCCACCATTGGCTAGATTATTGAATTTCCTCGCCAATGGGAGTGCGTTATTGGGATTTGACATTGCGACGAGAGCCAGTGTGGGAAGGTTGTAATATTTGGCTTGCTTATCGCTGTTTCAAATTATTTTTGAGAGAATATTGAGAAGGACAATTGATGGACATAAAACCTATCTTTAAAGAATTATTAAATTTTTATATATGCTTGTGCAAATACATAATAACTATATAAGCTCTATCATTTATGTTTTTGGAAACTGTTAGAAAAACTTTCTTAGTCAACCTAGCTGTAATTTAAAATCTAAAAAAATGATTTTTTCTAGAAATAATGTGTTCGGCTATGAAATTATATGGATGTTGAATTGTTGTTATTCTAACACGTCATAAAATGCACGAGTTTTTAATTTCAATGTCGATTTTGAGTCAAATGTGTATCAAATTTTTAATAAAATAAAATAATAAAAAATGAATAATATAAAATGATAATAAAAAACTATTTAAAAAGATTTCTCCTGACATTTGTGAAATTTGGTTTATGTAAACTAAGCAGCTATTCGTTTTGCTTTATGTTTTTTCTCAAATCCTTTCCATGAACATAATTTATGTGAAGCAGAAGGAAGACAAAGATTGTCCTATCAGGACAACTACTTGCCATTATTCAGACAACGTTTACCGAAGTGTTTTCATGAGGACAGCAGAGAGACAACGATTAATGACAATAATTGGCCTAATTTTAAACATTACTTAAGACTGTTTACACAGGGATAATCGCTGCCCTCTTCAGAAGATCACGCGACTCCAGCAAAACCTCGTCGCCAGTTGACAATTTGACGTCAAGAATAAACGTATACGCAGAAAGGAAATAGAAGAGACAATGACAAACTGTCGTCTAATCCCCTTTCCAATTATCCTGAAGGTAATTCTGCATAGTGGTAAAAATTGCATCCTTTAGATTATCGACTGGTGACGAGATTTTACTGGAGTCATGTGTTCTTCTAAAGCGGCCAGCGATTGTTTCTGTGTAAACAAGGTCAGTAACGCAACTGTTGTAAGAGCCCATACGCAAGGGAGGGAGGATCTGTTGATACTGCATATGTTTAGCCCATAAAAGGTTAGTTATCAGTTAAAACAAGTTGAGAAATGTGCGCTTGACTATCGGTGAGACAATTGGTTGGGAGAGTCTGTACTTAGCAGACACACATACGATCACAGTTCTTTTGCTATACTGCAAAGAAACTGGCATAACGTAATTACTTTTCCTATTGCTCTATGAATTAGAAATTGATTCTTCAGAAATCGATTTAGTTTATAAAGTACATTAAGAGGAATTTATCAACTGTAACCATAAAAGAATATCACCCAGTTATCCTTGAAAAGTCCTTCAGGAAAGCATTACTCCTAATTTAAATATAATGGAGGACGGTACATCAGGAGTTGTTTTGCGAAAATAATTAATTCGATCAATGAAATGAAGTGACGAGGAATTTTCTGCTTTAATGACGATGGTTCAAGGTATTAGGACAGGACTTTAAACTTTTTCAATTTATGAATCTTTATCGCTTGCAAACAATTTTTCTGTTCCCATTTTTGTTACAAAATCTTTGTCATGGTCCCAAAGTTGCAAAACCAGTGAACGTGTGAAAGAAAGTAAAGTAATAATTAAGGACAATAAGAAGAAAATTCAATTAAAATAATTATTTGATGAATCTTAATGAATTCATGTAGACAAAGGCGATAGTTATTTTCACCATTTTTGCTAAAAAAAAATAGTGGAACAACTTTATGGAAGTATTTATGACAATGACCATCAATATTTTTTATCCGAATGGGCTCGAGAACCACAATTTAAAAACTTTTGCATTAGGTGAAAAAAATCACTCTTGCTAGGATTTGAACAAGAATGCCCATTCTAAGTAATGTAGGTATTTAATTTATTTTCAAAAAAATATTAATTAAAATTCTGTTCTTTTCCCTCATCCAAAGTAAATAAGATTTGAAAAAATAGAAAATTAATTCCTTCTTATAATGATATTCAGTTATCATGATTCGTATTTTTAATAATAATTTCGTTGCTGAATAATATGTTAAGAAAAGATAACCTTTTCTTTTGTTCATATGACTGATAATACAACTCTCCAGCATTTATCTACTTCTCTGCCTCCCTTAATGGGGGAAGGGTACAGCCTGAATAAAGAACTCATAATAAACCAGGATCAGGTTTGCAATCGGGACCAGTCCTTGGTCCAAATAACGATGTCAAAAGCCAATTTAATTTTAGCGATATACCACACACTGAGACCGAAATGCTCATTAATCATATCATTAACATTTACCTGTCTAAAAGCTACGTTCCGTTTCGGGAGGAAAAGATATTTCTTATCTGTTTTTAACTTTTCCTGCGGGATAAAAAACAGTTCGGTCTTTTTCATTTCTAAGAAACGGTCATTTCGAATAATTTGATGTTTTTTTAACCAACAGCTAAACCTCAGTCTTTCCTATTCTTTTATGTACACTATTTCGTCATAAGTTTCCAACTCGTGATAACATTGAGTAGATTATAAATTATTATTAACAATAATAAACGAATAAGTTCTAAGAGAGACTTTTTTTTCCCTCTTCCGTTATAAAAATTTATTTCATTTAGTGTAAAATTTTCAATGTTAAACGCATTAATGAGCTATTCTATCTATACTTATGAAAGAAAATGTTTGCGTGTGTATGTGCAATGTCCAGACGAATCTATCGCACTTAAAGCTATGAAATTTGGCACACGGGTAGTCGTAATGGTGATTTAATGCACCTCGAAGCCGGAATTTTAAAATTTTACCTAGAAAATTTTTTATTTGATCTTTTTTGCGCGATTTTTCGCACTAATTTCTCAATAGTATGGTTTCGGATAAATGTACAAAAAAAAATAAATAAGATACACCACGGAAAGAACAAACGATTTCAGTTTTAATGTTCAGTTTGTTTCAAACGTCTAAAAAAATTTATTTCGAGAAATTTTTGAAAAATAGTCACTTTTATGGTAATTTTTGATTAGGATTTCTTGAAATTCTCGCATCTGACGTTCTTATAACTCTATCATTTACTTTTTTTTTCAGATCATAACTTAAATGTTTCTGTGGGATTTAAAACAAGAACGGTTAAAATATCCGTTTATTTTAATAATTCCGTTTTTTTTTTAAATAATTTTTCCCTGTTCAGTTCAAACAGTTTTTTGCTAGCGAGATTTCTCAGTGAAACATTCTCTGGACGATTCCCAGAATGCATTGTTACAATTTCATTGGCTAGTGCGTGACCTTCCTCTCTGCAGGTGCCGTCATAGTTATATATTATCGCGTTCTTCTCGGGGACGATATATTTAATGAAAGACTTCGATAATTATTTTTGACAGTGTCTTATCGTGTTTCTTTGCCTCGCATATTTCGATTGCTGTCTAATAATGATTTTCACGTTGCAATTTTTTAATATAGTTTTGGATTAACATACTCGGTACTGTTTTCCTAAAAATCAGTAATGTTTATATTTTTTTTTAAATTTTGTTTTCAAAACTTTTTCATTTCAATTGTGTGGGCGAGGGTTTTTTTTTTTTTTTTCATTTTGATGAAGTCCCGATTTTTAGTAATATTACAAAAATTTCTACATAAATCTCTTCTTTTGCTGAATTATAGTATTGAACTGATTACGTTGACCTGGTGACAGTATCTCGAGTTCGAGACTGCTTCGGCATTTCAGACCCAAATTCTACCGAAGACCCAGAGTGTATGCTGGCCTAGTTCATGCTAAATCCGTGGAGCGGAGAATTTTATATCTATGAGGTGTGAGAGTTTGCACTGAATTTGTCAGTTCAGGCGTCATCTCCGATATCTGACAACGGATCAAACGAACTTCAAAAGAGGAGAATAACCTAATTAGATTAAAAGTACTGTAAGGAACTAACAAATACATATAAAATCTTTAATATAATGAATATATAATAAAAATATGTAAAAATATGAATTATGTACAAATAAAATCAAAGCAAGTATAAAATTTACATTCTTAATGATTTAATAAATATATCTTTGCTCATTTTTAAAAATTATAATTTATCTGAAATTCGTTTGGTTAACCTTTAAAGCCCGAGAGAATAAAATCTCAAAACATTCTATTAAAATAGAGATTTTGGCGGAGAAACAAGAAAGTGGTCACCGCGTTTCGATTCGCTAGAAGATAAAAACTGCGCTTCCTTTAAGCGGCCCATTCATATGTCTTCCAAAATAGAAATTTTGGAACACGAGAAGGAATAAACATTGGTCAAGGTCGAAAACCTATGGAAAATAGCATAGCGGCTTTGAAAAGTCGGATTTCCAACCAAACCAAACTCCGGCAGTTCGTGCGCCGATTTTTTGGCGAGACCCCTTGCGAGGTTAGTCGACACATCAAACGATTGACTAGATCGACACTCTGCTACGAGAGTAGTAGCAAATCTAAAATCCGCGGAGTGTGGAAAGGAATAGGGGAATCGAAGATCAGTTGCAGAGGGGGAAAGAAGATCTCTCTCCTCTACTGCCAGCGCACTTTGGAACTTCAGATGGGTGGACGCGCCTGATTTTTCGACTTCGTGGGGGGAAAACCAGTCTTGGGCCTAAAGGGTGAAATGGAATACATATGGATTGCCGGCATTATATTCCCGTGGGGCTACATGTTCTTGTCTTCCTTCCATAATTGAAATTAAACGATCACACACAGGGAAATACAATAGTCTCATAGTTTAAAACAATCTACTGGGTAATTGTATGGCATTTGCGTACAATGGCATATGCGTACAAGTCATTAACTATTGATCAATGATCTTTCTACAGCAGTCGTGTGACTGATGAAAAACAAGTTTTGAAAGAGGTTACAACAATGTAAATCTCAAGATTTGGTGAAATCTGACATTTTTTTTATAAAATTTGGATCAATTTGGATAATTTCCACACTGTGTGCCTTATGCATTGTTATTCAATGGGTACAAACCTGGAATATGCGAGCATCAGACGCATTGTGTTTTTTTTTTGTTATTCTTGTTCTTTTAGTTTTAGCTATTTTTTCAGCTGCTATTTCTTAGTATCAATTAAATTCTAGTATAGTTATTCAATGGACTTTGATAAAAAAAAATATATGAGGAAAAGCATGGAAGTGATACTTCTTCTCATTTATATAATCTCATAAATTCTACCATATATTCATCTCATAAATAATAGCAAGCTTACACTAATCACTATCTCACCCCTCTTGTAGTATGACTGATTAATTACTAATGATTTGTACGTAAATGCTACTGTAAGCAAGTGTCACAACACCCTACTGGGTGATGAGGGGGCAGGTATAGGAAAATCTTAAGCTGGAGGAAAATCTTAATATCTATACCAGCCTGCTCTCAGAACAGATTCTGTAGGTACAGCGTCTGCACTACCAGAAAGGTAAATGAATTTATTATAAAAAATTTATTTTTCTGGGAAAATCCTTAAAAAACTGTGTACAACTTCAGTGGCGTAGCTGTAACTTTTGCCGCCTAGGGTGGATTTGCAACATAAGCTGTTCCCTTTACAAGATACATAAGGCACATAAACCTCAAAATGAAAAAAAAAAACTTTTTATAAAGTAACACCCTCGATCTCTGCAAATAGTTTGCGAAGTCGTGAGTTCATCTGCAGTCTTTCTTTTACGGAAATTTTCTACAAAAGGCAAAAAATATGTATTAAAAAAATTATTTTTTATATACTCAATTATTGAGCAAGCGTTCCTGTTCTTTTCAGATATAAAAATGTTTTCCTCCATGTCTGATTTTTCCACTGTTTTCGAAGTGCAGCCCGGGGCGGACCACCCCCTCCAGCTACGCCATTGCACACATTTCGCAACGATCCCAGGGCTACCGTATAAAATTGTCAGAAACTGCGATATTTAAATTATCAGAATTGCGAACTACTGATACTTCCCAAACCATTCTTGTTATTTCTGAAGCAGGGTTCTTAATATTTTTGGCTCCCTTTCGACTGAGTAATCGTAACACGACCCCATATTAGAGCAAAGGTAGTCTTGCCCCACCCCGAGAGTATAAAAAGTAGAAACACAATGCATGACAGTGAAGCATCGATTAACTATGAAAAAAAAACCCGATTTCAACATATTTATTTGTAAAATATAAATCCAATGTTTCTTATCATGGAGGGTTTCTTAATTGTTTTTGCCTGCTTATCTTCTCGACATGATTTTATCGACCCCAAAATTCATGTCCGCGACTTCAAGTGGGGACGAAGCCCTAGGTTAAGAATTACTGTTCTGGTAAATTTATGCGGGCATAAATTCGTTTCTTTTAGACTTTTTTTTATGTTGGAACCTTAAAAAAAAAAATTCTTGACGAATAAATTGTTCAGCAAATTTTACTTGCGGCAAACGTGGTCTAGAATCTACTTGAACTGCACCGACCGAATCAATTTTTATCCTGCTTCTGAAAGTTAATATGGCATTTGAGCCGATTTAAAGAGATTATTGACCCATTTATTAGACACTAAACCCAAGGTGCTCACCTCGTACCTCGACACCCGAGGGGCCTCGAAATCTGTTCGGCGTACAACGCCAGGGCCGACCAGAAGAGGTCTGGAACAATGGGAACTCACAAGGCCCCGCGCCGCTTATTGCTTTTACAAAATGAAAATTGATCACATTGATTTATTTAATGAAATCAAAATTTGTCGTCGAGTTTTGCCATCCAGGATCATAATGTTACAAATTTTACAATGTTTACTAACTTATTAATGTCAAGACTAATTTTTAAAAAAATGCATTGATTTGAATGTCCAGTCAGTCTCAGAAATCTTAAAATTGATTTATTTAAAGTTGTATCCAAATGTTGTTACTTTTCTGAAAATTTTATGAACATTACCAGTTACAGTCGTGTCTGTGGAAAAATCTTTCTGAAGACCGAAAATAATAAAATTTACTTGAGATCTAGCATTAGTCAAGAACTCTTAGCCATTTCATCTGCCGAATTTCAACTAACCCAAAAATTAAATTATGATGATATTATCAACGAATTTTCTATAAAAAATGTAACCCCCCCCCCTCCAAAAAAAAATACCATATTATAACCGTATCCTAGAAGATCGTATACCGAGTTGTTTTTTATAAGTTTATGCAGCAATTATTTTTCTTATTTGATTTATTAGCAATGTTTTGTTAACCTTTTAAAAATAATTTAATTATTTATCATTTTCATGCATTCCTTATGTCCTTACAATGTAATAAATAGTAAAATGCAATAAATTATTTTATCGTATGAAATTAGTATCAAGGCCTCTCAGATCAACTTTGTACCAGGCCTCGCTTTTGTTTGGACTGGCCCTGTACAGCGAAGTGCTAAGCCGATGGCGATGTTATGACATTAGGAAGAGTTTCAAAACAAATTTGAACCTGTAGTCTAATAATGTCAAAATCCGCCACTGACTAAACCATAAACGAAGGGAGAAAAATACCGAGATAAATCGTCAAATATATTGACACACCCGCGTATTTTGTCTTTGTTAATGAGTCAACGACAGTACACAGCGGCGGCGACTGGGTGGAAAAAGTACGGGGGCAACAAATTTATAGGCATCAAAAAGAACCCGGAGCATAGGGGGTAGACAACAGAATATTAAGATTTAATTTTAAAAAATCGCAAGCTTTCCCGGACATTATGTTTTTTTTTTTTTTTTATGATTCCTAGTTTTAGCCAGCTAAAAATGAAATAGACCCCGACTCGCCGTCATTATCAGTTCATGCAAATTACACGTGAATGTATTCACTAATAAAATAGGCACACCGATACAATCAGTAACTATTACTACTTGGTTACACTTCCATTATTCAAACGGAGAACAATAATAGTTACAATAAAAATATTAGCGTCAGCATTTAATCACACGTAACTCCTCATACAGGCTGCTCTTCGACATAACATCAAGAAAATCTTTTTGTTGTGTTTAAAAGAATCGCCGATGATAAATGGGTTACAAATACCCCAATTTCGAGCAGCATTCGCTACGAATTTTTTAAGAATTAACGGATGTTTATCATTTGTTTTGTACAATTGCGGAAACAAGGCTTTAAACAACAATTACGCTCTTATTATTTTTCTTAAATTCTACTCAACATTTGTCCTGAAAAGGGCAAACTACCGTCTCAAGGACAGTTTTTGCTTACCTTTGTAACTACACGCCTTTATAATAATGTCATTTCTAGTATAACTAAGTAATTCAAACCAGTGGCATCACTAGGATGGAGTAGGCAGGGTACGTGCCGTAGGAGCCAATACTAAAAAGTGCAAAAGTAAACAATCAATCAGTTGTATTCAAAAAAAAAAAAGGGAGAGGGTTTAATTGTTATTCCCCAGATTTTTAAGGATTAAAATGGTTCCAACCAAGTATCGGAGAACATAAAGGATAATGTCTTTTTTACAGCCGGAGCGTATACCTACTCTAACATAAATAGGCCTATCTACCCTATGATCAACCTACTCTTGCTAGGTTTATTAAGATAAAATAACAAATAGCTTTATGTTATAGAGATCTGATGACTAAAAGCCACATTTAAGGAATGGGAAGTTAGTAAACTTGGTCCTTTTTAAAGATTTGTGTCTCGATTGAGGGAAGAATACTTGATTTTAGGGAGATCTTTGTAGAAAAAAGAGATTATATCGATTAATTCCATAGGGCGTCACAAGGTTTTTCGTGGTATGTATGAATAAAAATAGAAATCCAAGATAAAATGTTATAGTCTTGTTTTCCATATTTATGTAGGAATTGTATTTTTCCCGTTAAGTTTAAAAGCGTTCCTTCTTAATATTTTTCACTTTCCGTACAAGCTCATTTGAATTTTGTTGTGTCAGCGGAAAGATATCGAGAGATAACGATCACGCGGTCTCTTCGTGCTAATCACGTGATGCGTGGGTGTTTCTCCGTTAAAACCAAATGTGATGTTTTAATACGATGAGATGACTTTTTTGAAATCAGTAAGAACGGTCATGCGGTAGGATTGGTGAGCATAGGCAACTAAGGGGATCTTTTCCATGTTATAACGGCGGCGATAGGCGATGGCTGTAGCTAAACATTTTAACCAATAAAATATCAAACTTGCACCTCGTTAACTAACAAACCCTAAATCCCTCTTGTCTAAAATGTAAATAATACCTGTGCAAATACTTTTCTCATTTCATATTATGCTGTTTTAACAATAAATAATTTAGTTTTTAACTCCTGTTTCTCCTCCTTTATCTCTGGTGCATTTACCCCTAGAGTGTTCCTTAGATGAAGCATTTTTACCTGTAAGCGGATTTTGGGATTTTTCCCCTGCAACCCGTATTTCTACATAATTTATCAGTTTTTCTACATTTATACTGATTGGATACTGGCTGCTTCTGAAGTTCTTGACAAATAACTAGGAGAAAAGCATTATTTCTATTTTAAATCTGCACAGTGTAAAAGATATAAAGAAATATTTAGACATTTTCCGTAAAGTCTAAAGGGTAACTATTTCTGGTTATAAATATTTAAAGTTTCTATGGACAAAAAAGTAATGTATATAGGGGGAATGAGGGGACATTGATACACTTTTTTTTCGAAGGCTAAAAAATGATCTTACCAGCAGTAATAATTAGAACTAATACGCTATATTTATGCATTTGTTAAACTAATATAGGATTTCAGTCGAATTAATGGCTATTAATGACAAAATAAAATATTACACTTTTTCTTAAAAATGGATTTGTATCAAACTGTCCCACACCAGGGGTACATTAATACACATAAATATCAAAAATAATGATGATTAATAGGTGTGGGATCAAAACAAATTTGTTTTATCAATAAATTTTGCATTCCAAATAAATGATTAAATGCTTAACAAAGTAACAAACTTTTATTTTAAATCAAAATTCAACATTTTAAATGAGACTAGAAAATGAAAAAATAATGCTTCAGAAAATAATTTGTCTCTATAAATAATAAAGGAAAATGGATGTGTATGGGTTTAAAAATACTTTGGAGGAAGGGAATGTGTACATGGAAGCCGTTTTTGAAAAGTTTAATTAAAAATTAAGGGAAATTTTCGCGTAATTCCTTGATTACTTACGAAAATAATATAGCACAAAAATAATGTTTATACCATCTGAAAATTCAAAATATTATCTTTTCGATTATATTCATTAAGTTTCCGTAGAATTTTTTCTCCAATTTTTATAAATTCGTAAACAAATTTTTCAAAATTAATTTACAACAATACTTATCATTTTTGCAATGAAATCAAACCGTTTACATTATTTAAATAAATACTTAATTGCGTGTTTCTCTTAGATAGCTCCTTTTTACGTTTTTTTTTTTTTCCATTTTTGAAAACGATTTAGCAAAGTAATTGCTGTTGAGGCACATTGATTCACACACACACACACAAGACACGTATCAATGTGCTCCGGAGTCAATTGTATCAATCTGCCCCAAGAGCTGTTTTTACTTGAAACAAGTGGTCACGCAAAAACAACGCTAAATAACTTCAAAACTTTATACGGTTTAAAAAATGTTTTTCCATATTTTTGGAGTAGATTCCCTAGTAGGAAAACGTAAATAGTTAAAGAAATCACACAACACATACTTACAGTAAAATTTACTCAGACGAGAAGATTAGCGATTTGATTCATTTTTAAATTAACTTTTGATTAAACATGGCCGAAAAATATACCCTGTGCTAAAGGTTATAGTAGCATATATATGAAGGGATATAAACATCTTGAGCAATTCCAATAATCAAAATCTATGTACTTTATAAATGTTCCCGCGTATCAATGTACCCGAACTCCCCCTACAGTTTTTTCATTGTTATTCGTATTTGAAGGGGGGGGGGGTTACAGTGGATAAAGTGATTTGAATACATTTTATTTACGTTTTTTAAGTAGTACGAAATAAGTGAAATAATTCTTTGTTTTATATTTTTCTAATGTGTCAAACATCTGTTCGAATTTCACAGTTCAGCCCTTTTAAAGTGCTTAAAGATTGAATATATAGAATTTTCGGTAAAAATTAAACGAAGTTTCATCACAAAATTTTGATAGGATTTTATAAAATTTATTACTTAAACATTTTGGCGTTATGTCCTTATAATACCTCTCAGATGGAAGAGTTGTCTGCATATAAAGCCTATTATAAAGTTATTTCTACCAATCATAAAACAGAATGTTTGCGAGTTTCTGTCTGCCTATTGACACTTTACAGGCAGACCGCTTGATGATAGAGTCAATACAGTAAAAAATCCGGTTAACCGAACTCGGGTTAACAGAAATTCGTGTTATCCAAAATGCCTCTGAAATCACAAGTCCAAAAAACTCCGGCTGACAACCTTCTAATGAACAGATGTAGGGGACACTGCTGTTCGAAAACATTGGGAGGGACGCAAGAAACAAACAAGATTTGCTAAGTTTTTTGAATGAGTAATTCATATTCTATAAACTATTAATAAGTAAATGTTGATGTACCTACTGTAATCCTAAAAATGTAATCTTTAAGATTACATTTTTAGGATTAGGCATTTTTAATATAGGCATTAGGCATTTTTAATAAAGAACAAAAGTGTAGCCTACAAAGAGTTTTGAATTCGTTTTACACTCAAAACTTATCAGAATTACATACTGTAATTAGATAGAAAATAGCAATAGATGTTCATGGCTTAACCGAAAAAATTGTTATCCGAAACGGCTCTCACCCCACCCCATTTAGTTCGGTTAACCGGGGGTGTACTGCATTCGGGAATCGCTTGCTGTAATAGAAAGCTACTTGATTCCATCAAGATCACGTGACAAGCCATCAGTCAGCTCGTAAATATTTGCCCCAATTTCGGCAAGGCATTTTTTTTTTTTTCAGCCGGTATATATTTAATGTTTTTAATGTGTTGAAAGATCTCTAGCATTTAAGTAAGAAGCTCATACTAAATGGAGTACCGAATGTAAAATAAAAAAAAGAGAGGAAGGGCTTACATATATTAAAATTACTACTGTATAATTAATTTTTTAAAATTTAATCGCTGTACCAAAATGATCGCTAGCAGTAAAAATAAATAAGCAAAGTAATAATCTAAAACGAGTGATAGTTTTACAATTTCTTAAAAATATGGAATGAAAATAAATAGAAAAAAATGTAGCTGAAATTTCATTTTCTAAGGATAGTTTTTAATAAGTTGATTTAATTATTATTTCAATTACAAATAAAAAAAAACACTAATTTAACCTTAGAAATGCAATCAATTGAAAAATAACATGCGTCTGCCCATGCAAAGATGTATAGATTCATATTATGTATGCATTTGAAATATTCTTAAAAACAAAGCGTGCAGCATATCACATAAATTTGGAGGAAATGGTTCTGAAAGAAACGTAGCCTTTACTATAAAACTGTGCTTTAAAGTTATATCAGACGGGTAGCGTTGCGTCAGCGATTTCCGTGTACACTAGGGTAATGCCACTCGCCAAAAGTTTCTCGCGACGTGACGCATTCAAACAACCGGTCAGACCGGATTTCGGTTATCGTGGAAGGCGAACTACGTCACCGTCAGTCACACGCGATTGGTTTGAATTTTCGCTGCTGACAGTTTTCCGTCACTATTGTGTACATTTTTAAGCCGATTGAATACAGTCCACGATTTCCGGCATCTTGTCTGACCGGTGACACGACGAGAAACTTTTGGCGAGTGGCATTACCCTAGTGTACACGGAAATGGCTGACGCAACGCTGCCCGTCTGAAATAGCCTTAAAGCACACATAAATAAATGAAAACAAGTCGACAGAACAGAGTAAAACGGAGGATATGATAAAGATTCATTTATCTTTACCGCTAAATCTACAGAACAAACACATTCGCAGAAGGGAGGGGGAGGGGACAACGGCAAGTCGTTTTTCCATGGGAAAAATCCAGACATTTATAGTGACGCTAGATATTTTTCAACGAGTTTGGTATGTAAGTCATCTCAGCATTCGTGCGCAGCCAGAATTTCACTGTACGTATCCCGAATTTCAAATGATGAACAAGGCCGGTTAATAAAATAGGCAATGTAGGCAGCTGCCTAGGGGCCCCCAACTTTGAGAGGCCCCGAAGTCTCAATATTCTCTTTTTTGCATTATTTACAATTTAATTTAATTTTGTGATTTCATTTTATTTACAAGAGCCGTGATCTCGAACTTCTTCAAGTTAAAATCAAGAATAATTTAAACTTCAGAACATTGTTTTCATGATGTTTATTTTTCATGCTTTCAAATTCTCTTGAGGATTCAGCGTGGTCCAGTTTGTTTCGAAGTTCACTGACTGACTCACAGGTCAACGACCTTGGCAATCTTTGTATTAGAATATTTTGATTATATTAAAAATAATTGTAATTTATTTTACTAGTTTATTTAAAATAACTCTTAAATTAAAGCTTTATTTTTTTGAGGGAAATATACTGTAACCAACTCTTTTGAGAGTGAAACGCAATTAATTTTTTTAAATTTTCAGTTTGTCATAATATTTGTTACTTAAAAACTGCTTATATAGTGATTAAATTAAAATCAATAAAAAATATCTGGTTTTGGGAGAGAGGCAAAGGGTAGGAGGCCCCAAAATTTACAATGTCTATAGGACTCTACAGGACTTAATCCAGCCCTGATGCAAGCGCCTAAAACCTCAAGTGCTGGAGATAAAATATAGAGATTGGAATTTTACAGGTTTGAAAATTGATTCCACCTAAGATTCTTCGTGTCTTGGATTGGGCATGGGGCACATTCAATCTGAAGTCGTGGGTCAAACATCCTCTCCTCGGTGTGGAATTTTGGAGAGAGGTGCCGGCTCTGGTGTTGTCCTCGTCATCTGATAACGGGTCGAAATTACGAGGTCCTTCTCAAAGTTTTTCTCGTGTTGCTTCAAAACTGAACGTTAATATAATATAACTTAATATGAATCGCTGTATCTTTATCATCACAGTATACCCCCCGAACTCGGAGCCAGGACGGCTCCCTGTCGGTTGGGTGGGGAAACGTGGAACTTTATTTTTTTAAAAATCAATGTTAGATTTTTTAAAAAATTTTGAATTTATAATAACGATGAGCAAAAATTTAAACAGTTGTAAACGTAATAAAAAACAACTGAAAGTATAAGAAACAACAATAAAACATAAGAAATATCTAACATAACATAATGATCTGAAGAGAAGTTCCTCATTCTTGTAAACGAAATCCCTAAGATTTCGAATCCTATCCTGGGAAAGAGGATTCAACATTACTCTTTGCCACCATAGTTACACAAGATCTGTTTTAGGTTTTCTAAAGTGATAATATGAATCGATGGCGAACAGCGCTCCCTTCGTAATTCGGTTAGCTTTTATGATCATACTTTTCTATGCGATTTAGTTTTTTTGTGTGTTTTTCCTCCTTCTCCTAACAGTATGTTCGCTGGATTTCAAATCGCCCTGTATACTTTGAAAGAGTAGAATCGTATTCTTGAATAGTTAACTGGGCGTAATGATACATTGTGGAACTCTCCTCGTGGTGTCATTCTGATGGAGTTCATCGTTACTTTATGCTTAGAGAAAGAATGTATTATTTGCGCATGCACTCAAACATACATTCGAGAGCGGGAGCACAAAATAAACTATTCCAGAATCAGATTATGGATTTCCAATTTTAATAAATAGTTGTTCCCTTATCCAGTGTTCCAGTTCATAAGTAATGAGATTTTTATTAATTAATTTACAATTTTTCTGATCATTTTATCCCAGTGGCGGTGATAGGGGGCGAGGGGTTGAATTCGGAATTAATTAGGGGAAAGCCGGAAATCGTTTTAATCCCTTCAGCTTAGGTCTGGAATGATTCCCTCCCGATATGTGAGCTTTAGCCGCTGCGTGCAGATTTGCAGTCAGGAAATCGGACTTTTTCAAATAACAGCATCTCAAAAATAACCGATAATATCGAAAATATTGTTTGTACAAATTTTGTAGAGTTTGAAATTCAAATTATTATATGCAATGAACATTAAGCTCATTTTACCTTAATCGATAATCAAGTACTTGGAGTGATAACGGACCAAGTTATCTATCCACCAAGCCTACAGTTATTATACATATACATTTTAAATTTGTTCACGAAGTTTTATAATTATTTCAATGATTTATTTTGGATATTTTCAGGGGGAAACCAGCGTTATTATGATTTAACAGAGAAAAACATCACACAAGAACTTCAGCAGTGGTCGAGAGGGTAATGGAAAAAAAGACACTCATTTCAGCATTAATATTTCAGATATTTGATATAAAATACATAAAAAAAATTTAGATCACTTTCAATTTTTTTAGATGTTTAAGGTTAGTCATAATCATTAATGTCGGTTTGCTTGCTGTCACTTTCCTCCACTTGCAACTTTTGACATTCTTCCTCCAAATCAACTTCTGGCATTACCTCTTCCATCCTAATACCGATTTCATCCTCTTGGTTAGCTGAGTTTGTAATGATGTTATCATCCTATGGAGAGTTTGTAAACCCTTTGCGGTGATATAACATTTATAGTCAGTTTTCCTACAGCTGTAAGCTAAATTATACCCTTTTGTACACTTGTATGATAACAGAGAGAGATGGGCTGGAGAAGCTGGTTCCTTGTTGGTGGTAAATGGGAACAATCCATGTATTATTTTACCAACCCCTATGCAAGGGATTTTTGGCAAAATCACGCCAAAGTATAAAATGTATGTATGCACGGAAATAATGTTCAAGTGCAGCTGCTGTAGTGGGAAGGAGAGACTCTGAAATGAATTTTTAATTGTGATTTTTCAAAAAGGTGAAATTCAAACAATCCAATGTTTCTCCACTGTACTTACATGGGTAATATAGGGTTATGTATATAAAAAAATTGTACTGCTTCATCGATGTCATCCGAGTATGCGTTTTAATCACGAAAAATGTTCATAACTTGTTGTAGTACAGTATTGCTCTGAACAATGACAAATTTCTACTTACCCAGTCTGAAAAGAGCTGATCGTCGCTTAACAAGCAACACCACCTATCTCAATTTTTTGAAATTTCAAAGAGGAAGAAAATACTCAAATTTTCGCAACCAATAATGAATATTTCTAATTTTTTTCCCAACTGGAAGGAACATGCGGTTTCATATTCATATGAGATGTTACAAACATTTAGAAATATTCGTTATTAGTTGTGAAAAAGGAAATATTTTCTTCCTCTTTGAAATTTTAAAAAATTGAGATAGGTGGTGTTACTTGTTAAGCGACGAAAGTTTGAAGAAACAAATTGTTGTCCCTTATGTTATGTGTGAAGTTGCTGCACAGTATAAAAGTCTCTCCTGCCTTACCTTTCCCAGGCCTTACGAAGAAAACGTTTTCGGAAGTAGTGGATGCTGCCATTATTACCAAAAGGTCAATATCTTCAAAAACCACCATAACAGATTGCA
Source organism: Araneus ventricosus (assembly GCA_013235015.1). NCBI lineage: Eukaryota > Metazoa > Arthropoda > Arachnida > Araneae > Araneidae > Araneus > Araneus ventricosus. The sequence goes on along the minus strand of BGPR01000827.1, from coordinate 325,485 downwards.
ACCCATTTCTTTTGATTAATAAATACAAATTTTACAGTTCATAAATAGATAGAAATATTTTATAAACTTCCCTACTGAATTCAAGAATATATTAGAATATAGTTTTTGTTTTCCGCTGTTTCATATATGACTTTTCGTCAATTATATAATGTAGAGGAAGAATATCGTTGCAAGTGGAAAAAATTGGAATCTAAATGTTTTAAAAGTATTTTATATCAAATATCAAAATTAATTAAGTGATGAAATGAATATAGTTTTTTTTTCATTACCTTTTCAACCACTGCTGAAGCTTTCGTGTGATGTTTTCCTTTGTCAAATCAGAATAACGGTGCCCCCCTAAAAATATCCAAAATAAAGCTTTGAAATAATTATGAAAATATAGTGAACAAATTTAAAGTGTATATATATAATAAATGGAGACAAGATGGACAGATAACTTGGTCCATTGCTTGATTAGCAATTATGATAAAACTTTGAAATAGAATTGCGAGTTTAATATTTATTGTATATGATAAGTGGTGGCATTCATTTTACTCAGAATTTTAAATTTTACAACATTTGTACAAGAAATATTTTCGATAGTATCAGTTATTTTTGAGATATTGTTAGTTGAAAAAGTCCTATTTTCCGACTACAAATCTGTACGCAGCGGCTAAAGTTCACATATCAGGAGGGGAAAATTTTAGTAATATGTTCATTCCAGACCTAAACTAAAGGAATTGAAATAATTTCTAGCTTTTCCCTAATTAATTCCAAATCCAGCTGTTTTCTACTCCCCAACCACTGAGCAATCTGAAAGGCAACTTGTTTTGAATACACCTTTATTTGACTTGAGTTTCATGTTAATAAAAATAGATTTGAAATCGATTTTACATTCCCATCCTACTGTCTTAAAATTTTGTACTCTTATGTATTCTTGATGATAATACATTATTTAAATATTTTCAGAACTTAATTATCAATTAATTGGTTAATTTAATTAAACTTTGATTCCGTACTAATGGATTTATTTTTGTTTGACAGCCTTGTTTTGGACTCATTTGTAGATTTAATTCGAGGATAAAGGATGATAGACATTTTATAACTAATTATTCATGATTTACTTACACTTCCCTTTTAATTTCCGGAATAAAATATCCGGATAAATATTTGTTATTTAATAAATAATTAGATTTTTTTAAAAAATTTTCTACAGTTAAAATTAATTTTGACTTAAATTTTTATAGGTAACAGAAACTGATTTCAACAATAGATTTAATTCAAGGATGCAAACGGATCTTACGCTGTAATTCATCTGCAATTTGTTTGCAATTCTCTTTCAATTTTAGGACCTTCTTTTTAAACCCTGAATAAAAAGAATAGAATGCCATTTAATAATGAATTGTCCTTTTTAACTTTTTCAACTAAGATTAATTCTAATTACATCGAAATTTAGCCAATTCGAACATTTTTAATGCGATTTCATCGGTAATGCGATTTTTTTTTCTTTTGCTCTCAGGAATTTCCTGTTAGTATAATGTTAAAATATCTCAATAATTCGAATTTATGGTTACTTCAAAGACTCAAAGAAAATTTTTATTTATAGGCAATTTCCTGTAATTAAATACCTCTGCATCTTCTATTTTCATTGATCGTAAGTATATAATCATTTGAGGTACTTACTTGACGCAAAGACCTTACTTCTGTACAATGTATTCGATCCAAACATCTATAAAACTTTACCTTTTTAAAAAGTTTCGAAACGTTAGATGTGAATTCTACTGCTTATTTTGAACTTGTTGCATTCGAAGTGTTGCACAGTAATTTTTTTTTATAATTAAAATGACATACTTGTTTATTAAAATAATTTTAAAATTATGAGATTTTTGAAAAAATAATAAAATTATTTCATTTTTCTTATTAAAATTACTTACCGATTATTTATTGATTTTATATTATTTACTAAAACTGTTAAATGTTAAAAATAAATAATTGCTGCCTTTTTTTAGTTTTAAAATTATCGTTTTCTCTTTCTTGGTCAGTTTTTCTAAATTTGAATTTTTGGATAAATCGAGTTTTCATTGCGATTTTGTCAATTTCGAATTATCCAAGCTCTATGGTACGAAAGCAGCGTTTGCACGAAGCCATTATTGTCACAGAAGTAAGTTAACGCATGCACAGAAAGAGAAAAAGACAGGAAAATGGCACGTAGGTGCCCCATCGGGATAAGTACATCTTCCCATCTTTTCTGTCTTTCCTCACTATTCACAAATGACCATTTATGGCTGACCATTAACTGGATGATCTGACATTGATCGATTTGGGGAGGTCTTTGGAGATGGCTTCGGACGCGTGCGAAAAATCACCAACCAAGAATTCGAATGTAATAACCGACTTAGCCGAAAAGGTGATTAAGGCTATTAAAATGACATGTCTTCAATGCTTTAAATGAGACATCAACAGCTGCAACTTTTACGATCATGGTGATCTGAGGGTCATCGTGGGTTGATATGTGTGGCCTTTCTTTTGAGTATTTACCCGCTCATTCACACTGACCACAACCTATTATAGTCTTCTGAATCATCTTTGTACTATGATTGTTATTTGGGTCAGTTAGCAGATTTGAACGAGATAAGAAGTAATGTTTCTACTTGATTCCCTCGGGAAATATTTTTTATTACCCTTCTTTCTTTATCGTCTTTTCTCCGTGCCTTTTGTGTTGACCTCTAGAATTCCTATAAAATAATTACAGTAGAACCCCGTGAATCCGAGCCTCAGGAATCCGAACATCTTTTTTTAATTTTCTGAAATTTTTTTACGAGAAATGAGGGGAAAATAACAATTAGGCCCGGTGCACACTAGCCAATTCGTATCGTTGAAACTATAAAAATAGCAATAGTAACTCACTTGCCCCCTCTGCAGACACACAGGGGGAATGGGGGTTGCTATTGTTATATTGTTATTTTTACGGATAAGAAACAAAGCTAATGCTTATTCCTAACTTAAAAGAAGTGTTTGAATTGGTCTTTAAGAATGAATAATGCGCCTTAACTCAACTTGTTTTCCATTGTACTGTGCGAATCGAAGTACTTCTTCACAGAGCACCCAAAGTCAATACTCTACTGCATTTGGTATAATCAAAAGTATTTTACCGAATTTCCCGGATAATCCGAATTCCCCGGAATTTTTAATCACAATAAGTTCGGATTTGCGATGTTCTACTGTATTTCTACTTTTCAATGCACTAACAAAAAACGAGTTTATTAACTGTTTTTATTATTCTAATTTATGCTAATTTTCAGTCACAAAATAAGAACGGACAAATAAGGTAGCTTACGGCTGAGATTTGAAATTTACTATAGACGGAAAACAAAGTAGTGAGAGTGCACGGAATGCAAAGTTTTATTATTTGCATCTCATATAAATAATCCGTGTGAAATAGTTTTCATTTATACACGCTTTTTTTTTACCTTTTTTTCTGCTTGTTAAGAAGGAATTTCTTGTAATCAATTTTTCGCACACTTTTTTCTCATATGTTAGAACAAATTTTGTACACTTGTGCGCTCTCCATGACTGGACAATACTTTATTATTTACAGAACTTAAATATCAATTAATCAATAATTACATTTTCATTTCATACGAGAAAAGTCCATCCATTTGAGAGTGTTAGAATAAAAAAATCTCAATAGAAAGTACTGTTTAATAAAAGTAAAAATTAGAATGGTAAATATTTTTAAATGCGCTTTTATTAGTATTTAGAAAGTAGAATATAATTTTTTAAAATAAAAGAAACTTGAGATGAAAAAAAATCGTAAAAGGGTGAGGTGCTGATACTCTATCTTAATTGGAATTTTGATCACATTAATAAACTCTCATTAATCTTTATTCGTTCACATTCTTAAACAGTCATTAATTTTTATTCATTCACATTCTTAAACAGTCATTAATTTTTATTCATTCACATTCTTAAATACTCATTAATTTTTAATGAGTGTTTAAGAATTTCATTTCTCATACTATTGATTATAACTCAATTTCTTATCGTATAGTTTTCAGTTCCTTCTGCTGATTTTTTTTGTTCACCTCTAGATTTCCGATTTAAAAAAAAATATTTCTGCTTTTTAATGCACTAATAAAAGATAGTTTTTTTAAAAATATTTTTATTATTCGAACTTATGCTAATTTCCAGTGGTTAACTAAGAGAGGACAAGTGTGATAGCTTAACCCCGAGAAATAAAATTTACTGTAGGTTGAAGGTACTACAACTGTTGGAATAATTGTGCAAATCAGAACCAGCTACCAATCTATGGATTTCATATCCTTTACTGAAAAGCATGTAGTTTCGAAAATTGAACCATCTTCAGTTCGTTGTACAATTTATTAAATATGATGAAATAATTAATTTTGTAGAAAAATGCAGCATGGAAATTATTTTGTAATGACTTGCAAACACAGCTACATCTCAAAATGTATGTTTTGGACAATGGCGTAACTAGATTGGTATAGGGGCCCCTTTTTCAAACCTGAAAGATTGGACAGTAGCAATGTCCGTGCAATTGTAGTATCTAGGGGTGGGGGGCCCTGATACTTTGACAGTCCTGTCACGTTGGAGATGGTTCCTCATAAAGTAAAATCTCGATTAGCCAAACTGATTGCGAGCGACTTAATCACCTCGGATTATCGAAAACTCGATTAATGGAGGTTAAATTTTAGGTCATGACTTCTTTTCTTTCTACAAAGATTTCCAAAATTACTTATTTGAAATTGAAAAAACAAATCAGCAGTTATTACCAAGTATTGACATTTTAACAAGCTCTTAGCTTACATGCATTTTTTGAAACACTAATAGTTTTGATAAGAAGATTCGCGAATTTGCTGATTTTCGATGTTCGCTTCGCATTTTACCAATTTGTTGTTCTCAAAAGTCCGCTCTCCGCTCAACAACGCGAAACATTTACAGCGCAATATTTTTTTTTTTTAACGAAATGCATGGAATTTACTCGCATCATTATTGAAGTGTTTAGGAATGGAAATGAGTTTAAAATTATTTTTCTCCAAATAAATTCTTGATTCATAAAAAAGAACACTTCCCGATATAATGACATTTTACAAGCCTTCGCTACTTGAAAATCAGCTCCACTGCCAATTTGACACACTTTTCTAAGAAATTGGTTGTCTTTATAAAAAAATGAAAAACGCAGATCGATTTTCTGGCACCGGCTCGGTTAACAGAGACCTCGGTTGACAGAGGTCCGGTTAGTCGAGGTTCTACCGAACCATACTGGGTCTAATTCGAGCATGTAGAAGAGATTCAGCTTCTTCCATTACCTTAATGCGATCTAACAACAAATATGAACTTCGAATAATAAATAGCAAGGTTCCATTAAATCAGATTAGAAATCGTTTTCTTTCTTTTTCTGTTATAATCTTACGCTCATTAAAGATCATCAATATTACATCCATCGGAACTACAAGTTTAGATATTCTACGAGTCCACAAACCCCCAGTTAAGTTCCAGATTATAATTGTCGTATCTGTGTTATACTTAAAACAAAAACAAAAAAAAAAAGCTAAACCACACTTAAATGCCCTAATTGAGAAATTTGATTAACAATTAAGTAGTTAATCACACAAATAATTTCTGGAACTTTAGCAGAAAAATATCCCAGGAGTTTTATTCTTTAAAAAAAAAGAACTAACAACGATGACATCAATACTTAACCCCTTAAGTTTCACATTTTTTTTTTATTTATTTATTTTTTTTTTTTTTGCTATCTGATAAGATGGCCCCTCCTGTTTTGGAAAGAGGCTGCCGTTTTCATTCATCTAAGAAGGCATAGAATACTTGCGATGCTTATGGATTCTACGTAATTTTTGTGTCAAATTAAAAAAGCTAATTAATGATTAAATTTTAGTTTATTATAGTTAGTTTTTTATAAGCCTAAAAATGCGATAATTCGATTCACGTCAATATGACGGGCGCGACGGTTAAGGGGTTCATCTTACTGAGAATCGCACCTGTTCGTGAAACTGATTGAAAGCGACTGCCCGCAAGGATGTGAATGTAGTTAATTTGTGTTCGCATAGTACGCACAGTGCTGAATTCATCAAATAGGCAAAGTGGGCAACAGTCTAGAGGCCCTGAAATTTTGGACGCCTCAATGTATTTTTCCGTTATTTCTCAGGGTAATCTAATTTCGAACTTAAGTTTAATTTACAAAGAAGAAATTTAAAAAAAAAATCTTAGTTTTTTTTTTCAAACTCGCGCGCGGATATGTGTGGCCTACTTTTGTTTTGCAGTTGACTAACAAGTCAACAGCAATTGCGGAATTTGTATTTGGAATGTGTTAAAATAAGTTTTGTAAATTTTTTTAATCATTTTTTTTAAAAATTATTTTTGAATATAAATTTACTTTTTTTAAACACGAGATACAGAAGCCAATTCTCAATTAATGAAACCTGATCCGCAATTAAATGTTTCGTCATTACAATTTGTCATAATTATATTTACATTAAAAATTGCTTATAAAAGATTCAATCAAAATCAATAAAAAAAATCTGGTTTGGATATTTTAGGAGAGTGTGTGTGTGTGTGGGGGGGGGGGGGGGGGGGTGCGCAACGGGGGGGGTGTGACACTGGGGGACAGTAGCATTTGCGTACAAGCCATTAACGCCTAATCAATCATCTGTCGGTCATCGACAAGAGGTGTTCAGTCAGTGATTCATGTAGGTTTGCTAGAATTTATAGTTATTAGCAAGAAGATTTGGCAAAGCGGAC
>BGPR01000827.1:249347-318647 GCA_013235015.1 Araneus ventricosus | reverse complement strand
GTTTTATGTCACTAATCTATTAATTTCAGATCGAACTGGAAGATGAAAGACCCCAGCTTCTGTGTGCTTCCAAAGACCCTTCATTAACATTTTAAATTCCTTTATATCCTGAAAAAACGTCTTGCATTCCAACTTTGATACCTTTCCTGAAAACTATCGCAGCGCACAGTTACATCGGCATAAAATTGCCATCAACCACCCATAAACCAACCCCTTCCGTAGGAGACAAGTCCCCGTTATTGGCGATGACCTTCACCACCACTGTTGTACGTCCAGGGGATGCGAGAGCCGGCATACTGAGCCTGGCCGCGTCCCCCCCCCCCCACACACACATGGGAGAATAACAGCAGGGGTGATTAAAAATCCATTAGATTAGTACCTGTGGGGATTTTAGCTTACCTGTGCTAATCTTCCCACATTAGTAGCAACTTATCCATCACTCATGTCAAATGCAAAATGTACAATGCTTTCTTTAGCGATAAGGGAAATAATACTCTCAAAGGGGTGATAAGAAATCCATCAGATTAACACTCCGAGGGAAGTGAAATCTTAATAGCTTAGTGATACCATCCATCACGTGTATACCTGCCGATAAGCACAGGTAAAAATATCTACTGACGACAATCGTATCTAATTTAAATTATAAACCATTTAGTCCTTCTCTATTAGCGCTACTGAAAATAGAAAGACCTCTCTACAATGCTTTCTTTACAGTTTCCAATTTATGCTCACGTTTATCTTTTTAACTCTCTCCAAGACATCAGCCACTGCACACAATTAGCAAACACCCCATTTCGTTCTAGCTTCCACTCCAGCGACATCGCCAAGCATCGATTGGCGAGGACGCAGCTAGGCGGCAACCCCAGCGGAGTGATCGCCGTTCACACGTCCATCATTTGCGAGGGCTATAATGCCGTGCGTCCCGCCCGTGTGTTCGGCGTAACCAGATCTCTAACCAGATACCCGGTACATCATTAAAGTGTGACTTCGCAGCTAGCCTCGGATCTCACTCATTCTTTCCTCGGCCGCCCCTGCCTCTGAAATTTATTTACAAACGTTTCTGTTCGGATAATTGGATGATTTTTAAGTTCCCTCCTTAAACTGACTTTTAAAAGCAGATCCGCCTAGTTTGTTTGTTTGTTGATATCATATTTTTTTGTTCCGCCATAGGTGGCGTTTTTATTTAAGTGAATTGTGCATTATTGAATGGCCAGGTCTTAGTGGACTTTTTTTAGAGAGTAAGAGGAGTATATATGCAGGACGATGCACGTGAATTTATGTTAAAGAGTTTTCTGAGGCGAATTTTTTTTACTCGTCTTCGATGAGTTTTTGTAAGAAAAGTTTGCTTTCACTTAGTGCTCTTACAGTTGACAAAAGAGATCCGTTCTTACACATGGTGTACCTATTTGATGAATTTAGAAAGCAAGATATTATTATTTAGAGAATTATATCCGTCTATCTTCCATAAATATGAATGGTTGCTGATATATTGAAGCGTTCGGAATCCCCTGATTCATGCATTTTGGATTTTAATCAGATTCTATCAACGATCAGAATTTTGACGATTTAAAACCTTACATATTTGTGAAAATTCTCTCATCCGTGTCTTCATGTAGAACTGGATACAGATCTTTTTGGTCTTCTGAAAATTTAAATATTTTTTCCAATGGAAATTTGTAACACTTTCTGAAACATCGGCTTCAATGAATATCTAATATCCTTCTCCAGCATCTGATAGTAATTTTGGACTTCTTGAAGATTTCCTATTACCGATTAATGTCTGGACTGCAAACCGAAACCGCCTCCTGCTACGGGAGCGGGAACAGGCAACCACCGCCTCAATCCCTGAGATTCCAAAGCGAAACCATCGATGCATCCTCCGTCGGAATATCCGCAGCGAACATTGCCGCCGTGGCGCGCAACCACCACGGCGGCACCACCCGGCGGACAGCTCCGGTGATCCACTCCGGTACCATCCCCGCCCGCTCCGGGGTCGCTGGTACTCCCAACACCACCACCGCCAGTAATGGTACAACTTCATCCCAGAATTGCGGAATTGACTACACCACTAGCAACAACAACGAGAACAGCAACAGAACAAGCAGCGGTGGTTCCACAGAATATTGTTCCACCAAGTCACCAAATCCCAAACTTAATGAACTTTTGTCCGGACATGGCCTTACTTTTTCATCAGATCAAGTGGCATGTATGTGTGAAGCCCTTCAACAGGCTGGCAACATAGAAAGGCTGGGAAGATTCTTGTGGTCATTGCCTCCAAATGACCAGCTAAGATGCAATGAATCTGTTCTCAGGGCACAGGCCCTAGTGGCTTTCCACAGGGGGAACTACAAAGACCTCTACAACATTCTGGAAAGCCACAATTTTGATCCCAAGTACCACAATGATCTTCAACAGATGTGGTACAAGGCGCATTATAGGGAGGCTGAAAAGATCAGAGGCAGACCTCTGGGTGCTGTGGATAAATACAGACTTCGGAGGAAGTTTCCTTTGCCCAAAACCATCTGGGACGGTGAAGAAACTATTTATTGTTTTAAAGAGAAGTCGCGAATTGCGCTCAAAGATTGCTACAAACGGAACAGATATCCAACACCTGATGAAAAACGCGGACTGGCTAAGAAAACGGGACTCACATTGACTCAAGTGAGCAACTGGTTCAAAAATAGGAGGCAAAGAGACAGGACACCCCATCATTACCGAAGGTATGTGATTTTTCGCAATGATAGTATTTTTGTTTGTTTCCTGTTTTGTTATTTGTTTCATAAATAATTTCATCTCGTTCCGAAATTGTTACTGAGTTTTAAGGGCAGATTGCCTACACACAAAGTTTACGATGATCGCATTTTTTTTATTTATTTCCTGTATTATAATTTGTTTCATGAATGATTTCATCTCGTTCTGAAATTGTTTCTGATTTTTGCGGTCAGAATGCTTGCAAAGTTTACAATGATCCTTTTTTTTTGTTTGTTTTCTGTTTTGTTATCTTTTTCATAAATAATTTCGTCACTTTCTGAAATTGCTGCTGAGACTTGAGGGCAGATGCCTAAAGTTTGCAAAATTTATACTAAAGTTTTTATAAAATATCTAAACAGCAGTACAACTGAAAAGAATGATTACAAATAAATGATGAAGAATGTACATTTAAAAATCTGCTGGCAAACCTGAAATAAGAAAAGGAAAGAAAAATACATGGAATAATCTTAAAAAATCGAATTTTTGTAACTTAATAATTGGGTAATCTTAAAACAAAGTCCTTTATTTTTTTATATTATGAATTTATCGCGTATCAATTATTTTCTCAAACAAGAGTGTTATTCAGACATACTTTCTTTATTAAAATATTCACATGTATACATTCTATAAACTCGCAATAATTAACTTTTTTCTAAGCCATCAAGAGAAATACAAAAATCATAATGCTTTTGATTAATTTTAATACATGATGTGCATGTATGTAAAAGTATATTTGCAGCAATCAGAACACTTTTCATTCACAATCTTCACATTACATATAGAGATACAACAGAGTATTATATCATTTGTGTACTTTAAAAGTGGACAGTTAATTTAACAATTCAAATCATATAAGTTTTGATTTATTGGTTATGTTTTATGTTGCAAGATGGGTTTTACGAATTCGGTCCCAAAACTCAAATCGCGTATTTATAGTGTTTATATTATCTTTAAAAAAAAATTGAATTATTCGGATGTTCTTTCATTTTTATTGCATTTATCTCACATATTTTGTTCGGCAAAATATTAATTTGTTAAATTCAAGTGATGTTTCATCTATATATATATATAAAAGAGAAAGTCACTCATCAACGAATCTTCCAAACCACTGGGACTAGAAACTTAAAATTTTGCAGGTGGTTGCTTCTTGGGTAGTAGGTGTTCACTAAGAAAGGATTTTTGAAATTTTAATTAGAATTTTAGTTAATTAAAAATTACTTTCGTTTTCCCCACAATAACTTCTGAGCAAATTATCCACAAAAATCATTTTAACATCACTTTAAAGTTCAAAAAATTTTATTTTCAATGATATCAATATCATTTCAATACAGCATTGCTTAATTTTAATTAATTTTTGAAAGTCTTTTCAAACACAATTTCTAACAATGTTTTTATTATTATCGCCTGCAGCCCTTTTGGAGCCTGCGCTGATTTTTTACATTAAAACTATAAAGATTTGTAAATATTTTATCACGAGCAACAATGTACCAAGGTACTACGCGGACGAAGTCGCCTGCACTTGCTAGTTATATTTATGTAAATATCAGTTCATTCAACTTTTTTAAATGTGCCTATAGTTTAGGAGGGAGATTAAAGAAAGCATGTTAAGCTTAATTAAAGAAGTAATTCATGCGAAAGTTAGTAATATTTTATTAATTTAAATCGCGACTGAAAAATTATTTTGAATTCATCATTCATGCAGAGAGTTCAAATTGTGTCTTCACCAAATAAATGGATTTTCATTGAAAAACCAAATTCATCTTTACATTAATAAACTGAAACGTATATAATCAGAATCTTTTATTTCTTGAGATAATCGGTATTCATCAACAACTTCGTCAAATTAAATAATTAACCTTTTTCAGAGATTTCTTATTTCAATATTGTTTGTGCTCATAAAGTATCATTTTAAAACCTAAAGAGAAATAATTTTTGCTGAAGTTGTTTCTGCTTAATTTAATATTCTATTCCGATCAATAAAAGCCTACTGTATCTTCTAAAATTACATTTAAATAATTATACAAAAGAGAACTACTAATATTTTTTAATTACATCAAAACAAAGTCTCACTTGACAACCAACCTATCTTACAAAGACTTATTCAAATTCTTATTCCATCGAGTAATATTAACAGTAATTAAAAATAAAGACTTTCAAAAATGTAAATAATGAAAGAAATAAATTTGAGATGAAATAATTAAAAAATAACAATTAATTAAAGCACCGAATCTCATTTTTCGCTACGGTATTAAGTTAACTTTTTTAAAACTGTTTACAAAAACACGGTAAAATATTGAAAACTACATATGAAAAACGCATATATGTAATTGAATACAAAAATAGATATTACTCATTAAAGAAATATCTATATTTTTGTCACTAAGTTGGTTGAATTCTGCAATCAATTTGAAAACGGTATTAAAACGGGTCAGTTTTCTCTTCAGGTAATATAATTTCTCTGTAATGTAAACAATAATGCACTTCAATTTGGGCAGAAGTATTATCACACACAAGAATACTAAGTTTCAAAAAATCGTCTAATATTTAGTAACAACATTTTAGAAGTTAACCCATTTACTGCCAAGTGCGAGATATCTTGTAGTATATAGTATATTCGTGGTCTTGGCTGTGCTCTAAATGTTGCTGGCAGTGAATGGGTTAATCTCAGTACTGTTCCTCCATCTGATCATAAAATTTTTGTTTATATCTAGTAAGTGAATGATAAAAATGTTTGGTAATACAAAAAATTCAACAAAATTTATTTCAAAAAATCCACAATTTTTGGAAAATATTGAATATTTTTAAACAAAAATGTGACTGAAATTTCATTTTAAAAGTGATTTCATTAAGTGATTGTTTCTTAGAAGGTGATGTATTTTTTCCTCTGAATGTAATCGATTGATGTTTTTATGTTATTACCAAGGATTTTATTAAACAAAAATAGAATTTATATCCCATTTTTGTTTTTTATTGTTTATTGATACTAAATATTGGACGATTCTTTGAACCTAGTATTCTTGATACTGCTGCTTAAAAATTGAAATGCAGTAATTTTTACATCACGGAGAAATTTTATTAAGGAAAAAGAATTCTAGAAATGACAATTCTAAAAATTGTCATCCGAGAAAATTTTATTAAATATTTCATGTCAAGTTGATTTCCTTAGCCATATTTGCTTATCTGTATTGAAAAATGTTAGAGTAGATTCAATTTTTAAACTTTTGGGGTCTTAGTATTGTCACGCATTTTCCCATCTGAAATTGTGACCCATGGTTATCCCTGAACTGGGGAGGTGCGGCCTCACAGACCGCTAAGAATGGTTTACCCATCACCCGTTGGTTCAATTGAATAGATTCGTCCTGTAGCTCCTCATTTTATGATCTTGACTATACGTATACCTTTTCTTGAAGTTTCGCCGCCTGCTATTTTTTATATTCCAGTTATTTCTTTCCGCGCGGTCTGGTAGACCGCACCTCCCAGCTAGCGTTCCAATATTGTGAAAGGCTTAGAGAATGTCACTGAAACTTAGTCCTCTGCATAGCATCTAAACTTCTGATCCTTGTTTTGACGAAGATCTTCAAAAACTTCTAAATGAAATAGGAAGTGATTTCAATGATGAAAATAGTTGTACAGAGATTTTTTTGATTAAAGTTCACATTCGATTAATTCTGAATTATCCGAATTTGAAGAGGGAGAATGTCAACAAGAAGCTCAAGCTTCTTCGTGTGAACATTATTATTATTGAAGAAATCCTTTTAAGTGGTTATTCTAAAACAAAACGAACTATGAGGACTACTGCTTATTATATCATCCAACTTCCAGAATTGGTTTATGGCTATTTTCTAAAGGCTATTGTATATGATAACTGTAAATTCATACATTTTGTATCAAAATTATTCTGTAAACTTTATTATGAATGGAATGCAGTTTTTAAAAGACCTCGCAAGAGAATTTCCCCCCAAAATTAAGAAGAAAAATCTAAAATCTAAAAATTAACAAGTATTGCGAATGACAAAGAATCGAATTTTAGGGAGTGATACGGAGGCCTAGGAGAGGCTGGTATTCGCTGAAGATCACCAAGTTAGAAGTGATGAAAACTTTTAATTTATGCCCACCAAAGACGAAAAGAAAAATTGTATATTTTGTGAAAAACATGTTTGCTTAGAATGCACTAGAAAATTTTGTTACGGATCTGCGCAATAATCTGAATTGAAATAATTGCATGTAAAAACAAGTCAGTTTTACTCAACGTCATTTTTTTTTTATTTTTTATACAATGGTTAATTTTTGCATTATATTATTTTCTTCATACATTTATATAATGGAAAAATAAATATCAATAGAAAAATTAAAAAATATTTGTTTCTTTAAAATTATAATGTTAGTTATATATTCCGAGAAAAATGTATGAAGCAAAATAATCAATTTTTCTGCTTATAATATATTCTCAAAAATTAAAAATTTATATTTTTATATGAAAAGAAGTATCTACAAAATATATAGGCAGAATTTCATACTGCCATTTTTATTAGAAAATTTTATTCGAATTTTTTAAAAATGCGGTCTCGTAGACCGCACCTCCCCAATTAAGTCCAAAATCATCGCATCTCCAGTTAAGGGTTAAAAAAATCCTGATTTAATATATATGATGCCAGCCTAAATTTTATTTTTGGTATAAAGAAAAAACAAAGTGGGAATATTATCCCTTGTTTACTTGCAAAGTACGGTGCATTTTGCGTTTAGGTTCGTAGCATTCTGAAGAGAGTTGAATATGCATTTTGGACAACTTCTCGCTGACCTATTGGGTCGGAAATTTTATTAAACTGTACAGAAAAGTACAGTAGAATCTCGCGAATCGGAACTAATTTGGGGCTGACCTCTGTTTGGATTCCGGGAAATTAGGATTATCCGGATAATACTTTTAGTAAAATAAATACTCTTGATATACCAAATGCAATAGGGTATTGTCTTTGGGTACTCTGTGAAAAAAGTATACGGAAAGAGCCTAGTTGCGATTCGCATCGTCGAGCAGGTTTAGTTCCTTACATCAAAAGAAGATGACCGGTTTTATTTCTACTGATTAAGATGCTATATTCATTCTTAAATACCAATTCAAATGTTTCTTATAAGTTAGAAATAAATATTACTTATAAGAAACTATAATATATACTTTGTTTCTGATTCGTAATTTTTTTAAGGGGGGAAAAAATAACATGTTCAGAAAATTTTTAAAAAAATGTTGGGATTATTCGAAATTTCGGATTCTTGGGTTGGTTCGGATTCCCGAGGTTTTACTGTATTTCGAAAAAATATTAAACTGTATCAAAATTATCGATGCAGTTCAATAATTTTAGTGTTAAGAGCACATGCCGGATTTTATATTGTTTGTGGTCATTTTGAGTCATCGTGTTCAGATTCAGCCAAACAGACACTCTACCTCTAGATGGATGTAATCCAAAAGTAATCCAATTTTGGTTTAAAGATCAGTAAATTTCTGCCCTCTAGCATGTTGCATTTTAGAGTTGTCGCGTTCTCACACTGAGATATAGACAGATAGTCAACCCTTTGACGGGTTTGATCCAAAATATGATATAGATTTACCATTACCATAATTTAACCATACATGACCCAGCGAAGTAAGTTTCAGTACTGATAATTAACTCTCTGACTGCCTATTTTTTTTAACTCACTGTTTAGATTTAACGTTTGTAAACATGTTTAAATAGCATTGAAACAAGTGAATTGTTATTTACTTACAAAAGCTTTATTAGTATAATATAATTAATTCTATAAAAGTACACTAAGTAAACATTTCAGCTTTAGAAAATCGCTGAATGTAGCAGAAAATAGACTTGCTTCCAAATCGCGAGATAAGCAATCAGAGGGTTAAAGTCTCGATACCGAATCTCTCGACGATTAAAATGCTTTCTCTTATTAATTTTTGGTTACACGAAAGTAAAAATAAACTGTAATGGACTACAATATCCAAATTTGAGCTTGATTATCCATTGTAAACCTCACTTCTGTACCTAAGAGTTGAACTATCTTAAATCCTATTTTGCTGATTTTGATGTTTTATCGTATTTGCATTATCTCGCCCGCATCTCCGGATGGGTCAAGTTCCTTAGCTGTAGGTCGAAAAGTCTCAAAAAATATGTAAATTGTGCGCTGCAACACATTGCGCTCTACAATTTTTTTTTTTTTGGCTCTAATGTAACGTGTTAAAACTGTTACTTACCCCTTTATTTACCGAATTAACTTTCAACAAATTTTCAATTTTATTTTGACATCATTAGATTCGTTTTAATGCAGAATAATCCCAATAAAGATGGAAAAACTTTTCTTAATAAAATCAAATAATTTAATTAATTTGATTCGTAATTAAAAAATTTAATTTTTGTATTCATCTGCCATCTACTGCTAGCTGTCGGAACTACATTCCTCGTGTTCGTGTGAATACTGTCAGGAAAAATGCTCAAATTACGAAGATTAAAGTAATACTTTTAAGTACCGTCAAGAGATAAAGGGTTAACCCTCCAGCGGGTGCACGTATTCAAGAGATACTTGCATTGTGCATCGTATTACATATTTATATCGTTCTTTTATAAATTTAAGTGCAATTCTTATTTTTAAAATCTTTGTTTACTATTAAACTAATAAATACTGATCATTTAAATAAAAGCTGGATTTATTTTTGTAAAACAACACTATATATTTATGTAATACGATGTGTCGTAAAATTTGTGCGGCGCGCTCGCTGGAAGGTTAATATAAGTTTACCTCTGTACAGAGGTGTGGTGACGAATGTGCAACTTTTTTATACAGTGCTTGCAACTTTTAAACATGCACCTAAGATATTTTCATTGCGACAAATTTTAATAAAATTTAAGGATTGATTTTATAAAAACTAAATAAGTCTTCACAGAATCTTAATCTGAAATTGCCGTTAAATAAAGAAACTGAAGGTCGCTTAAACATGAGATTTCTCTTGGAAATCCAGAATTTCATTCCCCTATACCCAAACTATGCTGCCAATTCAGCCTTTCGGGTGTTTCTAATGGCCTTTTTAAATCCCCGCCATATGGGGAAGGACCTCGGAGAGTAATTTACGGCTTTTAACTTCACTAATCCGTGTTTCCCAGCCCTCGATTGCCCCTTCAAGCTCCTATCCCTTCTGTTAATGTTTATATAGGGTGTTCCGATTGTAAAAACCCTTGCCAGGATCAACTGCGGACAAAAAGTTTCAAATTTGTTTCATACTCTTGCCATCTGGCATTAAAATTATAAGATGATTTGGCGATTTTTAGTGTAAATCTGTTGATGATTGGACATAGATTTGCTGCACACTTGAGTGCATACTTTGCTTAGCAGATACAAAGGAAGTTTTATTCCACTTATTGGGACTCGTAATGAAACGATTGATTAGAACGATTCATCCCCCATCATTAACATAGTCGCGTCAAAATGCGTTTTTTTAATAATGGTGATGAAGAAAAAGCAGCTATATTCACAAGAATTCACTAATCAGATGTTAAACATGATTGTCGCATGCAAATTCGTTTTTTAATGATGATAAAGTATGTTTTATTGAGATGCGCTTATTAATCAGTAAGTCGTTAAACATGAGAGTCGGAGCAAAATTCTTTTTTTCTTTTGAGATGATGGTGATGAAAAAAAAAAAAAATGAGCCATTCCCAGGATCATCAGCGAACAAAAAGTTATTTTTTTCTTCTTACTGTTACCATAAAAGGATTTTAAAACATAAAAAGATTTGGCAATTACCGGAATAATTCTATCGATGATTCACCATAGATTCGTTGCATACTTTGATTAATAATTACAAAAGGAGTTTCATTCCACTCAGTCAGTATTGATTAGAACGATTCATGCTCATCATTAATCAAGTCGCGTTAAGATTCTTTTTTTTATGATGTTTTCCTTCAGCATGAGCAATATTGAAAAAAAGTCATTAATCAGTTGTTAAACATGATTGTCGCATCAAAATTCATTTATTAATGATAGTGATGAAAAAATGAGAAATTTTGACTAGAACCAATTAACCAGCAAGTAGTTAAACATGATAGTTGCATCAAAATTAGTTTTTTAAAATAAAGGTGATGAAAAATGATAAATATTGTCAAATCATTAATTAGCTGTTAAAAATGATACTATCCCTATTGGTTGCGATAAAGTTAGAAGATATTCGAAATTTACATGAAGATTATATTAATTCGGATATTTTATTAGTTTACAGAATAGTTTTAGGATGTACAATAAAATTTAACACTATTTAGTAGGTTTTTAACAAAGGATATTGATTAGTGATCTTGACATGAAAAAAGAAGAAATTACTCAAGTTCAATGAACTTATAAAATGGTATTAAGAAAGCAGTCACATCAAAATTCGCTTTTATAATCATGGTGATGAAAAAATGAGCAATATTTCCAAAAACTTGTTTATTAGTCATTAAACAGAAAGGTCGTTATAAGGATTGCGATAACGGTAATATGTATTACAAATTTACATTAGGATAATTTGAATTCTTATGTCTTAAGTTCGAAGAATACTTTTTATAATGTAAAGTCAAACTTTGTTATTTAACAGGTTTTAACAGAAAATATTTATTAGCTGTTAAGATTTTTTTGAGAAGGACAAATTTATTAAGAAAATTTAAAACATTTTCCCATTTTTTCTAATTCAGAACTTTAAATATTTTCCTTTACTATTTTTATAAGAAACCATTGACAATGATAATGAGAAAATAATACTGGGCAATACTTATGCAACCATATATTAATTTTTCCACTATAATTTATTTCGCTATCTAAAGCATCGAAAATTTTCGCATCGTTAATCATTAATATGATGCACATTTTTCTAGTTCTTTAAAAAAATTACTTCCATGTTTTCCCCTTCTTTAAGAAAGTGGTGAAGTATAAAGATAACATAATTAAATGAAATATTAAAACATTTAAATGAATAATATTTGCTTCAGAAAAATGTGAGTTGAATCGCCATTGAGCGCAGTTTCCTGAAAAGTAAACGTGAGGTGAGAGCAATGAAATAATTTAAGGTTACAAAATCCAACTCATTTAAATATGCAAATCTATCAGATAGTTTGCAGTTTATTACATTACAATACAAAGAAGTATTGGAATCTTCAAAAAATCAGGGCCGCCTTAACAAATTTTTGAGCCCTGGGCTAGAGTAATTTGGTGCCCCATCAGAAACGTAACTAAGAATTTGAGCAACCTTGGCCCACCGAAAATACTTGCTAATAAAATAACCGAGAAGCATAAAAAATTATGCCACATTTTATTATATATATTAACATTTATTATATAACATAAAAGATAATTAAATAATTTTTCGGTTCAAAATTAAAATAAAATCAGCATAGTAAATTTTTAGGCGCTTTTGAACTAATGGCGCCCATGGGCGCCAATTAGCTCATAGGATAAGACCCTCCTGCAGAAAATACCGGTATCGAGATTTTGATGAATCCTCATATTTTAGATTACCTCAAGTCCGAAATAAAACATTTTTATGTCTGTCTGTCTGAGAACACAATCACTCAAACACGGAACAGGGTAAAGAAATCTGGAATGTAGTCTTTACATCAAAATGTTATATGTTTCTATGGAATTTTCGGCAAAATCCGTTTACAGGAAGTCTGTCCATACGTGTACAAGTGAACTCGAGAACTCAAAAATACAACGGGTTAGATAAAGGAGGTTTAGAGCATTGTTTTATTACTATAATTGTAGATCTTTATCACATCGTCTATCAATCACATCGTCCTTAACAAGCAACACCACTTATCTCAATTTTTTTGAAATTTTAAAGAGGAAGAAAATACTCAATTTTTCGCAACCAATAAACGAATATTTTGAGATTTTTTTCACTTCTGGTAGTAACATGTCGTCTCATGTTTATATCAGACGTTAAATAAATTAAGAGATATTCGTTATAGGTTGCGAAAAATTGAGTCTTTTCGTCCTCTTTGAAATTTCCAAAAATTGAGATAAGTGGTGTTGCTTGTTAAGTTGTGTTACGATATTCTGGAACAAATATGTCAAAGAGTTAACTATTTGTCGATCTATTTATTCTTGCTTATGTGAAAACAATAACCAAAAGATGAAACAAGCAAGATGGGTGGAATTTCAGTGTATGATCTTTACTACAAAATTGTACATTTGAGTTTGGACCAAATCCATCAAGAGGTAGACTATCTGCTCGTTTGCCATTGTGTATATGAGAACGATCAGGGCCAGATTAAGCCCTGTAGGGGCCTACAGGCAATGTAAATTTCGGGGGCCCCATTTTCAACTTCCAAACCAAATATTTTTTAATGATTTTAATTTAATCTAACGATTTTAATATAAGCGGTTTATCAGTAACAAATATTATAAAAAAACTGAAATAACATTTTTTTTTGTGCATCATCTTCTAAAAAATTGTTTTTAATAACTCGAGTAAAAAATTTAAAACTAATTTCAAATACTGTTTAAAAAAATTACAAAACTTCCACATTAATAACGTCCCAAAAGTTGTGGTGTACATAGGCAATTGCCTATTTAGTAATCTGGCCCTGAGCACGATAACTTAAAAACGTAGCAAGCAAGATAAATGAAATTTGATATTGAAACCAAAATTTTAGATCTATACCAAATTTTGGATCTCTTCGGTCCAAATTACAAACTCGGTTCTTTCCGCTATACTAGGAAGCTGAACACAAAACGCGCTCGCTGTAAGTATACGGGAATATCTAGGAGAAAACACTTCCCCTTATTTATTACTATTTTTGTTTGAAGTATTTTGTTCATAGCTAGAACGGAATTTAGAAAAAGAACACAAAAAACCCCTCTTAACTATACTTTGAAACGAAAGAACACACAAATTGCCGTGTCGCTGCTACTGCTAAAGACTACTGGGAGTTCTTCAGCTTCTTTTTTTCGCTCATGTAATAGTGGGAGCCTCCAGTAGCTCATCCCATCCATCCTCCTTCCTAATAAAAACCAGATAAGATCTCCCGAAGCGAGAAGGGGAGAGAGTTCACGAAATAAAGAGCGGCTGAATGGTTGACATTTCAACCTTGCAAATAAACGGTTCGTAAATGAAATCTCATGCTTCTAATCCGCTTTAGAAAGTACTGTGCGAAATTTGTTACCATTAGAATCGGAGATTTGCTTACGTCCAGGCTGTGATATTTTAAATAATTTACCATCTCCGGTATGGCATCGATTTCGCCTTAAGTTTTCAAAGTTTACTCATTTGAGATAAAAAGACACGTTTAATCTTTTTATTATCTTTTAATGCATTTTTTCCCTTTAAATTTTCAGATTTTCCCTTTAAATTGTAGATCTTTATCACATCGTCGCTTAACAAGCAACACCACTTATCTCAATTTTTTGAAATTTCAAAGAGGAAGAGAATACTCAATTTTTCGCAACCAATAAACGAATATTTTGAGATTTTTTCACTTCTGGTAGGAACATGTTGTCTCATGTTTATATCAGATGTTAAATAAATTAAGAGATATTCGTTATTGGTTGCAAGATTATTTTCTACCGATAATAGTTTTTGGAATTATTACTGAAAAACAAAAATTACGAATAGAATAAAACAACAGTTATAAACCACCAGTGTAAAGGTAATTTAGCTACCATTAAAGGATTTTTATTCATATACCAGTCAAGAATTCATAACACATAAGCAAAATTAGTTTTTGACCATATATTATAAGTGATATGAGGAAGTCGAAAAGAGAAGATATATTTTCCATTTTTAAAATTCAATAATATAATACCATAATTTATGTTTATAATATTAAAGTATTGTTTGCAGTGCAGATTGGAATCAAATCCATTCTATAAACAATATTTTTAGTCCATAATAAATACTGTTTGTTACTTAATGAAGAGCTATTTTTATTTCAGAATTTTTACTGCAAGTTTTTATTTCATCACTGATGATTCCCAAGCTTACCATAAATGTATTTTATAAATTAAAGTAGTAAAGTTTTTCCGTTTTCATCATTTTTCATTTTTTGTGCATTCAATTACAGCAAAATGTAATAATACAGGTTGTGTTTTTGGACTGTAATGTCTTGTTTTCGGTTAACTATGAAATATATGGACGAGTTTTCTATTTTGCTTATTTGGGGCAATGTAGAACTTCCGCTACACCGACCGACTTCAGGTGTAATGTTTCGACACTCTGTTTCAAGATTTTAATTAATGATTAAAGCAGTTTTTTAATATTATGGCTTAAGGAAACTTTGAAAATATTAAATTAGATGTTCCTATTGCTCTCAATGCTTACTTAAAATAAGGGCCTCCTTTTGTGGAAAGGTTGCCATAATTGTTCGTTATCACTCTTTTTGGAGGCTTCTAAGGTTTGTATGGAGGTTGAATTTTTAACCGAATCATTTAGACAATCACCGTCAGTTAAATTTTTAACCAAACGATTGAGCTAATTACAATCGTTCCATTTGGGATTTAGGCGTTTTAAATAAAAAGAATTAAACGAACTCAAAGAATACAGAATTTAACACTGTCTATTGAATAAATAACTGCTTCGAACTTGGCGGTTGCTTAAATCAGCGAGTTACCGGAAAACGGTCTGTGAATCCAAAATAAAGCAGAAAACTCGTCCATATGGAAACATATGCGAGTAAATCATTTCGTGAAGTTAGCATATTTCCTTTTTTATATTAAAATATTTATTTTTTCCTTCACATACATACGACTTGTTGCTCCCTTTTTAAGCAAAAGTTATTTTTTAATTGCCGTATCATTCTTGCCCCCCCGCACCCCCCCCCCCCAAAAAAAAATATCTGTCGTAATAGAATTGTGGAAGCTGCGGCATTCAATACATGGCATCCCGCCCCCCCTCCACACCAAACCAAACCAGCCGGAATGACCCATGAAAAAAAAAACCAAATACGTTTGTGAGAAAAGACAAAAATGAAAACATTAACATAAATTCATGTTTTGTCTATCTCTTGCACAAGCAGATAGCAGACGAAAGATATTTTAATAAACCAGACTTTTTTAATTGCACAATTTTACAGACGTTTCTTTCTTTATTACTGTTACCGAAATAATGTTTTGTATCGAAATTATCAAAGGGCAATAAACTGACGTGGGCGAGATAAGATTGCCAGGATACCAGATAAAATACACGAACTCTAAAATCAATATACGTGACACCCAGGAAAACGATATAGAAATAAGAGTTTAATTTCAATTACTCGTATTTATATATTGTTTATACCAATATCTTTTATGTTAGATTGTTTCGTTATAACTAATACTAGCCGCCTTCAGCGACCAGTTGTTTGCCAATATTAATAGCACAAAGCTAACTTGCAAACCGGCGAAATTGGTCTAGTTGTTGAGGCTTGGGGCAATCTGTCAAAAAGTTTCATTTTGCGATATAACGGACTGCGGTGGAGGACAGGCGACTATTGATGACGTATCTAGGGGTGAAAATCTTTAATGCGAGATAAAAATTGGCAAAATCGGTACAGTGGTTGGGGCTGGACGACTCATTCTTTTGTTCTGCCTATTATTTTATATATATAGATGATTCAGATTTGCAGCTGTCTTTATAGTTGGAAAAATCTTAACCGCTTAAGGTCCGACTTATGATATATCCTTAAGCGGGTAAGCGATTCTGTGCGGAAAAGAGCACCGAAATGAAGATGTTTATTATTATAGCGCAGAAGATTCCTTTATAATCATTACTCATCAAATTCATTTCCGGCTAACCAAATCTAAAATCCTAGTTCAAATGGCCAGAAATTCACTTTATATCGCAAAAGATGCAATTCTTGAAACTCGCCAGATTAACTTCCAGCTAACCAGATGTAAAAGTCTAGTGCAGTTCGGCTGATCTTCAGGCAATTCTAGATGACCAGATATTTACTTTTCCGAGTTTGAGGGACAAAATAGTTTCTCGCAAAGCTGAACGAGTTTGAAGAGCAGGCAAGGCTGGTCAGTGATGTTAAAATGACTCACAAGGACTAAGTGCAATTGAAGCATTCTGAGCACCCGAGTGAAGGATAGGCTTTAATTTTAAATAATTATCAAATGCTTTTTTTAGTTCTTTGTATAAACAATTACAATTCTGCAATAAGGCAAGTTTCATAAGCAATAAGACATGTTTCATTTAATGTATTGTTGCATGAAATTTAATGGTAAATCTTTCATCGAACAACTGCCTACAATTTTGTATGCGTAGTTCTAAATTTTATTATTTAACAGCACATTCAAGAAATATGGAATTATTTCGAAAACTGTAATGAAATTGTTTATTACTCAGAATTAATATATCGTGCATGGGCTACGATACAAGTTCAACTCGAAAAATGAAGTTTTGAGATAAACATGTTTTAAGCTTCCAGCGGGGGCGCGTATGCAAAAGATACTTGCATTGTGCATCGTATTACATATTTATATCGTTATTTAAATTTAAGTGCAATTTTTGTTTATAAAATCTTCGTTTACTATTAAGCTAATAAATACAGATAACATGAATAAAAGCTGCATTTATTTTTGAAAAACACGATATATTTATGTAATAAGATGCACTATGTCGTCAAATTTGTGCAGGCGCGCCCGCTGGAAGGTTAATGATTTCGTTTGCTATGAGATGCAAGAATCATACGCTGAACCCTTTGCACTCTTATGTCGAGTCATACTCGACATTCTCAATGACGCATCTTTTACATATTCTTGTTGGATAGCGCTTATTATAAAAATCATATAAATAGCAAAAACACACAATTAATTTTTAGGAATTGAAACACATTAATAACGCTATTTTCCATCTTTCTAAAGCGCTAAATCAATCCTTGCACTCACACGTGTATAATTAAGCACCCTATTATCTTTCGGAGCGTAAAGGGTTAATTGATGAATTAAGGACTAAGAATACTAAAAGACTTCATAGATTTCCATTCTGCCGCAAAGAAGACGATCTCACGATGTAGGGAATGGCTATATCTGAAAATTCCTATTTTTACTTTCTCGTTTACGAGAAAGTATTGTATTGGTCAAAATATTCGAACTCGAGATTTCGACGAATCTCCACGTTTTAGACCTCCCTGACTCTGAAAAACACAATTTTGGAATCATGTCCGTCTGTGAACACGATAACTCTTAGAGCTACGGGGATGAAATTTGGTCTTTACACATAATTTGTAGGTTTCTATCATATTTTCGACAAAATCCGTTCGCGAAAAGTCTGTCTGTCTGTCCGTGTTAATGTGAACGCGATAACTCACAAACTTAAATAGCTAGGTGAATAAAATCTGGTACACATTTTTATCATCAGGAATGTAGATCCGTATAAAATTTTGGATCAAATCCGTCAAAGGGTTGGCTGTCTGTATAATCGCATACTTTTGAACGCAACAACTTCTTTAAAAAATTACTTTGATAAATGAAATTTGGTATGTGGCTTTCTTACCTTAATGGTAGATTTGCGTCCAATTTTTGTGTCAATCGGTTGAAAAAAGGCGTTCAAATCGCAAATTTCGTTTTCTTTATCTTGTACCCAGCCCTACTGGTAATCACGCCGGCTTCCAATTCCACTTCCGCGTTGGACGACCTTCGGAAATTGTGGTATGACGTTTTAGCTTTTTTCTCTACATGTATTAGGAGTATACTAGAACGTTTAGGGAAGATCACTCCCGCTGGTTTTAATTGTGCCGGTGTTGGAGCCGACTTACGATAACATGTTAATTTTTCTAATTTAATTACTGCATCATGTTATTAACTAATATAAATGGTATTTTTTTTACATTGATGCGCTTCTAGTTATAATTTGCGTTTAAAAAAAATCTATTTTATGTTCTATTCCATCTGTTTTATGAGATTTCTTTAAAATTGGAGGTATGTGAAGTAGATGAAAAAGGCATTTTTAACTTATAATGAACAATTAATAAGTGGAATTTGGTTCTTCATCGTTGCTTTATTATGAAACAATCTGATAAAGTTGTAGAATGACCAAATTTAAAATCGCTATTCAGCTAAAAAGTTATGTCATTCACGAATTCATGCCTCTAAAAAAATTTTTAATTAGGGAAACGACAGATCAAATGGCTCGTAACAGACCTCGGTTCTCCAGAAGAAGACGGGAGAAAATAATATGCAGGATTAATAATGCATGCACATTGGCATAAATAATCAATATTACATGTCCAATTTTTATTATTCGTACTTTATCGTATTTCAGCATTTAGAATTAACCACTTAACCGCATGTTTTCAGTACGGTCTAATTAGATGACGTCATCTCTTTGGAAAGTATGTTATCGTTTTGATTCAATTAGATATCATGAAACATTTGAGATTTTATGAATGTTATGTAATTTTTGTTTCGAATTACAACATTTATCAATGTCTTAATTTGTTATAGTTCTAAAACACAGTAATTCGAAGCCTGTTTTACGCGTACGAGCAAAAGTAGTTAATTCTCTTTTTGAGCTTTATGACTCTTGGAATATTGTGCAGAAAATAATTATTCAATAGTAATAACCAGAGTTATTTTATTTAGAAAAAACTAATAACCTTTGCTTTTATGTAGCGAATCCTTAAGTTCTTTTCATTGCACAGTTGTAAATATTTAGTACGTGAATATTAGAAACAAATTTGAAATCCTGAATTTAAAGTGTCTTCTTTATCATTAAATATCTATTAAATTGATAATTAAAATTAAATAATATAGCAATAAAAAGCAATTATTATTAATAAACATATGACTACAAAAACTGAACAATGTAGAGAAATTAATTTTAAAAATTGATATAATCATGTACTAGATTTAAAAATATATAATTTTACATGCTTTTAACGTAATGATTGACGAGTCGAAATATCATGTGCGTATGTATGAAACTTTCAGTGCTAAGGGCTTTCAGAAGGATTAATCCACTCTTGGGTGACATCGAAACTGATGTTAACCTTCCAACGGGCGCGCTTACGCACATTTTAATACATATCGTGCATCGTATTACATATATATCGTGTTGTTTTACAAATATAAATGCAACTTTTATTTATGTTATCTGTATTTGTTAGCCTAATAGTAAACAGAAATTTTATAAATGAAATTGCACTTAAATATATAAAATAACGATATAAATATGCAATACGATGCACAATTCAAATATCTCTTGCAAACGCGCGCCGCCGGAAGGTTAAAAAAAACATTATACACTTTCAGCGACATCATCAAAGGGTTCATTCGTGTTTCGACTACTGAATCCGAGCGTCGCTATCTGAAGCACATCGAATGCTCAATTCATTATCAAATTCGCAGGAATTTAAAACTTAAATAGAAGAACAGTCAACAAAATGTCGATTTGGAATTTAGAAGTCGGTACTTACGTATTAACCCCACCGAAGCTACAGATTTGGCGGTTTTTGTACTTACGTATTAACGCCAATTTGGCGGTTTTTAAGTGCCGCCAACGCCACCGCAGCTACAGATTTGGCGGTTTTTAAGTGCCGCCAATTTGGCGGTTTTTGTACTTACGTATTAACGCCAATTTGGCGGTTTTTGTAAACAAGATTGCTCTTTATTGGCGCATTATCGCCAATCTGTAGCCTCGGTGGCGTTAATACGTAAGTACCTAGAAGTCATTGAATAAAGCGATTATATATTCATTCATTCAACACACAAGAGAATCAACTCAAACTTTTGGTTTTAGAGCGTAGATTGACTCTCCGGAAGGAGAACATTCCGGCATGAAGGAAGCCAGTAGATACATAGACATGGAGAAATTTAACAAGTGAACAAAATGAACACCAAATGATGCAAGGATCGCAGCAAATTTGCAAGGTTAACAGGATAAGAATAGTTTTACAATGTTTGAATTGTTAATATTTAAACGTTATTAATTAAAACATGCAAGAAGATTTAACGAATCAAAGAAATAATATGGCTTGAAAACACAAACACTAATATAATATATATGGATATAAGTAACAAATAACAACAAAAAAGGAATTACTAATTTTATCGGTGAGAAGGACGCACAATTAAAACATAATGAGGCAAAATACAAACAGAACAACCTTACCATACCAAAAATAGGGCAAAAGTGAACAATTACAAAATAAAAAAAATCTCAAAAATCAATAAAAATCAAAGATACAAAATGACATACATCAAAATAGAAGGTTAAAAAAATAATATAGAAAAATCTTATAAACATAAAAAATGTACTGCATGGTGAGTTGGTGAATCAATATTATCATTCGAAATTATTTAATCTAAATTGGGAGATGCAAGATTGGGAGAGGATTAATTTATTTGAAAGGCCTCTGAGCTTCAAAGCACAGAATTTTTAACTATTCAGGAGCAATTCTGCAATGAAATATAAAATCTGTACCGCTGTTAACGTCAGATTTTTTTCACAATGTTATGGTTTTCAAAATGTGTATGGTTATTTCGGTGGAGAAGTAAATGGCGATTCGAAAACAAGTCGTACAACTCCAATTATCGGAACTAAACGTAATTGGAGCTGAACAGTTGAATTTCCGTACATCGAACAAGCCATTTCGAATATACGGAAATTCAGATGTTAGAAAAAACTCAGAAATTCAGTAAAAAAAGACGCCACACATCGAAAAACTTAGCTTCAATTAAGTTTCAAACTTAGAATGAAACTGAGTTTAACATATAAAAGCGACAGAAAACTGTTAATACTGTAAGATTTATATAAAGAAGGAATCCATAAATTAAATTATGTATGAAGGAACAATACATTATGTATCACCTTAATTTAGTTATATAAAAATAACCTCTCTCGGTTGGAAAGGGATGCGTCAAGGCCACTAATCGCGTTCCCACTATTATTTTTCAATTTTGACATTGTTCGTTTTTTTTTTTTTACCTCCCTCCCAAAATCGATCCGGTTGTTTGGAAATTCGTATAACTAAGTTAGGATAATTGGAGTTCTACTGTATCTTATATAAAAGCAATCAATAAAACTAAATATTGAAACCAAAATAAGGAATACATCCTGTTAAGGCAAAAATAAAATGCTACTAAATAAATGCATACTTAAAATTTAATACGTCGATCAACACATGAATCAAATACGATTCACATGGCGATCAAACACGATTCATACCTACTATCTAATCGGATGAATCCTCCTCTACTGTAGTTAAGAGATAGCAGAGAAGGATTCTTCTTATTAGATAGATGGTTCGAATTTCAGACGCGAGTCGTGGCGACTAACGCGTTAAAATTTAAGTTAATACTAATTTCTTAACATTCCAAAATTCATTGGGAAGCTGGCAAGGTTGAAACTGATATGGAAAGGTAGATTCAAAATTGTGAAAGGTTGAGAAAGTTATTGGTTTATACCTTCACGTCAAACGTTGTCGCTTCGGTTTCATTTTTGAATCCATTGCACATTTTGCTGGAGGAAAAAGGGTGGTACATCACATCACAGCATTAGAAAGCGTGCAGATGCATGTTAGATGATGTAAATATTTACGTTTGTCATGTGATTGCGACGTCACGTGATATTCAGTGTTCATCCTATTTTGTACCGATTTTTATCGACACTTTTGTCAATAATATTTGTTTCAGTGTTAACTTAAACTTTTGCAGTAGTAATTGCGATGCATCGATTAAAAAATATCGTGTAAAACATTCAACTACATTAAGTACTTCAACAAAGCACAAATTTAAGTTTTCTTAGCATATTAATACAAATGAAGGTGATGTAATTTTGTGAAACTATGTTTTATTTAGAATATTATAAATGATTCTAAAGAATATTTTAAAGCTTTTCGTCAGTGGAAAATGCCCAGTTAGAAAAGCACTTCTTTTTTTTGTAGCGATTCGGTTAATCTTCATGAGCTCTCTGGTCGAAAAAGAAATTGTTTATGTCCCCGTCTAAGTGATGCAGATAGCCGGTTATTCCTTTTTGTGGGTTTTTCTCTGAAGAGAGAAGATAAGAAAAACATTTAGCGATGCTTTCCACCCCAAAAGGCTCGCTTTGGCAGCTCTTTTGCAAGAGTTGCCATGACAACGTCTCCATTTGTCGCCAAATTTCGTACTTGTCATTTCTCAGCTTTAACCAGCTTAAAATTTATTTTTTAAAACAAAGCAATATGAATTTACAATTCACTATAATTCGCTAAAGCTCACAGTATCAAGCATGGCTGTTGTTTTCATCGGGAATGAGAAAAAGTCCGTAGAAAAATTTAATAAAAAACCAGCAATCGATTGTTTTTTTCTATAATTACCGTTATTTGAAAGCAGTGCATTTGCATATTGTATTGAAATAAAACAACCCTTCTCACTGAACAGCTTTTAATTAGTTTCATCACTTAAGGAAATACTGAGTTTTAATAATCGCAATTTTTGAAACTAAATTTATCCGATTTTGATAATACGAAGAGCTTTCGTGACAATAATAATACAGAGGATAATTGGTAAACGAACATAATCCATTCCAAGTCGATGTTTCTTCTCATCATCGATTTACTTTAGATTTTTATGGGAATTAGATTAATTCGTTTTGAACACCCTCCAATAAATAAACAATTAATTATATGATTTATCAAGACGTTTATATATTTACAATGATCATAAAATATACTTACATAGTCTTGCATCTTCAACAGTATAGGTTTTATGTTTTAAATGCAAGGCGATAAAGAATCTGTCAAGCATCAACTGCTTCTCTGATGTTTCTAAGTTTTTACAAAATATTAATCGTATTCGTTCTATTTAAACTTTCCATATATTAGTATACCCTTTTTTTTTGCTCGATGGATAAATAGAGATAAAGCAGCTAGTTCAGCGAGCATACATCTCAAAATACTTCTACTACTACTTCTCTATCTTCAAAATTTTCCGGAAATGATCATTAACGTTGCCATTGTAGAGATTCGCAAAGTTATTGACATCAATTTAATTTGGGTGGCATTCTAACACCGTTTTTTCAGAAAACCTCCCAGTTCTGTAATAAACCGGCATTGGAATTAACCCTCTTTCATCGTCATTCTGTTCAGAATAAAACACTTATTTCCATTCCGCTTCCATTCACTTCTTCATTCATTCGCTTCCAATTTCCCATTCCTAGCTGTTGCCATAATTTCACCTAAAAGACATCTGATCTCGCTTTTTGAGCGAATCTGATAGCTTCAAGGGTATCAAATGTTTCTTTCCAAAAAATTTTTTAACAATAGATTTACCGACATTTCTTGTATACCTTATAAACCTTATTCGAAATTGGTCAAAATGACCCACCCTGTAAACCTAGTGTTAATGCCATCTGTCTAGCATACTTCAAAACTTAGGGGTCTATTCTGGTATCCCTGGTTGGGTTTGGGGGCGCGACACTTTTCCCGCCCGAAAAAAACGGAAAAAGTGACGTCTCCCCCCCCAACCGGGGGTACCAGAATAGACCCCTAAATCAGCAATGTGGTATTTGAAAGCAGAAGCTAACTATCAACCAGAGAAAGCTTCCCAGCAAATAATCTTCAATATCTTTTGGAGTGTTCTGGTGCATCGTTCAAAGAAACGAGCTTTCAATGACAGTTCATGGTATAAAGACACTCCTTGAAGATTGAGGTACAAATTTTAAACAGCCGTGCCAAGCCGTTTCTGATCGACTTTTCACTCAGGCCATTTGATGTTCTGACTAAAGATTAATGTATTATCATACAATGTTTCATTATATCATCAACCCATAAGTAATTAGTTTGTTTAGCGTAGTTATCACATAGTGTACCATTCTTGGCACACGTGGCGCTGCTATCAGTTTCAACTGTTCGATTAGTGTGTACCACGTGCACCATCGATGGTACACGTGGCCTGAATGGAAAGTTTAACATATACCATCCATGGTACACGTGGCACGGAACGTGTTACTGTAAAAGAGCTTTAGGGACCCGTAACCTTTTCTTCGATCTAATTATCATTGATGGTCTTTCTTTAATTACTGATTTTTTTAATAGTTCTCACAGTTAAAGTAACGTAATCGCACATTAAATCATTCAGTTTCAGTACTATTACGACATATTAAATAAAGCCGATTGCTTCTCTTATTAGTAATTTCTATTTGCTGTTTCGTTATTGGCACTTTTTGAATCTTGTGTGAATTTTATAAATGTTTTTTATGTATGAGGGGCCTGCTGTAAATAAAGGCTTATAAAGCAATCTGTCGGACTCTGAAATCTATTAACCCCTTAACTGGTTTGCCCTACGCCCGTACGTGCATCGAACTGAAACAAAGTCATTCACAGACGTTATGATTCGATACGCCTTCCCTTTGGTGTGGTGCAGAAGTTTGGAGAGGGGGTGCCAGCTCAGCATCTGATGGAGGTTCAAAATTACGCGGTCCGACCCTAAATAGCCCTCGTGTTGCTTCAAAACGGGACGTTAATATAACTAAACCTTAGCATTCTACTTTGGTTTGGTCATCTCTCTTGCTGCGGCGCCAACAGATGGCATGTGATGTGTTCGTTATTCGAACATGTGTTCATTTTGCCATCGAACATAAAAACTTCCTAAAAATTATTCGTTTTCGCGGGGGGGCCGCGGGTTGAGGTGAATGAGTTGGGCGGGGTGAGGGGCGCGGGGGGAATGGTATTTTTTCGCCCCTCATTCGTATTTGACTTTAAAAGTGATATAAACGCATTAACGTTTTGGCTTCACGGTCAGTGGCGTAGCGAATATAAGTGGCACCTTGAAAATAATATGATTATTTCTTATCTGAGCCGTCATAGTGGCTTAACAAGCGTAAACGGCGCCAGGGATTTGGTATTCTTTTTAAACCCTCTTATCATATTTTACTTTAAAAATGGCAGTAATGTTTTGACTCCACCCCCCCCCCCCCAAAACGGGCACCCGGGGCATCTATACCCCCTTTGCCCCCCGATCGCTACGCCAGTGCTTGGACATGCAGAATACTTTTTATTTTTTCTTTTTTTTTGGGGGGGGGTGTATAAATGTGTGAAGTGAGCACAGTTGCTATTGCCCTTTCTAGACTTTGCATTTAATTCGTATTTCGCGGTCAATGTGTTAAAAATGGATATACATAGTGCGTATTTGTATTTCTCTTCAACAGTTTTTAAAAAAATTAAATGATAAGATCAGTTGCCGCAAACAATTTTCTAATCTCGTAGTTTTTTGAAATATACCAGAGTGTACCAAACGACACTTAAAGGAGCCAAAAGCATCCCCCTCCTTAAGTTATCAATAGTTTTAAAAGAATGATATAAAATTTAATTCAGCATTGCTATTGACAGTTCACAGGCAAATAAATAAAAGAATTTAAAATGTTTACAAATGTTTACATTCATTAGGATTGGCAACATTAAAGATAAAACAATCTTTTTTTTATATATGTGGAGGCATAATTTTCAATTGACAAAAAATGAACTATTTAATGAATTGTGACGAAGCCTTCACTAGTATTTGTGAGCAAAATATAAAATAAATCTCTTGAGTAGTTAAGATTTCTATATCATAGAAACTATTTATGCATTTCACTTATGCGAAGATAAAAGTTTCAATAACCTCTTGAGATCCCGCGTCCATTTTAATGGATGTTACTTTCTCGTATACGAAGTATACAAACAGAAAGTATTGTAATCGTCAAAAAATTCGAACTCGAGATGTTGACGAATCTCCACGTTTCCGAAAAACACAATTTTGGAATTATGTCTGTCTGTGAACACGATAATTTGAAAACTATTAGAGATACAGGAATAAAATTTGGTATGTGATCTTTACACATAATTTGTAGGTTTCTGTCAAATTTTGGACAAAATCCGTCTGAGGGAAGTCTGTCTGTCCGCGTTCATGTGAACACTGAAACTCAAAATCTTGAATAGCTAGATTGATAAAATTTGGCACACAGTTTTATCATCACGAATGTAGGTCCATATCAAGTTTTGGACCAAATCCGTCGAAGGGTTGATTGTCTGTCGGTCTGTAAAATCGCATATTTTTAATCGCAGTAACTTCTTAACAAAATTACTTAGATAATTGAAATTTGGTATGTGGTCTTATTATCTTAATTATAGATTTGTGTCCAATTTTTGTGTCAATCGGTTGAAAAAAGGCGTTCAAATTGCAGAATTAATTTTTCTAATCCAATTCTCCATACGCATGCGTACTGGTAGCAATCTCTGTGCACGCGGTAGGATTACGCCACTTTGTCCTTGAGCCGGCAAGAATGGAACCTAGTAGTGTGTAGTTAGATGCGTTTTGATCGGTACGCATCTCTTTGAATATGATTCTTTACCTAAACATTTTACAGTCACTATAATCTACAATGAAAAAGTTTCTGATAGTCATTGGATTCTGGGTTACAGTAGGTTCGAATTTTTTTATCCACGCTGGGGGGGGGGGGAGGAACAGCACCTTTTGGGGGGAGTATACGAGAAAGTTTAGAGGAGACCTCTCCCCCTGGTTTTTGTTAAGTTGCTTTTCCTAACCCTTAAATCCTGATGTTCAATGCTTTGGATATTACCATGCTGCCATCTATTAATTAAATATAATTAATTATATCAGTTAATTACATTAATTAATATATAATCAATAAATTAATTATATGCAGTATTATATAATCCTATCAAAAGTATTAATCTCGATATTTGTGAAAATTGGTCAAAAATTACACCTTTGGGTCTCAAGAGGATAATACCATATTCCAGAGCAGGGACGGGGAACCTGCGGCCTTCTTGATTTTCTTATGCGGCCTTACCAGTTATTTACAATTTGTATTTAAATAATATATTTGTCTGTAATATAACAATAATTACAGGCCTTTTGACCAACTGCCGAAATTTAATGGGACATTTCAATGCAAAAAGGTTCCCCAGAGTTTTCTTTTAGACTTTGCAGCACTCGATTTGCGCCTAGAAAAGGATAAACTCGCCTCTCTTGTGTGAAGCAACGGCTTGGACCTCAACAATCAAAGCGATGACATTTTTTTCTCCTTCTTTTCCATCAAACACTTATGATTTTATTTACGACTGCTCCTCATTTTTACATTTATTGGAGTGGAATTTTCCACCCTTGATAATCCGGAATGGGTGACTGCAAGAAGCGAATATTGAAGGGAGTTTATTAATTTTTTTTCTGTCTCTTTCGAAATATTACTTTTTTTTGAGAAATTACGAATATTATCTACGAATTTTTTTTATATTTAACGCACTGAAATGATTGCATAAACAGCAAACCAATTCACGAAATTGGTTTTGTTCGGGGTTTTTTTTTGTCTTTTTTTATTGTTATTTTTATTCTTTTGTTTCTTCTAAGAGTTTAAAAAACACATACTTGGAATGGATTTATTGCCACTCTATAAACTTCTTACTATCTACAATCTCGAGTGCCTACATTACGCTGTTTCTGTCACTATATAGAAATGGACATTTTGTTTAAAATTTATGATGAAAGACTTTCCGCTTGATACGTACCTATATAAAAAAGTTATATTTTTTTTGGCAGAAAGGAAAAATGTTTATAGATTAAATGCAACTACTTAATCAAATTGGAACTCTTACATCACATCAGAAAAGTTTTCACAGACAAGACATTTATTTGTTCTTTCGAAAGTGTAGGTCATGCATAAACCTCTAGACAATCACTCAGAAAACAAGCCAAGAAATAAATTAATATGGAAAAAAAATTAAATGTTCCAAACTTACCTTAAATGATTTTCTTCCATTTTTGAAGATGAATGTAATTTTCATGAATTGAGATTCGTATAAGAATGGGAAAAAAAAATTATCTTAAATGTTTTTAATGTATTACAATCAAGCCCTATTACCTCCTAATCAAAATTAATTCATATTAAGCAATAAAATGGTATCAGAAACAATATTTACTAATAACTGTGTTACTAACTTCAGCTGGGGTAGTTAATATGTTATTTTTATAATACTGCTTTAAGTATAAGGATGTCGAATTGAAAATGAAAGAATTTGAAAGGATTTTTTATTTCCTGTAATTTTTAGGATTTTCGTCCTATTTATTTTTTTAAATTCTGCTAAATCCGAATAAATCTCGACCTGTTTGCATTTGAAGAGAAATTGGCTTCAGCGTAGCGTTTCCATTTTCCCCGTATATACGTGACCGTCACCGTATTTCACTACTCAGTCCGGTATTACTGTTTGTCCCGTTTTCTCCCTCAACTCTGCGTGACACACCGACCGTCGATATTATTTTTCTCTTAAGATTATTTAGAGAAAAATAATACCAACCAAAACTGTGAAGCCTTTATGAAATTGAATTTGCAAGAGAAATGGCTGAAGTGTTTTGCGGGAACAAAGTATATAGATTAGAAGTGATGTGAATAAAACTATGCTAATACATATTTGCCATTCCAGCCCACAATGCAAATGTGGATACAAGATTTTCCCTAATGTCAAACTCAATTGGTTTTTTGGATGAAAAAAAACCAGGTTATCAGTGGAGACAATTGAAGCAATTTTGATTTGTCATTATAATTTGAAAATGACTTGCTCCCAGTTTTATAAATATGTGAAAGAAGAAAATGATAAATTTTAAAAAAAAGGAAAATCAAATTTAAAATAAGTTTGAACTAAAAAGGATTAGCCTTGCATCTTTTCCAAACGTCTACGTGTTTATTTTATTAGATTGCTTAAACTTTATTGATTTATCAGCGTAAAATAAACCATTACCTATCCACATTTTTCATATTTTATTTATTTAGCACTAAAATGCCCCGTATCAATGCTTGGCAATTATGGCAACCCTTGATAAATACCAATGCCTCTCACGATGGTGCAAAGGTGAAAACATTTCATGAGTATAATAAAAATGTTATATGAATAACAACGAATCTTAAAATAAATCACATAAAAACAATACGAGAACCACTTTTCATTAGTCATTAAAAATTTTTCTTTTTATCGCGATAGCTTCTCAACCACCTTTATTTTAGACTTATCCAAAATGAATGAATTTTTCGTTTAATTTCGTTATTCATCTCCTCTGAATATTGTGATGTGCTGTATTTCATTGTATTGTAACATGCTGTATGAGTCCTTCCTTCGAATATTTCTCAAAAGAAACATATATTCATATTTTTTTTTTTTTTTCAAAGAGACGTCTTATGAGCAGAACTAGCCGAGAGACTGAAAAGAAAGTAAAATTTCAAATTAAGACGCACATGAACGCATCTAAAATCTATTTTGACTTTGTCTCAAAGGTGAATAATTTATCACCCAACAGAAATTTCAACGTACAAACGCATACGAAAAAAAGATGCAGTTCAAAATGTTAAATATTTAAAGAAAAAATTGTAAATTTTTTTAAGCCTAATATTGTTACAACTTTCAAGAAAAATAATACATGAAATAAAGCTGAAACGATATGAAATATCAAATACATTCCTTCTCCTTCCATATTGACTAGGATTGCCATATGTCCCATATATACGGGACTGTCACCGTATTTCACTACTCAGTCCCTTATTACTATTTGTCCCGTTTTCTCCCTAGACCAGGGATTCCCAACCTTTTCTCCCTCACGTACCCCTTGATTATACTTTTTGTTTTCCCGTACCCCCTGTTGTCATATACACCCCCTCCCTCCCAATCATCTGTATGCAAAAAAGTTTTTATCAATAATGTTAAGGGCTTAGATTAGCTTAAGAATCAAATGACTCGATTAATAACATTTGCAGGACTTACCCAGTTAAAAAAAATCTGCAGAAAATCTGAAGGTATTTGGAACATGTTTTTTTCAGATTTTCTGCAGAAAAAAATGCAGAATATCTGAAGAAAACTGTGTTCCAAATACCTTCAGATTTTCTGCAGAAAAAAAAATATGTTCCAAATACCTGCAGATTTTTCTACAGTCAAGGTTTAATTATTAATTTAATTTGTGAATCAACAATACAATATAGAATGTGACGAAACTTCAAGTTCATCCTGTCTGGGATTCGAGCCCGCGATCCTACAGGCACTCTAAAGGGAGGCGCGCTAACCACAAGGCCACGTCGGCATACGCAAGGTAGGGATAAATTAATCTATTTGAGTTATAGCGTCACCATGGCTCTCGTGGCGCCATCTAGTGGTGTAAAAATCAACCAAGGTCAGAATACTTGTTTCAAAAGTCGTAGAGATGTGTAACAGATGAGATTAGTAATATTTTTGTTCAATAATTTAGATTCTCAGTTTCAATAAATTCGTTTTCACCTTCTATCTTTCTGGTAAGCCTTATCTCCACCCAAAGGGCGAAAGCTCCACGTTTCCTTTCCTTTTCGAGGAAAATAGCTAGCCAGAAAGACAGTTGGAAAACTAATTGGAAATTAATTAAATTATGGGGTAAAAGTTTAAAATGGTAAAACCTCAAATATTTATTTTAAAGATTAATTTAGAATTCATTTTTTCAGTGGCATATTTAAAAAATTTAGTCCTAAGACAATTTTCCATTGGGAAATTTTTAAAACTTCTGTCTGCTGTAGAATTAAACAATAATGATAATTACATTCTAATTTTGTTTTATATCCATTGGAAAATAAAGCTGCAATACTAGAGAATATGGTGCAAAATATGCATTTAGAGAAATGCAGATATTTTGTAATTGCAGTTAAATCTTCAAAAAATCAACAGATATTGATCGAGTTTAATGATTTTGTGAAAATATGCTAAATAACTGCAAATTGAATTAAAGCCAAGATGCAAAGTCTTACAAAATCTACAGGATATTTAAAGAAAAAAAATAAAAATGAATTTTGTTTGCATATTAAATTGAAGAAAAAATGCAGATTTTTTGTTGTATTACAAAATCTACAGAATATTTAGAGATAAATATAATAGGGGTTTTTTTTGCGGATTTTCTGCAGATTAAATTGAAGAAAAAATAGAGATTTTTTCTGTCCTCAAAAAATCTGCAGAATATTTAGAGAAAAATATAATAAGAAAAATTTTTGCAGATTTTATGCAGATTAAGTTGAAGAAAAAATGCAGATTTTTTTCTGTCTCCAAAAAAAACTGCATAATATTTAGAGAAAAATATAATAAAAAAATTTTCTGCAGATTTTATGCAAATTAATTTGAAGAAAAAATGCAGATTTTTTTGTCTTCAAAAAATCTGCAGAAATCTTTAAGAAATCTTCAAAAAAAGAAATTTTCAGCAGATTTTCTGCAGATTTTTTTAGCTGGGTATTTTTGATTTTACAATTTAGTCAATTTTCAGAATATTATTAGTTCAACGTCAAAACAAATGAAACTAGTATTATAATAATTTCATTTTAACTTATAAGAATAGCTAAAAATTACACTTCGTAATAATAATCTATTCAAGTGTTACAGTTATTAAATGGCAAGTATTCACTTGGAAAAACAAAATTCTGAAACTTTTTTTTTATCCTTTATGTTTACTTGTTTCCGTCATTAACAACTTTGCGTACCCTCAACGGGTTCAACAACAATTCGCGTACCCTCAACTGGTCCTTCGCGTACCTCCAGGGGTATGCGTACCGGTTCTATGTCCGATGCGCACAGGCGCATTTCCGCACATCATTGACTAATGGAATTTCCGCACATCATTGACTAATGGAATTTCCGCACACATTGTAGGTTTACTGGATTTAATTACCTTTGGCAGAAACACTTGGCAAACCTCTAGAGGGGCAATAGATAATGCATACTTGTCGTTCTTATAAGAGTGATTGATGAAATCAGGGGGTTCTTTTCTATGGGATAATTCCCACTTTCCCAAGGGAAAATTGATAATTACCCTTACTTCTACCGAGAAATCCGAGGAACATTTTTTAAAGTTTCATTCTTTGATTTGATAGTGATCCGCGCGTGTGTCAGGTTGTTTCCTTCTCCTTTGCTTTTATATAAATTTTTAAGTAAGAGCAATAGTTTTAAAATTACTAAAAACCACAGACTGAAAATTGTACGAAAAAATGATGCAATATAAACCGAGTTACATCAAAATTATCATTTTTACAACTTTTGCAGAGTAAATTTATAAACGAGTTCCTTTATCAATCAATTTTGATGAAAAGAAATTTCTTTTTTTATCCTATTCATGTATTTTCAATTTATTTAACATTACTATTAACTTATATCGATTATTTATATTTTAATTTAAATTATATCGGTATTAGTTATTTCTTTGAGAATAACAGTTATTAACGTCCTTAGTATTTTCCCACGGAAGCATCGTTGAAGCAGGGGGCACTGACATTGATTGATTGTTATATGCCAAAGGTTTTCAATGCGCTAAAGCCACGCCAAATCATATTATATAGACATCGCTAAAGTTTACAATACTGCAACCTTTCCAACGCTTATGCGCAAAGGACACTACTTAATGACTTAGCGCTAATGAGGCTGTGCGCAAGTTCCACAATACCTGCGTACCGCAGGTTAGGAACCTCTGCCCTAGACGAAAGAAACAGGTTGTCAGTGGAGACAACTGAAGTAATTTTGATTTTTCATTTAATTAAAAAAAAAGACTTGTGCCCAAATTTATAATTATGTGAATGAAGGATATAATTTAAAAAGTAAAATCAATTTTAAAATATGACTGGGCTAAAAAGGATCAGCCTTGCATCTTTTTTATTATTCTACGGGTTCATTTTATTATATTTCTTATACTTTATTCCTTTTTTAACAGAGTAAAATAAACCCATTTTTTTCGTGATTTATTTATTTAGCACTTAAACGTTCCGTAATTATTGTAACCCTACTGCAGCGAAAATAGGTTTTTTAGCTAAGCTTGCAAAGAGAGTAGGGATTAATAATAATTTAAGCATTCAATGAGTTAATTTGATTTATCTTTAGAACTGAGTACAATGATAATTAAATTTTTGCCGCAAAATATTCATTTTAATGTGCTTTAATCCTTATCTACTCCGTTTAGATATTGTCCAAGTCAAAAGAAAAATAAGTTAATGTGTTCTTGTTGTTTTAAAATGTCTTCTTTGTGACAGAAAAATTCTGCATCTCAATTTATGTCCAGCACATATTGTTTACTGACGATAATTGTTATGCAATATTTTTCCTATTACAAGGAGAACATTTTAAAACAACAAGAACACACCGACTCCTTTTTCTTTTCATTTTGACTTGGTCACCTTTAGCTGTATACCAACGATATTCCTAAATTGTATGAAGAAGTTAATATTTTATTACTAATTAAAATTGTGTAGCTTCAGAACTGGACGTTAATTTATTACGAATTTCAAAACGCCATGCTTGTATGCAATATCGTTATTTAACTTTCCGTTCATGCTCAACTTATGACTAGGTCAAACCAGTTTTGAATCGTTTGAAAGGCATTTTTCTCTTCGATTTGTTTTGGCTGAAATGCAATCCGTGTCTGATCAGAAAATAACGAGAATTACACGTCGATTCGAAATGCTTTGCCAGCAACATTAGACATCAAAGGCGCGAAGTAGCGTGGCGAAATCGGGGAAGGTTCAAATTTCATCGCCGGTCATCGAAATGGAACTTAATTATGCGTTTCTGAAAATTATTACCCATTAAAATTCTCGGCTGAAACGATTGCGTTTGAAAGTTCTGTGATCTGTTCATTTTGAGTAATTTATGATATTTGAAAGAAGCCAAGATATGCATTAAAAATATGTTTCGTGAGTGGTGCGAAGAGAAAGGTGGGAGGAAAAGCGTGAAAATTACAGGGGAATAATTATTTTTTTCTTTTAAACCATTTAATTGCTTTTTTTCCCAACCCAATTTGGTTGAAACATGTCACTTTATTACAGTTATATATAAAGGCCTCTTATACAAACTTTAAGGGTAAGTCAGGCGCATAGAAACAAGTCATTTTCACTACAGAACATGGGGGCGAAAATGCAAGGGGAGGTTCAGAGGTCTCTTTATCAATGAATTAAGTAAAAGAAAAGGATACACCAAGTAAAATGCGCAATAAAGATTGAATGGAATATAAATTTACAATAGCACAACAACACAGTTGTATAAATAACATCATACGAAGCGTATTTAGCTTCGGATGGTAAGCCCTTTGAACATAAGTACTCATAAGTGTATCGTTTATACTGCGTCTTCCTTGCGATTATCTTATCTGTCATGCTGCGGATGACTTCTAATATTAATGTTTCCAAACTATACATCAAATTATAAATGTTTATTATCTTTCATTTTATCAGGTTTCTGCAATGCAAAATTAATTACAAGAAACTGAAAACATGATAATGGATCGTTGTAAAATTCAAGAAAAAGATTCCATTGAAACAATAAAAATCATCGATTACTCTTGTAAATACAAAAGTTACACTAATATGACTTAGTAACAGTATAATTTGATATTTTGAGTATGAAGTGAATTGCGCGTAAAATTACAACCAATAAATTCAAATTATTTAGGGGATAATAGTCTTTGTTGCTTTAAATCCCACTTTACATCAATTCAAGACCAAGTTCAACAGTATATGTATACATGATATAATTTCATTTATTTTCATTCAGGCTTGGTACGATTTCATATTTAAAGGCAGACGGAATAACTCAAGTTTCTCCTATCAACACAGAAACAATGAAACCAAAGCCAATTTTACAAAAAGTGTGTAGATGGAAGGGGGAAAGGACAATGTGCTTAAATTTTGTCAACATTGCAGGTTTAGAA
Organism: Araneus ventricosus; assembly: GCA_013235015.1. NCBI lineage: Eukaryota > Metazoa > Arthropoda > Arachnida > Araneae > Araneidae > Araneus > Araneus ventricosus. The sequence goes on along the minus strand of BGPR01000827.1, from coordinate 283,253 downwards.
TCCGGAAGCAGTCAGTGTGGGGCAAAACCGGTAGCACTTTCTTTTCTTTTACAACCCGCCTATATTCATATTTGTCATACAAGATGAGTTATGTCTGCCGGCTTTATGAAGGGGTAAACACCATGTGTTCCAATCAGTAGCGTGGGAACGAAAGGGTTAAAACGAAAACAACACATTCCATGCTGCCCTCTTCCGTTCCAAGAGGACTAAATTGTTCCCACATTTATTTGCTCATCATAATTTTGACGTATGACTAATTGCTTTTGTAAGCATGCCTAAGCAGGTATGAATTCGGTTCCGTGGTAGCTCCGATTCGTTTGACTTCCGATAGCAATTCTCTTCCCACAACCTCCCCTCTTGAAGAAGGCCTTTATTCCAAGAATGACAGATGCAAGATAACCATTATACTATTAAATATTCTCCGAATATTTTTTGAATCATCCCCAGTGAAAGCACAGAGATTCCCTTTAATTTTTACTTCGTGATTTCTATATAGATTTAATTTTTGTGTGCATCTCATGCAACAAAAATCTACTGATTTGGTCATAATTACACTTTTCCTGTATAAAAACCATTTGTTATACAAAACTCATTTGTATAGAGAATTAAAAAACATTATAATATAAACGTTATCTTAATTTTTTAAAATAATACATTATTTAACATAAGAAAAAAATCCTCGAGATTCTTTGCTATTTTAATGCTGGAAGTTGTTTTTAGAAATTTATTCCAAGGAAAAGTCAATATATAGTAGAGTCCCGATCATCCGAGTTAATGTGGACCAAGCTCACCTAGGAAAAGGGAAAAACTCAGATAAATGGGATTTACATAAATCGCAACTAATTAAGGAGATTGAATATAAATTTATACACATTTTACAAATTTTTATGGTACTGCTTATAGACCTTATGATGTATTCTTCCAAAGCTTGTATAAAATGGGGAATGAAGTTGTACATTTAAAGAAGTCCTTGATAGCTTTTCCGGGGGGAGGGAGGTAAATTATACGCTATTTTGTTAGTGTCATTATCAGAATTGCTGGTGTAACCTCTTCTTACAGCTCAATGTAAACGGGGCCCGGATCGAGACTATGTATGTAACAGTAGTCTACATATATGTATGTAGCAGTTACACATCACTCATTTAAAACCTTTGCTAATATCACAATATTGATGCGGTATATGCAAATATGTATGCAAACACCCACACACCAATGCATTTTATACAATAGAGTTCCGGTTATTCGAAAAGCTTGGGATAACCGAATAATGTTAAAAATATTCTTATTACTAATGCTGTAAAATGAGGAAAATATTTGTGTTTATTTATATATTGACTTACATATGATTCTTTTGATTGTAAGCTGCATAAAGCACTCTTCAAAAGTGTTTCATTTTTAAGTTTTTCCCCCTCTCCGCAATCGGAAATCCCACGATTTTCATGTACATCGGAAGTCCCACGACACCATGAATTCATAAGTAAAGACTAAAATGACTAGATGTGATGGATCAGTCCCAGTTTTGATTCCTTTTCGCAAAAAGATTGAAAGAGAATCTTTTCGCAAAAAGATTTTCTGCAATCTTTTCGCAAAAAGATTGCAGAAAAGGTACAAACCCTTCAAAACGAAATCTTTAGGATCGTCATTACATCCGTAATTCATGCAAATCTTAACGTTGAATCAGTAGAAAAATATGTTGAAACATTGACCAGAAAGTTCTTTCGAAACAAACATAGCAACCCATTAATTGGTACCCAAATATTCTTCACGTTCAACAGAAGTCTATTCTATTCATAATAAACTACCAAATGGACTTTACTACTAAACCATCTTAGCGGTTGTTGAAGAAAAGGAAAGAGACAGAATTTTTTAAATCGATGAAAGCATTGAGCCCCCTTCCGAGCACTTCCCGTAACAGGCATTTTTTTATGTTTATATATACCTAAAAAAATAAATCAATGAGGGGAAAAGCATTTATGCAAACAAGCGTTTCACCTGATCTTATAACAGTTACGACTAATTTCTGCGGAAGTGGCTGGAATTTCCCAAACTCATTTAAAAGAGTCAGTTCTATTCCCTCTAAAGTAAATTTGATTATTACACTCCAAAACGAGGAGAAAATTGTTATGAATACAGATACTCAAGGAACTATCTGATTCCTAGTTGTCCTAGTCGTAGAATGAAAATATGTTCCGAATTAGAATTAAATATTCATGCTTAAATAGTTACCTAGATTTACAGAAGGTTAACGACATTAAATTTTTTTAAAAATAGAGATTTTTTTTTTTGTAATTTAATACCCATATTATTGATTGCATAATTATCCGTTCAATTCCTCTCTGTTAAAGAAAATTAACGACATTAAATTTTATAAAATTAGAGATTTGATTTTTAAAACTTTCTACCCATACTATTGATTAAATAATTATCCGTCTAATTTCTTTCTGTTGAGAATCATATACTGTACTCTCCAGCGCAAAGAATTTTTGAGATTTTGGACCCACCCACAATTTTAACATTATATTATATTGTGTTAAGCAACCCATATTTTTGTTTATAGTAGTACTACTCTTTACTATTGACGTGCTAAAAAATCTTTGCCGAGATATTAAATTTTAAAATTTTATTTAATTCACATGGTAGATAAAACGAATTAAAAACTTCCTGCTTTATGCAGATTTAATCCAAGTGGTTATTGCTTCTATCCAGGACCAGATTTCCCATAGGGACAACCTAGCCCATGGCCTAGGTAGCATATGCAGACGAAATAACAAACAAATTTTACAAATTTTGCAGTATTATTTTGAAAAGGCCGTATAAAATGATGTTTTTGAAATTTACATTCTTTGCACTAAATATATTGTGAACCATACTTTTTTTTTATCTTCTGCGAATAAAATTTGCTATCCTTTGATTGATTGAAATCTCGCTATGATCAATTGTTCCCGCGGAATTTTAAGTTAGATTAATCATATATTTCAAATTAATTTCCGTTTTCTGATAGAAGGTAGTAAATTACGTCAGTGGTATATCATGAGCGTGATATAGTTTGGACGCCACGATGCTTCTAATTATTTAGTGCAATCGTGATGATATAATTTGACAATATTTTTTGGCAACGTTAAAATTTACACAGACATCTGAAGTACAAGGGAAATTGTTAAACAACGAAAAATACTTCACACTGAATGTTGTTTACCAAGAGGTTTTTGAATAAAGAAATATGTAAATAAAAATTATTTCCTGTCATAATACATATGTTTATTTTATTTGTTTTCAATCAATGTTAAACATTTATCTCGCATATATATCTATCTAAACACATCAAATTTGAAGGGAAATCTGTCGAATGAAGAGGCAATTTGCGCCCGTCATATCATTACGGGTGATTTTCTAGTTATTTCATAAATAGTGTAATTTTGAATTAATGTGGTTCAAATATTATAAAGATTGTATTAAGTGTTTATAGTTTCTAAGATAAACTATTGTAAAAATTGAAAATTGTGTACTAACTTTTTTGAGAGGGGGGTGCAGAATTTGCTTTAGCCTAGGGCGCAGGAAATGTGTGAATCCGGCCCTGCTTCTATCAATAGTTCAAACAAGAAAGGAAATGTCTTTATTTTCACCTGCTCATAGGCATGTTTCCCTCATAATGGTCTGGAATTCGTACGTTGAGAGATTCAGGTTAGCTTTCAAATCAAATATTAGTTTTAAAGATGAGTGAAAAAGTGCGGATGGCAATTATTTGAACATTAAGCACTTTTTCACTAAACATGATTTCATTACATTTCCACCTATCAGATAGCCTTTGGAATATTTGCATTTTTTCATGACATGGAACTTAGTTAATACGAAGCTGACGGGACTACAGTAAAAATTAGTAAAAAATTAATTTATCCAAAATTCTAATTAGGAAAAATTGGGTCTAAAAATAATTACTAAAAGAGAAAAGAGCAATTTTTTAACTAAAAATGGCAATAGCGATTTTTATTTATATATATTTAGCAATTTTAATAAATAATGCGTAAGTAATAAATGAAAAAAAATAAGTTTAATAAATAAAGTGATAATAATTGTAATTAAAATGTTCAATAATTTAAAAATAATAGTTGCAATAAATAAGCCAGTAATTTTAATAAATAAACGGTATGCAACGCTTTGAACTAACTCAACAACTGTATAATAAAACTTCAAAATAATGAGTACAATATAAAAAGTTCAAAGTTATTTTTAAAACGCGAGGAATTTTTTTATTGGTTTATTTGATTGAATAAATTGCACATAATCAAATCCTCTAGTGAATTAACCCTTAAAAGCCCGATTTTTTAGAAATTGTTTTTTGACCTTCATTTCTTGAATAAAACACGGGAAAAATACTTTAAAAAAAATCCTATTTTGTTCTAAGTATGGTTTATGGCTAAAATAAAACAATTTGTTATCAACTGACAACACTGGGCTTTATTTCAGAAAAAATTTCCTTGGTAAAATTCTATAACATCACACAGATAAATTTTAATAACTAATAATATGGATAAGGAATTTAACTTCAAGGTTGTAGAATAAAATATGTTAATCTCAAGCATACAGACAAAGCAAAAAGAATGCAGCCTCAAGTAAAAAACAACAATTAATTTTTATTTTTTTATGAGCACTCAGATTGCCATCTATATGTTTTAAATTGAGTTAATAAAATTTTTAATATGTATCTTATTGGCCACATCGGGCATTAGAGCTTGTCTTATTCTCAAGATTTTAGAAGACAAAATTGGGTATGTTGCTTAAAGGTGACACTGATTAAGGCACACTAAGGGTTAAAGGTCTTTAAAAAATTTTCATTCACGATCACAAGGGAAATAAGGGTAAGAATGTGTTTAATTAAAAATAATGATTCAGAATTTTTTTTAAAAAAACATATAACCTTTAGTTTTGACTTCGAAGTACAGACGATATTTTAACATTGATTATGTTAATAGAAAATTGAAGGGACCAAAGAAAAATTCAAATTATCGACAAATTCGAATTTAAAATGTTCGAATTAACCAAGTTCCAATGTAGCATACTTGAGGAACACTGTTTTATTCCATATCAAGAAAAATATCCCACATGACCGTTTAGGAAATCTAAGTGCACTCATAAACTAGCCCACAGAAAAATAAAAATGCACCAAATTTTTTTTTTTTTTTTAATCTTTCTGTCCAAAAAATCTCATCCCCTCCATAATCAATCAATGTCATCAAAGACAAACAATCTTTTCCCATCATTCTTAACCCCAAAGAAGGCATTAGCAAGGTCATTTGACGAAATCCAAATTGAAAGAAATCTATAAAAAAAACCCGCGTTATTAAACAGTTGTCGATTTTCCGGGTATCTGAACGTGCCTTTGCTTGAGAATATGCGTGAGAAACCACAGGAGCCACTACTCCCCGCTTGCCAAACAACCTGTTAACGAGCGCGGTAGCACATATGCTGGGCGTTTTCACGGACGATCCCAGTCCCTCCCTCAAAACGGGAATCACCAGGGGACAGCGAGTAGGGCAATTACCGATATCAAGGACATGCAGTACCTTACTTGCTAAAGTAAATAGCTACCTATAAGCTACTTCCGTTGTTGGTGAATGGGGAACTTCAGCATTTATTTTATTATTTTTTAAATCGATTTAAAATGCTTTGAAACGAACAATAACATTAAAAAAAAATTCTAGACAGTTTTGTTTTTTCTAAGTTTGCAATCAAAGTTTCGCCTCTCAGTATTCGCGGGAAAACGATCCATTTTGGCGAAACGGGTCTGACGTCAAAGTTGCCAGACAGGGGAGACACACGCTTTCTTCCCGTTCGCTCTCTATAGAGATTCTCTTTTTTTTCTATATTTTCTGACTATCGCATCAGATAAAATAAAGTTGGAAAGATACAAGTATTGTATTGTTCTTAAATGTCGTAATACAACTGTAACGGCACCCGATAAATTATTTATCAATGTGCCAAAAAATTATGTTATTCGCAAAAAGTGGTGTAAAGCGATGAAGAGGGATCCGAAGCTAAATCCGGAATTATCAGCAAGCAGCGTTCGTGATGTCTGTGGAGATCATTTTGATGTGAGTTATTATACCTTATCTATATTATACCTATTAAAATTGTATATCATGTAGCACAGTAAATTCAAAATTCGATAACTTTTTTGTTTTTAAAAGAAGTATAAGGTGAGGTTAGCAGCCTATGAAGTTATGTCTAACATAGAGGAGGCTACATGTTTTGTTTTGTAAAGAAACAGATCGTTTTTATCGGCAGAAAAAAAAAATGACGGAGGCTGTCTTTTCCAAACAGCCGCTGATGATAAAGGCGTAGGACTACTTTACTCGCGTGACTCTTTTGTTTCTCGGTTTCTCTTTGTTACTCGCGATTCTCTTTTGTTCCCCGAAGCTTCTCGGATTCTCTTTGTTACTCGCGTTCTCAAAGTTACTCGCGATACTCTTGTTTCTCGAAGTTACTCGTGATTCTCTTTTGTTTCTAGAAATTACTCTCAATTCTCTTTTGCTTCTCTGAAATACTAATGTTTGGAAAATTGGCGAAATAAAATGAAACTAAGGTTACAATGCAAATTGTTTTTTTTCTTAATAAAATATATTACAATGTCAATTCCTTTGTTTTAAATTCTTCAATCGTGCATGTATATGTTACAATTCTGTGTAGGATCGGTCGATGATATGAAAAGTAACATACATAATTTAATAATTCGGGACTAATGTTTCTTGTAAAAGTTGAATCAATATATGAAATCCCCAGAGTACTAGTATAATTTGCTGGCCCCCCATGTTCAAATCAAAATGCTTCTTCATGAAACCGAACGCTTTCTCATTCCTTTTGACATCCACATTAAAGTCACCCATAACAATAATTGGAACATCTTTATCTATATGAAACTCTTCATCGATCAGCAAACCCAAACCTGAACTCATTGTTTACGAACCTGTTGATGTTGAAGCACCTCTGTTTAATTGCAAATTAGCTGCCGCTGCCTCTGCGGCCATGTTCTTTTGTTTCTTATTCTCATAATAACGTTTACATCTCTCTTTTGCAAGTAAGGACGAACGTTCCTTATTTTGCTGTTTCTTTCGTTACCTCTCCTGCTGCTTTTTGTGTTCCCTTTTCCTGATGTTTCTTTTGTTGCTTCTCCTGCTTCAACAATTCTTTTCTTCTCTATATCTCGTTGGAGTTTCCTTCTTTGTAAATTTATATTAGGAGCCATTATTGCATTAAATTTGTCGAAACAAAATTTTCAACTCAATCACAAAAGCTCGCTCGCGAAAACGTGGCAAGCGAAAGCGTCAGCCAATTGTGCGCGCGCACCTCAAGCGTGTAATGTCACCAATATATGCGTATTTTGGCCCAACTGTGCGACTCAGTACTCGCTGAACCACAATTCCAATTTTCAATTTTTTTTTTTTAACTTCTATTGTTACCCTTTATCTCTAAAATAAGACATTAGCTATGTTTTCAACATATGTAGTTACCGAGATATAGAGGATTTCCCATACAACGTTTTTCTTGGCGTTTTGGCGTGTGAATCAAATTCCTTCCTGAGACCCTAATGGGAGGAAAGTAGTCCTACGCTAAAAAATTAACCTCTTTTTTTTCGCTACGTACCTTAGCGCTTTATGTATATATAGAACCACAATTATTTTTTTCCATTGTCATTTTATTAAATATCCTTCTCAATAACTTATTATATATATATATGCCATTATGGAAGTTGAGTCCAGCAAAAGTTTCATCTTTAAAGTTAACTTTTATAATGGCTTCAGGGAAGCATGATTATAAAAGTGCACTCCTTGGAAATAGGAACGGTAAAAGTGTGAGTGCGCTAGATAGCCCAACTTCATGCACAGAAGGTTCTGCATATAGTTGATTATGTACTCTAATCAGCAATATCCAGAACCAGAACTATGTACTCTTAATCAACTATAAAAAAAATATTGAAGATAATGGGATTTGTCTCGCTATTTCCAAAAAAAATGAAACTAAATAGAACGATCGATCCGAATTTAATTTAAGATTAAAAAACTATCCATTTTTTGCATAGATTTTGTCACGGTAATTTTTATTACATGTATGTGGAGTATTGGCCAATAAAAACATTTTTTTATGAATGTGGCCTTATAAATTTAAATTGGACAACTGATACTGTTGAAAAGAAAGTAATTTTGATCAGTTTACAGTATGAACGCATGATTACATCATCGCTTTTGGTACTGCGTCATCCTTAAAGTGACTGCGTCATCATCGTGTATAAAATATAAAAATCTAGGGTGATGCGTCTTATTGGCCACTACTCTTAGGTCTGATATAAAAGAAATCTTGCATGGTAGTCTGTATGGATGGTGGGAAAAATATAACTTCAGACACGATTTATCGTAGCTGAATTCTGGTTATTTTTGAAAAGGGAAACTAAATAGATAGATCAATTCCACCTTAATTCAAACATGAACTAGCAAGTTTTAGAGAAAGATTTTACCACCTGTACATAAGATATATCTTTGTTATAAAAGAGATATCACACGACATTCATTATGAATCTCATAATATAGTGCAACAGTAATGTAATACGGTAACAGAAATCTGCCGTATATGTGGGCCAGGTGCACATTAAATCTGACGTGAGTCAAACATCCTTCCACTGCTGTGGCGTGGAAGTTTGGCAAGGGGGATAACGGCTCAGTGTGTCGTCCTTGTCATCTGACCGCGGTTCAGGATGACGAGGTCTTCCCCAAAATAGCACTCGCGTTGCTTCAAAATGGGGTGTTATTATAACTATACTGCCATGCAAATCTAATGTGTAATCTGCATATCAAATTGTATAACGTATCCCAAGATCATAGTGAACGGATTGTGAGCATAGTGAATTGATAGCAGTTGGGCACTGCACATTACCTCCCGCAATGTAGAAAATATCAGACGAGTCATTAGCAGCACTTTTGTTCAGAATTTTCCACAGAAGTCGGAGGGAAATGGGGAAAAAATTGGAGGTGTGCACTAGGGATGGAAAAACCTACCGGTTTAAACCGAAAACAGGTTGTTTTTGTTTCTGTTAACCGGTTTTTTCGGTTTTTTTTTTTGCCCCGGTTTAAATCGGTTATTTTTTTTAAATCCAAAAACCGGATCGGAAGATAGGCTCGATTTTAGGTTCGACTAGACTAAAATTTACCAAGTTATAAAGCTGTGAATTTTATCATCTTAAGCCAATCGCCGACAACCGTTTTCTCGAGGCGTATGTTGGTTGGTGGATTACTGAAAGAGTCTTTATGAATAGATAAATATTTTCCAATGGATTTATTTCTTGCAAAAACAATACTAATAAAAAATGTTGTCTGCAAATGGCGTCTGTTTTTTTGTAGCCAAAAAAACATTTATCTTTAGTCGGAAGTTCTGCAGCGTCCGAAAGATTAGTATATACGTTGAATGTTGTTTCCGATGAGAGGTGTCGACTCACGGATCAATACATTGCTGAAATAGTTTTTATAAGCAGATTAGATGATAAATATTGATCAATGAATTAATTTCTTGTGGAAACAATGTTAATAAAAAATTTTGCGTAGAATACTTACTTTTTACAATAATTACTCATATATTATTATTACATATTGTATTAATTACTGATTTCTAATCATTGCTTATTACATTAATTATTATACTTATTGTTAATAATAAAAAATTCTGTCCACAAACGTTTTTTTATTAAAAAAAACCCAGAAAACCGGTGTTTTTGCAATAACCGCCATCACTAGTGTGCACTATTCAGCTGATATCAATATCCGACACAAATCGCACTTGTTTACCGAGACATACTGATTAGTCCTGATAGAAAAGTGCTTTTGCACGGATCCTATCATACTACCACAGGGTGGCAATTTCCTAGAGCGAATACGAGTTTTGCTTCTCGAACTGAAAGTATTCGCCCTTAATTTAGGCCCTCGAAATCCAGTTTCGGTGAACAAAACTCGCAGTCGCTCTAGGAAATCGCCCCCGTGTGATAGGGGCTTTACACTAAGCACCAGTGATAGGTGGGCCAGATACATGGAGTGTACTATAATGGGACCTGTTTCACATGTGACGCAAACCCTGGTCTTATAATAGAAGGTGGCTGGTATTCTTAAGATAAGCATTTTCTTTTTTTCGACAACATCCTTACTTGGATCGCATCTTAATCCCTTAACAGTTTCATTTTCTTTGCTATCTAACAAGATGATCCCTCCTGAAAGGGGCTGTCGTTTTCATTCATCTAAGAAGGCATAGAATATTTGAGATGCTTATGGATTCTACGTAATTTTTGTGTCAAATTATAAAGCTAATTAATGATCAAATTTTAGTTTATAGGACTAAAAATGTGATAATTCGATGCACGTACCCACTACAGGCACGGCTATTAAGGGGTTAACAGAGTGCGTTTAAAATACTCATTATTATTTTTTTATATATATAAGTGACTCTAGGAATTATGGGGAACAAAAGTAGATATGCAAACTACAGGAAAGAAAGTAGACATCTCACTGAAAAAAATTCAGTGGTAAATTTTTTTTAAAAAAAATTCTTTTTAGGAAACTAAACGACAAAAAAATGAGGGCGGTTAGTAGAGGTGTTCGCTTGTCAAATCAGTGTGAATTCGAATGGGCTGGGTATTATTTTTGTCAAACGTCAGGTTGATTTGCAGTGAAGTTAAATCTTCCATATCTAATCGGGAAAAGCTAGTTTTAAATTCCCACCCTTGTAACAAACTTTAAAATTATTCAAAGTTTTAACCAAAAAAGGCGTGTGTCTTTTTATACAGAAAGGAAACATGCAAATGAAACGCGAGACTTATTTGCATTGAGTGTAAAATTTATTGCCATTCCCAAAAACAATTTTTCCCCTTTATAAATAATGTATTTTTAAATATATTTACTAATTTTTTTGTTTAGCGAAACCATACTAGGCTATAGAAATGAATAAAGTAGTCATTGTGTTTCCGTGGAGTGCAAATCTTAAATTTGCATAAACAATTTTCCGATCGGTTAGTTATTCTAGGTTTCATGTTTCTTAGTTTCAAGTAAAATATGTGTTTTAAAATCCCTTTTGATGGACTAATAAAATATATCTTTCATTTTAAAGAAAGTACGTTGAGATTTATGTTCCCAAGTTTTAAATTCTTTTCAAAGAACAGTTTTGAAAACATTTAGAGAGAGAAAATATTTTAATGTCTGGTTTCGAGGTATTGTGGAACTTGCGCACAGTCGCATTTGCGATAAGTCATTAAGTAATGTTCTTTGCGCACAAGCGTTAGAAAGGTTGCAGTATTGTAAACTTTATCGATGTCTATATGATTTGGCTTGGCTTTGGCGCATTGAAAACCTTTGACATATGGCAATCAATCAATGCCAGTAGGAGAATGGCACTTCGTGCCCCTGATAAAACAACGATGCTTCCCTGGGAAAATGCTAAGGACCTTAATAACTGTTATTTTCAAACATAAGACTAATGCAGATATAATTTAAATTAAACAATAAATAATCCATATAAATTAATCGTTATGTTAAATAAATTGAAGATACATGAATAATGTAATTATCAATTTCCCTTGGGAAAGTGATGATTATCTCATAGAAAAGAACCCCCACCCATCAATCACTCTCTTAAGTATGCATTCCCTATTGCCCCTCTAGCTGTTCGCCATGTTTTCCTGCCAAAGGCAATTAGGATCCAGTAAACCTACAATGTGTGCGCAAATTCTACTAGTTAATGATGTGCGGAAATGCGCCTGTGCGCATCGGACACAGAACCGGTTTCAAATGTTCTTACTGCACTTTTCGAGATATAATTATTTTTGTTTGCTAAATTCCCCCGCTCTCTACCTTTAGTGTGCAATACATCAAAAACAGTCTATTCTTTCCTATTGGATATAGACTAATACCCATTTAAACGAGAAAAAAAAATGCATTTCCTTTTTAGCGAAACGAACATAATTTTTGGTGAGCAAGGATAACGTGAAAAAGAAAAATTATATAAAAATGTAAGAGTCCCACTTTTTTTCAATATAATACGCGATCAAGTAAAAAAAGACTGGGAGTACATTTATTATTCATAAATTAAAATTAGGTAGAATTACACCAGATTTTGTCTTTTTTCGAAATATTCAATCCCTGTCGAATTGCATTTATGCACTTGACCCAACGTGTCTGACACTTCGGGACACATGAGACTAATGCACCTCAGGATGTTTTTGTGGGATACATTTGCTTAAGTTCTCCAATACTTTTCTTATAATACTGCACAGTGTAACTGTTGTATGTGGAGGTACTACATGCTAATAAGTCGTACCTTGCTTGTCGAAGAAAGAAATCACCATTGCATGTCCCCCTCCAATCGAACAGCTTTAGCATAGGAGAACCTGGTGATTTCCAAACAGTGTTCGCCTGTTTGGTTCTTGGTCGTAGTTGTGAAGGCAGCTCTAGTCACCAGTCATGACGGGCTTCAACTATGAAGTTCTGGATCACTTCCATTCGAACACACTTTTGTTCTGGCGTACGCAGTTTTGGCACCTATCTAGTACAGACGCGCCTCATATTCAAACATTAGTACAGGATGTTCAGTACACTACCATGTGAAATACATATAACTTCTCTGCAAGTTTCCAAATGTCATTCGACGATCTTCTCTCACAATGTCAGCAGCTGTATTTATCATAATCTCATTTACTGTGCTAGCTTGAGCATCTGAAGATGCTTTGAAATCAAAACACGGCAATCTTTAAATTGTTTGAACAACCGATATGCTGTTGATTGTGGTAGAACATCTTTACCCATGTGGTTGCTGCAACAATTCATATATTTCCGTCGCGGCTTTCCGAAGACGAATCCAAAGTTTCAAGTTACGCACTGCTCATCACGAATCCATTGCATTTTTAATGAGATAATGATAACTAATTCTTATGTGACGGTTTATTATTGCCAAATGAATGCGTAGACGCTTTTAAAACAATTTTATAAATTCCGCGAGAATTCATCATTCTATTATAATTTTGTATTTGTGATTTTTAATGTCATTTATTGTATTTTTCCAATGTATTGTAACCACGTGCTTAAAATAAATTTATTATAATTTTTTTACTTCCCTACATATAAATAAAGTATGTATTAAGGTTTTTTTAAAGAAAATAACTTAATTTAGAGCATATTAATAACATCTGCTGACAAAAATACTTAGAACTATGTTTTCTTTTTCAGTGACAGTTCTCTAAGTCACCATCCAAGGACAGCCACACCGCACTTGTGCGTTGGGAACAGTCACATTGTGTCACCTGGTCCCCACGCAACGACAGCCCGGTCATCTCCAGTGTCCTCCCAAGCAGCCCTCTGTGGCCACCACTTTGGAGAAGAGATGGCCAGAGAGTTCCATTTTAACCATTCAAAATCCATGGACGAACTGGCCGTCATGGCCATGGTCAAGTCAGAGCCTGGAATCTACCCGTCCACTCTTGTGTATCCCACCAACACTGCGGCATATGATGCAGCAGCTACACTGTCGCATCTCCACGCGACTTCTATGACTCATACGTAATAGTGACTGTTTTTGGTCTAATTTTATTTTATTTTCCGTCAGTTGCTCATTAAAATTTTACTCTAAATGTCGTACAGGTGCTCAAAGTATTCGGATGCTCGTGTGGAGACGAATTTCGTACCGAAAGCAAAAGGTTGCTTCAGAATTTGGCAAGTCCAACTGTGGACTTATTGACGAATAGTAACAATCCAGATTGTCACTGGGTTGTGATTAGAAATTGTGGGAGGAGACGAAGATAAATAGAAAACGGATAGAAAGTTGCACATTATCTACTCCAAAAGCGTGCAATAAGCATTTATTGACAATTGTATTCGAACGAAATGGTTACTATGTGAAAGACCGTCGCAAAATGTCAGTCTGCTTTCCTTACACAGGTGCTTCAGGATGAATATTCCAAGTTCGACTGAGTATTGCTGTCATCAGAAATCATAGAATTAAAAGATTCTTCTGCAACTATTTTATTAATTGCTTAACTTTTATGCACATTCTTCTGCTTTTTCTGTGCAGTAGTCTCTCTTCTATCTAGATATTTTTGTGCAGAATGTGACTTTGAATCTATTGCACTGTTAAATTATGTTTTTGGTGAAGATTTTGATTAATTAACCTTGCACAATAATAAACCCAATTTGAAACTTTCGTAAACAGCAAGCTGAAAAGTATATGTTGTATATTTCGGTTGCAAAAACATTGTGTTAATGAGATACAAACGTAAAAGGTCAAAAACGCAAATATTGCCTTTGCTTAACCTTCCAGCGGGCGCGTGTATACAGGAAATACTTATATCGCGCATCGTATTACATATTTAAATCGTGTTGTTTTACAAAAATAAATGCAACTTTTATTTATCTATTCTATATCTATTAACTTTATACAAAACCAAGATTATATAAATAAAAATTGCACTTAAATTTATAAAAGAACGATATAAATATGAAATATGATGCACAATATAAATATCTCCTGCATAAACGCGACTACTGGAAAGTTAAAAAATTGTCACGAAGCCTTCACTAAAACCTATCCTTCCGTATCAGACGTGAGCCTAAAATATATTTCTAACTCAGTGACACAATACCTTTGGATTGATTCTTTATATAGAAAAATCATTATGTACTGTAAGAAAATACGGTAGTGGCCAATAGAAACGAACCACACTAGTTTTGTAATATTTAATACACGACGTTGATGCTTTCATATTTTAGTATTGCAGACCGATCAAATTTAACTTCTTTTCATTATTATTATTTCCCCTATTTAAATTTATAATACTATATTATTCATGAAAAAATTAAGTGGTATGTTTTCGTTAGCCATTGATGTACTGTTAAAGAAAATGGTACTTAAGACAGTCATCATTTTAAAATTTAACTAGGAAGATTAAGGAAAGTCTTTGCATTTTTGACCTCGTGATGATAATAATTTGGAAATAAAGAAATCAGATTTGTGTAATAAAAAGAATATAGTAGGTTTGCTAATAGATAGAATGAGTTCAGAATAAATTAAAGATGAAATTGAAAAACTAAATGAAAAAGAAAATAGAATAAGAAAAATGATTTCTTTGTACTTTCTACACCGAAATATTCAACAGCTTCTGATCAGGCTATGATTCTTCATGAGGGACAGACTGAAGTAAAAAAAGGCAGATGAGTGTGCAATAAATCCTTGGATTACTATGAATCGTGTCAACGAGAAAGCTTTCAAATACTTGAAGCTTCAATACTGTATAAACAATAATCCTAATGAAACATGAAATATGAAAGAGCATTTGTTATGAAGAACTGATTTTCAGATAATACTGAAAATTTTAATTTGCTTTCCTTACCTTTATTATTGACCTACTTACGATAGTAGAAGTGATCATGACTCCTGGGTAGAAACGCAGAGAGTACAGAATGTGATGCCTTATTTTTGGGTAAAACAAAAAGTTTTCATTGGATGTTCTTACATTATGTTTTAAATCTAACTTCTTTCCATTATGCCTAAGGACAGGTAGGATTATTTCTTACAAACACATAGGCAAAGATCCTAGTCTATGTTCATCGTACCGACCATTCTGATTTCTGACACCAGGAAAAATTTTCGAAAGACCTTTTCTGTTACATTTTAATAGCTGAATGGTTCCTTATTATATTTGACACGAGAATAATATGGATTTAGAGGAGCTAAGACTAATGAATTAGTTATTTGGACTATAATAAAGGAAAAAAAAATTTCTATGCTCACAATATCATTCTTTCAATGGACATTAAGGCGGCTTTCGATAATACGGACTTATTTTTTAAACGTTTAGAATGATTTTAACGTTCTATGTTCTTTTACCGTAACTTGATCTTTCATTTCCCAAGGACAGAAATGTTTATTTAGTCGATAATGCTCTTAAAATTCAATGCTTTTATCGAAAGAATACCGCCAGAACTCAATCATAGCACCTTTAACCCAGAATTTTTATATCGGTTTAGTTTTATTAATGAACAATGATGAATTTTTTATACAAGCCTTTGCAGATGACCTGGCACTTCTTTGAAATATAAATTCTGCAGTGACATTTGAGGACAACCTTGCATTTGTAATAGTAGAATTATTTTTTCGAGCTTTTGTGGATGACCTAGCACTTGTAATAGCAGATTTGTTCTTCAAGCATTTGCGGATGAACTGGCACTTGTAATTGGAGAATTTGTTCTTCAAGCATTTGCGGATGAACTGGCACTTGTAATTGCAGAATTTGTTCTTCAAACCTTTGTGGAGGACTTGTCTCTTGACATTTTGAGAATCATCAGAGAAAATCTTGAAATTAATACGAACTATTTGTGAAACTTACTTTTTAAGAAGCATACCTCTCTTAAATACAAAATTTCTATTTACAAGTACGCAAGTTAAAATTTTGAACCAATTGGCTTCAAAAATACAGTAGAGCCCTGAGATCCGAACTAATTGGGGCTGATATTTGTTTGGATTTCGGGGAATTCGAATTTTCCGGGAAATTCGGTAATATATTCTTTTTATATGCGAAATGCAGTACAGTATTGACTCTGGGTATTTTGTGAAGGCATACAGAATGAGCACGCAGCGATTTGCACGGTACAGTAGCAAACAAGTTGAGAGTAAAAAGAAGATATCTGAGATAGTTTCTATTAATCAAGGTGCTGTATTCATTCTTCAAGACCAATTCGAATATTTCTTTTATATTAGGAATAAACATTAGCTTTGTTTCTGATTCGTAATTCTTATTTTTACTTCATTTTTCAATAAAATTTTTCAGAAAATTAAACAAATATGTTCGGATTCCCGAGGTTCTACTGTATTTTGGAAAAGAAAAACAGGATAACTGAACTGCACCCGATTTTTTTTTAAACAAACAAATTTTAAATCAAAATTGCGATCAGTTAAAAATATCTGGGAATTTTAATCAACCGTAAGCTAATATGGCCACCGCACATTTTAACTTTTTTTAAAGACTTATAATTTACAATGACTAAAATTTAGTTGAATAATTAAGAAGCTTTGGTGCCTGAAGAAAACTTATAGAATTTTGATAAACGTAGGTGATATAAAAGGCCCTTCTCTATGACGCTGGCGTCTGAGATTGGACTCATACCCTCGAAAAAATAAATTTTCTCCTGTGGCATTCAAACGATATCTTCAACTAAAATTACCCGGTATAGGCCATCCTCCGCGTATGCTTGTAATGCACTGACTGGACATCTCTATTCTCTACCTTATCATATATTTGGCACAGCATAGTTAAATCTGACTCTTGAGCCATTTAACCAAACAATACCATACCATCCCCAGTCCAGTCTCTATATTTTACCTGTCTTTTAACTTACCACTCCCGTAATAGATTATGCCTGCACCAACTTAATTTCCCTCATTAAGCACCTGTCCTTTAGATTCTGGTATGCCCTGGAGGTTGTCAAGAAAAGTTATACCTAAATGAAAATAATAATGCTCCGTTTGAAGTGTTCACTGATGGGTCCAGAGTTGATAAAAATAATACTTCAACAACTCTGTGAAAGCACGAGATAGAACCCTTGTCTTGCGCTTGAGAGGCGGGAATACTGACCACTGTACCACCGAGGATTGGCCAACTGGATTTATTGTGTACATCTTTAAACACTCAAAACAAATTTTAAATTATTGTTGCCTATTCAAAAATTTACCTAGACAGAGGTTGCAGCGATTAATTTTGCTGCCGACTGGGATTTGAATGCACCAGAGCGATGAAAAATATTCCCCCAGGCTCCCCTGAAAAAAATTAACATTTTCTAAGACAGCACTTCTGCAGTTAAAACAATAATTAGCTCCTTTTCTTATTAGTGTTTAAAATAATATCGACGATGTGCAAGGTTGGGATATTTTGTGTGAAAGTTGGTGTCGAAAATTCAGACAATAAGCTAGTTCTTTTTCCAAAAAATTGATACTTTTTGATTTAAATTTTCCTTCTCTGTATTTTTATTTCATATAAAAGGCCTAATTAAGTTCAAATAACAAGAAAACTGGATAAATGATTAATTGGAACCCATATCAAGTCATTCATTGAGTTTCTGACAGCAAATGTTTTCAATATCTAATGAGTACTTAGTTTACTTGAGTACCGGACATGATCCTTTGCTATCATACTTTAAAATTCCGCAAATCGCACATGAAGGTGCGTAGGAGATTAGGATCATGCGACGACTAAAATATTGAGGATATTTTAAATGTGTTTAAAAAAGGAGCTAACTGAATCATCCCAGAAAATTAATCATAACAATTTACAAAGTTCCACACACTTAAAACTGGAAAATGTTTAACCTTTTGAGGACAGGTAACTTTTTAGAAGACTCAGATCAGGTTGGCGCACTTTATACGCCACCCCATTTTTCCATCTCTGTGCTTATTTAATTACATAAAACTTAATTTTTTATAGTGTAATAAGATTAGGGGTTTGAATGTATGGATAATATACTCATTTATGTCCGAATTTTAGCCGCTATACTCTTCGTTAACTGAATTTCCTACACCTCAATCTCGAAATCGTCGAAATGTGGCGCACATTATACGCCGTACCTGTCCGCAAAGGGTTAAAAAACTTCCAGATGCATATTTGTGTTCACAGAATATTCATTTTGCATACAGTAGCGGCCATTGAAAACGCACCACTATAGATTTTGTCGTATTTTATTAATGAGTTGACAAGATCACTTACAGAATGACACAACAGCAAAGACAGTATTTCAATCATGCGCTCCTATTGAAAACCAGACAAAATTAGTTTCTTTTCAGCAGCATTATTTGCCCAATTTAAATTTTTAACGCCATATTCCTGAATAATTTAAGTGGTGCATTTTCACTGACCAGTACTGTGTGATTTACATTGCTGTTTCTGTCGGCATGCATACTGCATTAGTTCTAAATTTTTTGCACCCTTGCAAGTTTCTGTTCTGTGATTTGTAGTTTATACTGGCTGTATTATGTACTGACGAAGAAAACAATTTTGTATTTTCTTTTTATTGTAACACAGGGCTTCTTAAACTTTTCCAATTCGGGATCGATCCCCTTTCCCCCCAATATATATATGTAGTGTGACCCTGCAGAGAATTTTCCGCTATCCCATTAAGTGGCAAGTCAAGATCCTTAACCCTCCTTTAATCGCAATCATTTTCATCCTTAATTGATCGCAATGCACGGATATAAATACAAGTTTTTATAATTTTACCATTATAAGTATAGTAATTAATCCTAGCGAGAGTGTAAATAAATATTCTGTAAGAAAAATTCAAAAGCATTATTAAATTTTCATCAAATACAAATGTGTGATAAATTTTAATTTAAAGGTTTTAACCATTTGAGGACGGCCCGCACTGAAGTTTCTCAACGCGAAGGGTTGCTCAGGACCGGCGCACTTTTTCTAATTAAGCCTAATTGCACGAAAGCTGGTGTCACGCCGACGTGACAGTCGGTAGCTAAAAGCAACAAGAGACGGTACGTATTTGTGACGGAGAATGTGCTAAGCAGCTAGCACACACGTGTGATAGTCGTCCTAAAAGGCTTAATCATCATACTGCTCTGAATTATTTTTTGACTACTAGCATTTATTGAAAGTATCCAGTCATAGATTTAATAACTTGACAATTGCATTTTGAACTCAATGGTGTTAGACAGCAAGTTTAAGAATCCCTGTTGTTTCACGAAGAATATTGTTTTGTAAATAATTTTGTGTCACACTAGGCTTTTTTCTTTTGTATGTTTTCATGTCAAGCATTTTCACCGCTGGCTTTCCCACAATCCTTTGGGAAGACGGAACTGGAGAATGTATGAATTAAAAAATGAAGAAGGTTATATAGCTCTGTTTCTCATTTAATGATTCGTACTTTACATTCCAGCCATGTGCAATATTCTTTATATGTAAAAGAAAAGAAGACTGGTTTTGCAAAGAAGCGCTCAAATATTTTGCAATTAACTGAGGATTTGTAAAAAGTATGTGTACACTGAGCAGTATTTCTAAAAAATATTCTCTGTATCGTAGTAATAAAGTTACTACTTTGATCTTATATGTGCTTGTGTCTCCTTTCTTTTTTAAATTTTTAATATCTGATTTTGATGAAGAAGAACCCACTCTCACTGCTTTTAGATATGACCAATTTTAACTTTTAACTCCTTGACTGGTGGGGGCCGCGGTGGCTTAGTGGTAAGGTCCCAACCTCGGGACCGGAGGGCCGCAGGCCCGAAACCCGACTCCACCAAAGATCCGTCGTGTATGGGGATCTCTGCACGCTAAATCATACGCAGTGGCCAAACGTCCTCCCGTTGGTGTGGCGCGAAGCTTGGAGAGGGGATGGCAGCCCAGGTATCGTTTCTGTCATCTGATCGCGGTTCAAAATTACGAGGTCCGTCCCTAAATAGCCCTCGTGTTACTTCAAAACGGGACTTAATATAACCTAACCAAACCTTAACTGGTTTGCCTGTACGCCGCACGTGTATCGAATTATCGCAATTTTAAACTTAAAAAATAAATCAAATTTATTCACACACATTATAATTCGATACAAAAATTGCTTGGAATCCATAAACGTTTCAACTTTCCTTTAGGCTCTCATTTGAATTAAAATGACAACGGAATCCCAAAGCAGAAGGTTCATCTAATTATATAGTTGAGAAAGCATTACAGTTAAGGTGTTAAATAACCGTTTATTGCATCAACATTTTGGTGTGAAATGTATAATACAAAACTGTAGTTGTGTACTGTCACAACCATGTTGGTATAAGTCGCCAAAGGGTAAGCCAAATTCCGATAACCCGATTACAGTGCTTCGTAACAAACATGCCTCAAAAAAAGTCGTCAAACTTCTCCAAAATGGTTACTTTATTACACAAGTTCCTACATACATTTAACGAAAATACTTTTTAAAAACACGCTTTTTTTAATGTACTAAAATGCAGGCATTATTTTAATTACATTCTGCTTTTTAGTCTTTAATTTATAACTCATTGTTATAAATATTGTGGAATCTTGAAATCAATTTTTCCTTAAATTTACTGCTTGTTGGTGCCACTCGTATAAAATCAAAATTTGATTAAATAAATTTTTTAACAGACAGTTAAGTTTTTAAACCATTAAAAAGTGGCTCGTAGTTGAGAGCACACAAGTGTGCTAAATTCCAGCATAGCAAGAAATGAGCGAAAAATTGTTAACAAAATTTCATCTTTTCAAACATGAAACATGTGAGGTTATTAACATTATTGTCATTGGTTATTGTCATTCCCGTAGGGTAAATCTAGGCCATGACCTATGACGCAACCGTCAGAGGGTGCATATACAGAAGAAATAACAACCAAATATTTGCAAACTTTTCAGTTTTATTTTGAAAAGGCCATATAAAACTATGTTTCTGAAATTTGCATTCGTTACATTAAATATACTGAGCAATACATTTTTTTTTTTTTTTGTCTTCTGTGGACTTTAACGCCTCTTGTGCTTGCACTTCTTTGCATTGAAATCGATTAAGATCTGTCTACTTCAATGACCCTCCAAGTCTATTCACAGAAAAAAGCGCGAACGAAGGAATTCTAGAAGGTATTTCAGACGATTTCAAGAAATTCGATTAAGTATTTTTGAAGGTGTTATTTCATAAGTAGTGTAATTTTGAATTAAAAACTTAGAATGTTTTCAAAGATAATTAGATTAAGTAATTATATGTTTAAAAGATTAACTATTTATATTAAAAAATCCCTTTTCGGCAAGCTTGAAGGCGAAGGTAGATTCCTTTACACTAATGTTACAGAAGTAATGAAATATTACATATTGATCAATACAGACATAGCCAATGACTTTATTGTTTCTACACATTGCAATATTTAGGCTGTGATTCTGTTTTCATGACATTTAATGTTTTACTATATCAAGATTTTATGATTCCATTTTTCATTCCAAAAGGTTATGCTAGATTTATTGGTCAGTAAATTGGCCAATTTTTTTTTATATCCCAACACAGAATCATTCAACACGTAGGAATCATAAAGAAATAAATATCCCAGCAGCTCAAATATCCCCTAGATAACATTAAGCCAGCCTATCTGAAATAGTAGCAAGAAACTGACACTTGACACGAATGAAGCACGGCTCTAGATTAGTTTATTTAATCTAGGTTACCATATAATTGTGCGAACATTACTTTGTCATATGGTAAAATCACATGACATGAAACATTTAAACATTACTAGAGTGGGTTCATTTACAGAACTCCCTGGTTACAGAGATAATAGTCATTAAATTTTTAACACATAAGAGAATACAAATTATTAAACATTGTGAGTTCGAAATTTAATACGCGTGTTTAAAAAGCTTAAGATATCAATGCAGACATTTGGAACCATAACCACAGTCACCCTGACCTGCCTAGGCATACGGGAAATCTGAATGATGGCCGTTGCAATAGAAACAAGTACTGAGGTCGGGTCCTAATGGCCAACACAGCCTCATGGCCCAACCCCTCCCGTAGGAGGTACGTACTATCACTGGAGGGGGGACTGCGCCCCCCATTTCTGTAACCCTAGGCGGGCGAGTTCCTTCATATGAAACCTGAGCAACTCATCCACATTTCGTGGTGCCCACATCAGTAGGGTAAAGACATTTGGAACAGCAAATTTAAATCTCCATCGACAATTAAAAGCAAATACTCAGGCAGAAAACCCCAAAACAATTTTAAAGTTAATGAGATATCTTTCAATATAAAAAGGATAAAGGGAACTCTTATATATTTATCTTCTTTGACTATTGTATATTAAATTTATTAAACAAATCTTGGTGCAGCCAAGTTTAGTTAAATATGAAATTAAATTAATCTGTCAAATTAATTAATTATCAAATTAAGTATTAAAATTATCTGTTTGATTAATTAAAATTGACTATTTACTTAAATAAAATTAAATATTTCTACACTGTAAAAAAAATCCCGTAAAATTTACGGTTTTAAACTGGCAGCTGGGTTGGTTGTGCAAAACCGTAAAAGTTACGAAGTAAATCCGTAGGCACAACGGTTTTTTACCATACAGGAACAAGTTTTTCCCGTAAAAGTTAGGAAGTAAATCCGTAGTCACAACGGTTTTTTACCGTATGAAATCAAGTTTTCTCCATAAAAATTAAGTCATCGAAGTAAGTGACGTCATCGACTGAGTTGAGTTGTTTTTCTCCTTCTGTTCGAGTTGAGTTGAAATGTGCTGATGTGTATTATCAATTTGGAATATTAATTAATCAAGGCTTAATTATTAATTTCAATTAATATAATTTTTAATTGAACTTACTTGGACGATTTCGATGCAAGATGGTGACAAAACTTCTAACTCCTCCGAGCCGGGTATCGAAACCGCGTTCATAGAAATAAAAGGCAGTCGCTCTAACCACTAGACCACCGGAGACTTCATAAAATTAAGTAAAAATAATCTATTTGAGTTTTAAAGTCACTATAGCTCTAGTGGCGCCACTTAGTGGTGTAAAAATCAACTATTGCCAGAACACGTGTTTTAAGGTTAGCTTTCACGAGTGACAACAGGTTACTGCAACATGTGTAAACAATAGCGGAGATGGAACCCTATTAAAAACATGAAATGAATGCAATAAAATTACTACATTTAAGAAAAGGGAAAGTTATCGTACGGAAAGCAATACCGTATGACGAAAAATAGAATTTGAACTGACGGTTTTAAACCGTTTATGGCTGGACCGGAAAACGGTGAAAAACCGTTTGTCAACAAAACAGCTTTAAACCGTCAAATATACGGAAAAAGTCCGGGAAAAAAACGGATACTTTTTACAGTGTAGTTAATTGTGACGATATCTTCACTAAAACCTTTTTTATGGCTCATAGTATATGCCAGCAATCTTAATCTTGTAATGATCTAATAATTATCTTAATTTAAATAAAAGTTATTGTGTTTGTATGTATTCTCCACATCTCCTAAACCACTGGACTGATTTCAACCAAGCTTTGCACACTTTTTATTTAAGACAAGAGAAAGTTCACCTTAACTTTTCAAAGCCCAAAAGTTCCTTACAATTTCTGTTAATTAAAAGTTAAACAAGGCTTTTTTTCACTATATCTTTGGAAATCATTATCTCACGAAACTATTTTTACACCTTATTTTATTTTAAATAAAATTTGCATATCACTGGCAAAAATTTCATTTCCATACAATTTGTTTCTCTCATTTTTATATTTTTTCAAAATTAATTTTATATTGAATTCGTAACAATATTCTTTATTGTTGAAGAACAAGAATAATACGAATATATATAGTTGCCAGAATACATTCACAGAATTCTGGACTAATGCTAAAAGAAAATTTTATAAGTAGACTATTAGCCATTTATATCTTGACCTAATAATGATTGATTTATTTTCATTCTTTAAATTAATGAATAATTTAATCAAATATTCATTGAAACCTTTCTTTTTTTAACTTTAGTAATTGTGAACGAAATTTGAAGTACCTATATAACAAATAATAATATGTGGAGAAAACAAGTGTTTTTAAAAATCGTTTGTTTCAATTGATAATCTCATTTTAATTAAAAACGTGTCAGATCAGAAAAGGAATTTGTGTATTATAATTTTTATACAATAGTAGTTTTTACATTAAAAATATTAGACATGAAAGCATTTTAATCCGGATCAAAGCCAAGTATATCAGCTTGTTTACCGTACAAAAAGTAAAAGTGAATGCGGCTGATGGGAGCACATAACTTCTAAGTAATTCTTGCTGTCAAAAAACTTTCAATATAAAAGTAGTTTGTTATGATAAGGTGATAATTCCCCTAATTGAAATTTTCTTTCTATCTTCAATCGTAACGGAGCTATGGGGAAAAGATAAATTGGGGGGAATTGAACATCGCTTTTCAGATCATAACTTCTAAGCAATTGTAGCTGTCAAAAAACTTTTAATATAAAAGTTCTTCGTTATGATTATGTGATAATTCCCCTAATTGAAAGTCTCTTTCTATCTTCAATCGTAATAGAGTAATAGGGAAATGATAAATTGAGGGGGCTGGGGAATTGAATATCGCTTTTCAGCTCATAACTTCTAAGCAATTTTAGCTGACAATAACTTTTAATATAAAAGTTGTTCGTTCTTATAAGGTGATAATTCGCCTAATTGAATTTTTTTCCTATCTTTAGTCGTAACAGAGTTATGGGGAAATGTTAAAATGAGGGAGAGGATTGAAAGTGGCATTTTAGCTCATAACTTCTAAAAAATTATAGCTATCAAGAAAGTTTCAATACAAAAGTTGTTTGTTATAAAGAGGCAATAATTCGCCTATTTTGAATTTTCTTCAATCGTAAAGGAATTGTGGGAAAAAGAAATATTCAGTCCCCCATCATTCCCACCCCCTTTTAGCTGGTTAGCCCATCTACAAACTCGGTCGATATTTTCACCGAACTTACAACATATCCCTCGCCGGTTAAAATCTAATCAAAATTACTCTAGTTATCGTGTTCACAAGATAACATGGGCAAAAGTGTTATATGTATACGTCTCTATTAATACTATTACGGAAAAGAACTTTTCGCCCTCTATTCTCATAAGGATTAGAGCTGCAAGAATGAAATCAGGTGTAAGAGACTGCAAATGACGAGAGCTTTCCAACAAGGTGTAACATGCATAGGTTAAAACGTACTTTAAGTTGGGGGAGAGGAGGGGAAGGGGGAAAATCACTTTTCAGCTCATAACTTCTAAGCAATTGTAGCTATCGAAAACGTTCAAATGCAAAAATTGTTTGTTATGATAAGGCAATAATTCGCCTAATTTGAATGTTCTTTCTATCTTCAATCGTAAGGGAATTATGGGAAAACGAAAATTTCCACACACACACCCACCATTTCCACCCCCTTTGAGCTGGATAGCCCAACTACGAACTCGACCGAGATTTTCACTATCCTTACAAAATATCCCAGGCTGGTTAAATTTAGATCAAAATTACTCCATCAAATTTACTTATCAAAAAATCAAAATTACTTATATATATATATATATAAACTTTTTAACGAACGGTGGTTTTGGGTTCTAGGGGTCATATTCGGTGGAGATCTGCAGAAATTTTGCGAAAGTCGTGTCATGAGAACCATTGCAATAGGTAGACTTCCTATAAGGAATCTACCTAATTAAAAATTATATATTAACTTTTTGAAAGGGAGGGACGCAGAATATGCTTTGGCCTAGGACGTAGAAATGTGTAAATCCGGCACTATATCAGAGTTGGACAATTGACAAAATATGAGCGACAAAATTTATCCTAGCTAACCCTTCAGACCTGTTTTTCGTATTATCGACTGAACCCGATGTACTATAAAGGCTTCCTCGAACCAGGTGGGCCAATTACTTTCCATTTCCCCAATACTCCATCCCTTTCGTCCCTTTT
Source organism: Araneus ventricosus (assembly GCA_013235015.1). Lineage (NCBI taxonomy): Eukaryota > Metazoa > Arthropoda > Arachnida > Araneae > Araneidae > Araneus > Araneus ventricosus. The sequence goes on along the minus strand of BGPR01000827.1, from coordinate 256,777 downwards.
TAATAACTCTTAATAGAGGCACTTCCAGTACAAAGCACACTTGTCATTCGAAACCTCCGGCATCACAAAAATACCTGTTGCATCGCCCATTCCCTCCCCAGCGGTTCTTTCATCGGTCATCCCCTAATCAGTGACGGATGTTTCTGCTCTCCGCATCTTTTGATTCCGGGTTATTAGGGGCCAGTGGCCCATTCTGACTCCCACCCTCACTAGGGAGGGGGAGTTCGAAGTGGGGATCGATTTAATTTGACTATTGTGAGTGTATATCCCCTGGGTAGGCTTATGGATTGATGGACCCTAGTAGTTTTTCGCTTCGTTTGATCATTAAAATGCATGAGTGGTTGTAATGGGGGCCACGCGCACCGCAAATGGTTTGATAAAATCAAGCGATTTCCGAGGGTATTGGCCACCAAGGACATCATTTAATTGACTTCTTTTTTACGATATATTGCATTTAATTATTTATTAATGAACTAAACAATTCAAAATGAAAATAGATATCTCATGTTACTTGTTTTAAACTTTAACCCTCCACTGCATACTGTATCAAATTTGATACATAATTTATTTTTTATGTTAATAATGAATCGAAAATATTTTGCCCACTCGTACACGCTGTATCAGATTAGAAACATCATAAGAGACCGGATAATAATCATTCCTTCCATTTTCCATGGACAGCACAGGTCCTATTCATAACTCTGTAATAGTCAGTTATTCAATTTCTGATGCACCTATTGACATATTTACGCAGTTTTTAGCATTTAAAAAGAGTTTTGCATCTTTGATGGTTTCATCAATTGCTTCTACAAGTATTTACCATTTGATATAACTTTTAAAATACTTTTTTATTGTTTTATAAAAAAGAAATAGTAATTTGATACGTTCATTAAATTCAATTTAATCATATCAGAATTCTATTTTTTTTAGTGTATTTTTCTGTTGTTACATGTAAACTTCCCATGCCAAAAACATTTTTTTATTTTGAAATTTAAAAAATCGTGCATTGAAAGATTAAGCTGAATTGTTTTCGTTAATGCAAAACAACAAAATTTCTAATGTGAAATCAAAAGAATCAGCCTATTAATGTTTAATGAACAAAGAATTCAGCCAAAGAGACCAATATTCCTCTCAACCAATTCATTACTAGAAAGAGTAGACTAACGATAAGGTACAAAATGTTGCTCTACTAATCTGTTACAAGATCAGTTTTACTCTTTGGCTCTTCATCTAGGGATCATTAGACATCGCGAAACTAAGAAAATTTCAAATTTTCAAAAATCAGCAATTGGTGCATAACTTAATTCTCTACATAACGATTTTAATTAAGCCAATTTTCGACCATATAAAGAACGTTTTTTTCTCCAAAAATAAACCCCAGATTCTCAATTAAGTCCTTCAGGATCTTCCCTAATATGATCTAGAAAAACCTGGTTCTAAGAAAAGGCTTCATGCTATTTTGAAAATTTTCCATCAGTGAAGAGAAGACGCGCCCACTCTTTACTTGTTTTAAACCTATGCCTTTAAATTTTTCCCAAATTATGCCTTTTCTCAGAGCCGGCTCCAGAGTATTCAGCGCCCTGTACTAAATTATTGTGGCGCCCCCTGTATATATCATATGGGGGTAAATATGATAAAAGATTTAATTATAATTATTAACTATACTTTTTAACTACAGGGAGATTGGGGTAGATTGATAGGCGGGAACACTGATGAAGTCCATAAATTTTGATGATTGGAATGGCTCAAGATGTTCATATCCCCTCATATATATGCCACTGTAATTCTTAGCACAGAGTATATTTTTCGGCCATGTTTAGTCCGAAGTTAATTTACAAATGAATCAAACTCGTCTACGTGAATTTTTGTCGAAGTATGTGTTGTGTGATTTCTTTAAATAATTACGTTTTCCTGCCAGGGAATCTACTCCATAGGTAAAAACACTGAAACATTTATTTTTCTGAGAGGTTGTTTTTGTGAGACCACTTGTTTTAAGTAAAAAAAGCTCTTGGGGCAGATTGATACAATTCACTCCGGGGCACATTGATACGCGTCTTCTGTGTGTAACAATGTGCCTTAACAGCAACTACTTTGCAAAATCGTTTTCAGAAATGAAAAGAAAAAAAAAACACAAAAATAAACTGTCTAAGAGAAAAACGTAATTAAGTATTAGTTTAAGCCATGAAAATGGTTTGAATTTCATTGAAAAAATGAAAAGTATTGTTGTAAATTAAGAGTTTAAAATATTTTTTACGAATTTATTAAAATTGTACGGAAACATAATTAATATCACTGGAAAGATATTTTAACTTAGGACTCCGTTCCTCCCATTGGGGTCTCAGGAAGGATTTTGATTCATACGCCAAAACGCCACAAAAAACGTTGTATGGGAGATCCTCTATATCTCGGTAACTGCATATGTTAAAAACATAACTAATTTCTTATTTTAGAGATAAAGGGTAACAACAGAAGTTACAAAAAAAAAAATTGAAAATCGGAATTGTAGTTCAGAGTCTACAGAGTCGCAAAGTTGGGCAAAGATACGCATGAATTGGTGACGCGATCCTCTATATCTTGGTAACTATATATATTAGAAACACAACTAATATCTTATTTTAGAGATAAAGGGTGAAGAACAAAAGTTACAAAACAGAACAACAGAAGTTACAAAAAAAAATTAAAAATCAGAAAAGAGTAACGGGAGTAAAGTAGTCCTACGTCTCTAACATCAGCGGCTGTTTGAAAAAGACAGGCTCCCTTCATTTTTTTTTACATTTTCAGATGGTGTGAAAATTATTTTTGTGCTGTATTATTTTCGTAAGTCATGAAGGAAGAACGTAAAAATTTCTCTTAGTTTTTAATTAATTAAAATTTCCAAAAACGGATTCGATGCACACATTCTCTCGCTTTAAGGTATTTTTACACACACATTCTCCTTTATTATTTGTAGGAATAAATTATTTTCTGAGGCATTATTGTTTCTTTTTTCCAGTCTTATTAAAAATGTTGAATTTTGATTAAAATAAAAGTTTGTTACCTTGTTAAACTTTTAGATATTGATTTCGAATACCAAGTTTATTGGTAAAACAAATTTTGTTTTATTTCCACACCTATTAATCACCAATATTTTCGATATTTCCGTGTGTATCAGTGTACCCCTAGTATGGGGCAGATTGATACAAATCCATTTTTAGGAAGAAACTGTAATCGATATTTTATTATGTCATTTATGACCAAAACTCGACTGAAATCTTAGATTAACAAATGTATAAATATAGTGCATTAGTTCTAATTATTACCTTTGGCAAAATCATTTTTTAGCTGTCCAATATAAATTGTATCAATGTCCCCGCATTCCCCCTGCTTATTAACTATAATAATTAAGATTGAACTGTAGTAAATGATTTAATTACAGTGAAAAATTTCTTTTGTGTTCCAGTCGGAAGCCATATAACGCGCGCGATTTTTCAAATTTATGATTTGGTACTGGCGCCCTTAAGCTGGGCACTCACGAGACTTGTTCTAAGAGCGGTTTTTTTTTCCTCACCCATTTTAGTCGAAAAATTAGGCAAAGCATTCACGGATGTTCCAAATTTTGTTTTGATACAAGGTTCAAAGTCGCAGAATTCCTCCCACCTATACTTCTCTTTCCCCACATTTCGAGTTTCCTTTCTAACCTCGATGCGAGGTCCCAATGTAGGCAGATCCTTTGTTTCACCGCTACCCTCGAATCGAGGTCCCAAATTGGAATCGGTGGATGGAGTTTTGAATTCGTAGCAATTCCACCACTTCCAATTCATTTGTTCCAAATTTCATAGGTTTTCTACCTTGACGATTGGTTTTTCCTTCCCGAGTTCCAAAAATTCCAAAATGGATGAACGGTGAATGGCCCGCTTTACACGCTCGGCGTCCTGTGCAACGGCACAGGCTGCATACACCTGGAGTCGGCTCTGCCCTTTCTTAATATACAACGTGCTGTGTTATGCGCGACGCTGTAATTTACGTGAACTCTTAATTAGGACATATTTTCCATTTATCAATTTTTTTCAATCCGAAAAACTTTCTTTTGGGCATCCTAAAACGGGTCTTTATTTTTTGCAAACCTTTAACTAATTTGGTTTCCTCTTCAAACCTATGTTATTAATAACACAGCCATCTCCATTTCATAAGCCCTTTTTTATTTTTATCAAAGTTCCCTTAAGGAGGAAATATTTCTTCTTAATTCTCATTTTAAAAAATTTAAAATGTTACAATTTTATTTCAAATAAGTTTAGAATTTTTCCTGCGAATCTTTTATACGACGTAATTTTTAAAAACTTCCATTTTTAATTATGTACAATTAGAAATTTTTAAAATTAAACATGAAAAACTAAATTTTATTGGACATTTATTGTGTAACTGCTTCCGAACCGGATTCACGGTGGCCTGATGATAAGGCCTCAGCTTCAGGACTAGGGTTTTTGATTTTCCGTCCTTTCTCTGGGAATGCATCAAAATTTTAGCTTAGTTATTTTAAATTGATATCAATAATAATTACACCTAATAAGAATATTCATTAATTCCAAAATTTATAATTCTTTATATATTGAGCTACAAAAAAATTTATTCATTATTCATTTTTAAAGTTTGATTTAAGAAAACATAAAAAATTTATGCTTTTATCATTCAACCTTCTTCTTAGCTTTGTTATGAACAAAGCAGCAAATTAGCATAAAATGCCCACTCAGCTTCAGCTGATGTTGGAGAAATAGTTTTCAAAGCCTCGCCCAATGTTATAATATTTAATAATCGATTTTCTGTTGAGACAAATAACTGCAATTCTTGCTTCAACTCTTGCTAGTTTGAAAACGTAGAACCTTTGTCTTTGAGTGGATCGCTTTTTCTAATTTTTCGTACAACGTTCAAGATTCTTCTTCTAAAGTTCTCGTGCTTTCTTCTTCTGAGTTCGAAGAGTTTGGCAGTGATTCGTCTTCCTCGGAAAAACGCCTTGTCATAATTATTTTAGCTTGTTGAATCAAAGAGTTTTTATTTGGTAAATGTGAAAGATCAACAGTAACTGCAGCAGCTTCATACTTTCTCCCAAAAAATTTAGATATTGCATTAACCCAACTAAAGTAACATTGCGTCTCTCACTAATTCTTTAGACCAGAGAAAATTTAATATTCTTAGCAAATTCTGAGTTTTGTTGGTTCAACTCTCCAATAATGAAAGCAAATACTCCTTCGGCAGTTAGCGTGCTTCGTATGCATAGTTTTTTAGGCCAATTTTTACAAGCTTCAAGCCTGCTACAATTGCAGTCAGAATTTCAAATTCTACTTTAACCAAAATTTGGTGTTCCTTAATATCAATTAATGCTTTTGGAATTGCTGATTTTATCTCCCAAAATCTTTCAAGCATTGCCAACAAACTAATCGAGCTTGTTTTAGTGTTTAAACAAACCATCTTTTTCCATAGACGAACTCTGCTTTAACATAATTTTATAAAATATCATTCTTGAAAGGTGATTTTCTGAATAATTTTACAATAGCCCTTATTTTTTTATAGTTTCATTTATATTAGTAATAAATTATTTTTCTGCATAAGCAATATGAAACGTAGCATCTGTTGCTATACAGCCTCCAAATTCTGAATCTAACGCTTTGTCCCAATCTTCAATTATCTCCTCACTTTCATCAATATCTTCTCCTTCTTTCCTCATCTGATAATATTTTCTATCTCAAAATTGTTTTCTCCCAAATCCACTCTTGTCTTATAAAGGATATCACACACGGCAAGATGTATGGCGTGTGCACAGCATAGGTGATACGCACAACTCATTATTTTTCCAAATTTAACCACCATACTACACAATCATTAACACACCCAACTATGTGCTTTTCAATTGTGATTCCGAATTCCTTTAGTTTAGCCTCTACTGCTTTAACACATTTTTCTGCTGAAAAAGATCCCCTAATTCTTAACATTCCTCGGAGATGTTCTCTTGGCGATAGAGCTACTGTCGCCAATTTTTTGTTCGTTTACAAAATTCTGTATTAATCATGAAGGTATTGGAATATAATGTCATGGAGAATACAGCAACATGGTAATATTCCCAGTTCTTGCGGTACTAGATCTTCGGAAAGATATTTCTGGATAAAAGTGAAAGAAAATTTTAAATATCTCAAGACTGCTGAATATGAAAATAATGAAGGATATAAAAACTTGATATTTTTTTTTCGGTTCAGCTCCAGTTTTCGTTCCGGCGAAAATTACAGCTTTTTAAAGACATGTACCCATTTGATTTTATTATAGTTTATAATTTTGTGCAACTGCCCGGAAATACACGGGGACAAAGTATAATTTCTGGGAATACAAAAAGTATGATAATCTTACTCGGGATCCCGGGTTTCCGTGTTCCCAGGAAAGAAACCCTATTCGAAACCCGATTCCATAACAGATCTATCATTTTGTGAGCCTGCTGCACATTAGGCTTGACGCGGAGGATAAAGCGTTTTTCCAGTGGTGTGGCGCGGGAGTTTGGAGAGAAGGTTCTGGTTTAAATGCCATCCTCAATATTAAGTTCTTCCTAAGGTCCTCCCCCAAAATAACCCTCGTGTTGCTTTAAAACAGGACTTTAAGTTAATATAGCTAAACTATAAGCTTATAAAAGCTGGGAGGCAAATAACAAAGAATGCTCGCTATGGGCCGCGAATTCGACATGCTTCTTGTGTAATGTTAGAACAACTTGTGGAGGGTAAGTAAGATCTCATTCATTCATCCATTCCTGTGAGCTTGATAGACGGCACGCGCACACATTCAACACACCGAAAGCCTATTAATAGAATACTCTTTGCAGCATACATTTTTACGGTATATGCCTCTCAATAGTAATTGCTCATATCTCCATCATTTATAATGACTATTTTTGGTACCAGGATAGATTTAATGGGATAAGCTATATTTTATATGCTTAAAGTTTTATTCAGTTAGATTAACTTCCGATTGTGAAGTTAAATGATGAGTATATTTTGATGGAATATGTAATTTGGAATCATCATGAGATGACGAGGACGATGCTTGGGCCATCAATTTAATGTCATTTTTTTTTTATTAAGATGAAAGAATTGTGTAAAAAAATTAATACAGATTAGAGAAGTGAAAGAAAGAAAACGAAGATCCAACAAGTTGAAAAACTATTTTATTCAATCTTCTTGAGACCGTGATTGCAAAGACAGAGTTTACAGAGTTTTTCAATGACAACTCAAATTGACTACACATATAAACAGCTAACCTTGTCACCAGTGAATGACTTAATTCATGTATACGCATCTGATGACAACTGAAAAAACTGCATGAAATTAAGGAGTAATATCGACAACTGGTTTTCAAAATAAAATTCCATTGAAGTACATCGATCAGTAATAAATACATTATAATAATATTCAAGCACG
>BGPR01000827.1:169935-202351 GCA_013235015.1 Araneus ventricosus | reverse complement strand
CTGAGGTTTTTTTTTTTTAATTAATCTATACTCTTTGTAATAAAAAAATCTCTGTTCAAAACGATAGTTTTTTAGTTTTATGGAATTCTTCTGTGGTTCTTAAAAAAAGTGTATATGTATGACGTCATCCAACTGTGATACGGTAATTCATAGCTTTTATACACATGTCAACGTCAGCTATCAACGATTAAACCAAAATTCCAGAAAATAGTGAAATATTACAAGCAGGTTGCATGGCTGAAAAGTGGTAGATTTTTTCCCTACAACTTTCAAGGACACTTGTTTCGAAAGTTGTACGAGGTTTTTTTTTTTAATTAATGCAGATGATCAGAGAGAGTTAATAGACAACATCATTGAAGAATTTATTGAAATTAAATCTTCTTCAGCTTCTTTTTTTTTGTATTTAAAATTGAAAAATTTTGTGCTGATATTAAAATGATATTGTTGCAGAATAGTTTCTACGTGCTACAAAAAAGTGGTTTTTTTTTCACCTACAACTTCTAGAACACTTGTTTGGAAAGTTCTACGGAAGTTTATTTCTTTTAATTAATGCAGATGAACAGGAGAGTTAATAGACAACATCATTGAAGAATTTATTTGAAATTAAATCTTTCATTTTTTTTGTATTTAAAATTGAAAAATTTAAAGGATAAAAAACGATATTGTTGCAGAATAGTTTCATGTGCTACAAAAGTAGATTTTTTTTCCCTACAACCTCTCTAGGACAATTTGTTTGGTGTTGTACTGGAAGTTTATTTCTTTAATGAGCAGATGAACAGAGAGTTAACAGACAACATCATTGAAGAATTTATTTCGCTCGAAATTAAATCTTCTTTCAGCTTCTTTTTTTGTATTTAAAATTTAAATATTTAAAGATATTAAAATGATATTGTTACAGAATAGTTTCATGTATTGAAGTACAGCGTGTCCGGGGCTAAAAAAATAATCCAAAAAAGTAATGTGAAGTTTATACCAGAACTTACTAATTAGAACTTAAAAATATCTATTACATAAAAAGAACATCAATATTTTTTAATATCAATACAGTCTGATGTGTGTACCTTTATGTCTGACAATTGTCTAAATTATAATTCGCCTCACCGAATGTTTCTTAAGTATATATGAGTTATTACGCGAATAGTTTTGAATGATATGCATCTTCAGCTCATTCACGTAATTTCAATCTCTACATACGCAGCCGATTTAATGAATCTTTAGGGTGACAAGTCTAATGGGACTCAAATCTAGGAAATTGGTGACTGAGAATTGGACCCCTTCCATCCAACATCCTGAAATGTCACGTTCAAAATCGCGGCAATATCTTCTTCATGATAGTGCGATGGAACGCCTTCTATATGGAAAATTGGTGATATCAGATGAAACTATGAACAGCAATTTTCCAAAGTATATTGAGATAAATGTGTCCTATATAACTGTGTGATCCACGATTTTGCTTTTATCGCCAATTTCTTATTATTGCACACAAGTGGCGGCTGTGTGTGTGCGCATGAGTTTGTGCGTGCGTAGGTATCAGGGCTGTTTTAATTCAATGGCTATTGGCTGTAGACCACGAGTGCTCATTGATCCAGCGCCTAAAAGTTACTGCATCATTTCAATTTCTGAACCAGAAAAACATTAATTATAATTTAAATATGTTTAAAGTAAAATATGCATTTAGGGGTTGATAAGTAGACAGCCATCGATTTTAAGGATGTCACATAAACATGTGTTTCTTTATACCATACAGGTTTATACTATAATATTTTTGTGTCAATTAAATAATTAAAATGTTAAATAAAACTAGAAAGTGCTTATATATATTCCACTAATTTAAATATTATGCATATTATATTTTTTGAATTTAGTAAATATACAGAAGAGAGAAAATATTTTTTCTATAATCTAACCGTTAAACTAACCATGTATGCAATCAGGGGTCGCGGAAGTTGGCTTGCAAAAATTTATTTTGAAAAGGCGACAGTATACAAAAAATTATAAGGTATTAATCACAGAACAGGCTATTTTTTGTGGTTCTCAGCTCAGGCTATTAGGAAAAATGTACGAGCCATGTGGAGCTGAAATTCCCAAGTTACTGTTTTGATGGGGTGAAAAAAATTATTCTAGCCCAGGTAATTGAAATTTGTTAAGACGGCCCTGTGTGAACTAAAATATCTTGAGAGGATTCCAAACCACGGAGGAAAAGTATATTACATTCTAATGAGTTATTCAGAAATAGTCTGTGAAATTATTTTGATACTTAGCCGACAACCTGCATTATAGCAAAGAAATTACTGATTAGAAATTATCTTTGATCACATTCATTATTCTAATCAGAACATGTAACCTCATTATAGACGGCAAATTATTTCTGTTTATCTTTGATATTAAAAGCAATATAATCCAAGAGCGATTGTTGTCAGGATAAAAAAGCTAATCCCAGAATTTTAATTAGACTCATGTCTCAAATTTTGTTTCAGAACGAAAACGATCATTCGAAAAATTAATTTTATAAGGGATATAATGCATTTCCAGACAATGATAGACCAAGCATTGTACAGTCTGCGAAATTTTTACTATTCTTATCAAAGAAAATACATGAGAAGTTTTTGAGTCAGAAAATTATTTCCAATAATTCTTTGGCAACTTTAGGGATAATTTAAACAGCTGAACAGTTTTATAAAACTCATTACAATTTCAGAACCATTTCTTGTCATCAATTCCACATTCAACACCCAGCCTACTAATATTACCCAGATCCTCCGGTAACACTCTGACATTCAACAATAAAAAACTCGCGCCATAGCACTACGAGACGTTAAACAGCATTATTTCATTGTTAGAAAACCTAAATTTCATTTTAAATTTAAAAGAGTAATTGTTGTTCTAATTTCAAATTTAATAGCCTAAAATAGGGAAATAAAATTTTCTATCGATTGATATAAAAATTTATCTGCTATCATTAATAGTTCCTGAGAAATTTTAAATTATATTAATCCTATATTTCAAATTAATTTCCGTTTTTCAATGAGTAGTAAATTGCGATAGTTTGGACGCTAAATTGTATTTGTATGCAATCGTGGCGATATTGTTTTCGCTAAGAATTAAATTAGTCACTGCGACGTGAATCTACCATTCGTTCTGAACCGCCGCGACTCCCGTTAATTCCAGCTACACGATGACTGTCAACAAATCACAGGGGAAACTTTCGATCATGTTGAATTACCTCGAAGAGCCTGTCTTTCACATGGACAGCTCTATGTTGTAATCTCTCAAGGTCTAGGGATTTCCAATCACGTTAAAATTTACACAAAGACATCCAGCGGCAAAGAAAATTATAAACAACGAAAAATGCTCACACGGAATGTTGTTTACTAAGAGGTTTTGAATAAAGAAATATTTAAATAATATGTGTAAATAAAAAATATTCCTGTCATAAAACATCTGATTATTTTTATTTGTTTCAATCAATGATTTCTTTCCTGCATATATATCTATTGAAAGACGTCAAATTTGAAAGGAAATCTCTCGAATGAAGAGGTAATTTTTGCACCCGTCAAACCATGACGGTGATTTTCTAGTATTTAATTAAGGTTCTACCTAACACCTGAGAGGGTTATGTGAAACCACTGCTCACATCAAAATATCCTCAACAATGACGAGACCTCATCTAACGCCACCACACATAAACCAACCTTTAACACATCCCTCCAACTGTCAACCACAAATCGCTATTTCAAAAAATGAAAGTCCTATGAACCGACGCAGAACAAACACAAACAACGGCACCCCTACCTTTCGCTTCCAACGAAACTGTTTGAAAACACGCACGCACGCTATCAAAACAAGCCCTGATTATCAAATGCGTACATCTTTCAATAATCAAATTAGTGGCAGTGATGAACTTGATTCTTCAATTCCAAGATAATCGGAAATAAATAAATGCATTAATTTCAAAATGGTGAAAAGAGAAATAAAATACTTTGAATCATGCAGGAAATATTTTAAATATCCAACTCATCCATCGTATGACACTCTGATTTAAAAAATGACGCTAAAGAGTATTAAGTTCTCCTAAAAATACATTATATTGTAAGTAATCAGAATGGCTAAAAAAGACCAAATACCTTTATTTAAAAAAGCCTGGTCTTAAACAGACGAAATCAACTACTAATTATATGAAACCTTTAAACACATCCATTTCTAAGTCCGTGGGAAGTATACTTGCCACCAAATCTGTCCATTTTTTCAATGTCCATGGCAAGATGCCATGATTAATTATTATTAACCCTTATGAACCCTATTTTAAAAAAATTGATTTTAAAATGTTTTGACTTTACTTCTGAATAAAAAACATGGGAAAAATACTTTAAAAAAATCCTATTTTTGTTTTAAGTATGGCGACTATAAACAGTTTGCTTCCAACTGACAACGCTGGGATTTATTTTGGTAAAAAAATTATTCTTCACAATATTCTATAATATTAAACACAGATGAATTTTATTAAATATTATTACGAATAAGGAAATGCCTAATATTGTAGGATAAAAATATAGTATCCCAAGCGGGTGCAAAACAAAACTAAAAAAAGATACAGCTCAAATTAAAACATCAGTTAATTTTTTTTATTGCCTTTATCAGCAATTCAAGGCTGCCATCTATATGTTTTAAATTGATTTAATAAGAACTTCAGCATGTATCCCATGTTACAGGCCTTTAAGGGTTAATAAACACTTGACCAATACAACATTATGACCATATAAAATTAATTATCAGTTACCATTATTATGATTTTGAGATAATAATGTGCCACAGCAACAACGCTGATAAAAAAAAAAGGTTGGTTTAAGTTCTCTTCAAATCAGGATCTCTCGAAAACATCAAGGGTCTCTCGAGACAAAAAATAGATATATTTCAATTTCTTTTATCTCAAATCAAGACGAAGTGTCTTGGTTTAATAATTAGTTATTAATTAATTAAATTGGCAACAACTCAAATTAATTCCATAATAAGCTAAATGAAATTTTTAATCAATATGAACCTCTGCAAATTTTTTTAAAAATATACCATTACTAGAAATAAATAACTGGACCTTTAAAAGTCCTAAAGAGAATTAGCTTATATTATGCAATTTCGCAAGAATTCGCCATATTCTAAATACAGTAAAAGCACCATTTATGCGTTTTAAGGACTGCAGTAAAACGACGGAGCAAATGAAGACGCTTTAATCAAAACGAAGTACTCTATCTTTACAATGAATACGAATGCACCGGACTGTGAAGAAACGATCAAAATGAGAAACGTATAAACGGTGCTGATTGTAATTTAAAGAAAACAACAAAAACATTGATTTTAAATGCCTGATCTGAATAAAAGCAAGAAAATCAAGACTTTTCTTGACAATCTAATCCAAAATATTTTTATATATCATTACTAGAATAAATAGCCTTTAAAAGGGTTAAAAAAGAAAGCTTATATAGTGTCAAAGTTTACATCAATAACACTCTTAAAATAAAAAACTTTAAATATCCACTTTATTTTCAAATATCGTTTATATGTGGCGTAAAAAATGCACAAATCATATTACATTATTAACTTAAACTTTATTTTAAATCAGAAGTTTCAAGAATAGAACGGAAATTTCTGTGTCAAAAATTTAAGCAGAAAACTGTTTATGTAAATTAATGAATCACACAAGAAGTTAATGTCGGCGTATATCTATGTGGTATATAAAAAAGAACCTGATTGTTAAGGACGTTAGGCCGACAAATGGCTAGGGCTAAAAGTTTACATTAGGGTGCCATCATAAATCTGAGCACGGTCGGAGCAAAAAAACAGAAGCCAATTTCTCAAAATTGTATCTACTTCAAAAAATTCGAAACACAGAATTTATCAAATATTAGTTAAAAAAAATTCAAAATACTAAAGTGACCAGCTCCTGCTACGACCGGCGCATAAGAAATCTCAACTGGGAATTATTGTTTCAGGAATTAAAAATATCATTGAGGACGGGGCCATTGCAAACAAAACAGGTAACAGAAGAATTTTAGAATCAAGGAAAAGCGTAAGAGGCCTGATTAATTTTACTTGAATTAACCTACAAATAAGCCTGATTACAATGGGTCTCTAACAGCACAGGTTATTTAAGATATGTTGTTTACTGTCTATTCAGAGATGGGGAAAATGAATGGATGGTCGATGTGGGTTTGGTAACGCTATTGACATGATCTTGAAAAGAACAAAGGGCATGTTTAGTAGACAACATAGTGGTGGATCTCTGATGGTGGGGAGCGATTTGTTTAATGGGCAGATATTCCTAGCCTTCTCAGTGGTCGGCAATAATCTAAAAACTACAACTGGGAATTATTATGTTTCAGGAAATATCATTGGAGGACAAATATTGCAAAACAAAACAGGTAACAGAAGAATTTAGAATCGGGGATTCATGAAAAGCGTAAGAGGCTCGATTACCTTACTTGGAATTACCCCATAAATAAGTTTCGATTACAATGGCCCCAACAGCACAGGTTATTTGGTGATATGTTGCTTTACTGTCTTATTCAGAGATGGGGAAAATGAATTTTGGATGGTCATGATGGGGTTTGTACTGCCATTGACATGATCTTTGAAAAGAACAAAGGCCGTTTAGTAGACAACATAGTGGTGGACTTGATGGTATGGGGAGCGATTTTGTTCTAATGGGCAGATATTCCTAGCCTTCCTCATGCGGTCGGCACACCCAAAAACCACCAGGAGAGCTCCAGAAACAGACTTGTCAATCATTTGCTTCCCTTTTGTGGAAATTCTTGGAACAGATTGACTTTTCAGAATGACAAAGCTCAATCCATGTCTCCAAATCAACGTCACAACAGCTTAAATAATGCATATATTTTGAATTGACCAGCCCTAAGTCCTTATTTTTCAATTTATAGGAACGTGTGGAGTATCCTCACACGTTCAATTTATCAAAATGTAGGCAGTATTCTTCGAAGAATTGAAATCGGCCATTGAGGATACTTGATTTGAACTAAAGCTTTTCTCAGAACATAAGAGTTATCGATGGAAAACCATGTATTTCACCTAACTCCATGCAAAGTCTCACAATTAACATTTTGATTTTACTCGACTGTGAAAAGATAAATGTCTACTGTCTCTGCTAAACCTTGACACACTATTTTTTATTATTTTGCTAACCTGGTGGTTGAAAATCAAGTTGAAAACATGATTACCAAAATAATTTCACCTTATATTTTTTTACTAAGACTGAAATAAAATAGAGTGAATATTTAAAGTTGTATTTAAAACTGTTGTGTTTAAACTTTGCACGCACTGTATTATAGGATTAAAGAGAGTTAATATTACACATTAGAAAAAGATCCTTAATGGATTAAAAGAGTTAAGCTTATCTCATGAAATTTTGCAAGAATTCTTCATATTGTAAATAGTCAAAAGTCCAATGAAGAGGACAAAAATATTGATTTGAAATGATCTTTAAATGCAAGCAAAAAAATCAAACTTCTTTCTTTTAATCTCTGAATCCTGAAAATATTTTAATATACCCTTACTACCAATATAAATATTATTTTAATATTGTAAGAGTATTTCATATTATGCCTGACAAAAGTACTGACTCAAATATAATTATTGTATATCAGTGTAGCAGGTAAGGGCAACAGTAAGATGTGCTACTTTGAATTTGATTTTTAGAAAGAGTCTAGAGAGAGACGATTACGAGAAGTGTTGAGTACGGTACGATTGAACGGAGTTACGCTGTATGCAGTTATGAAGTGAAATGGTTGTGCTTAATAAATGTTACTTTGTTTTAAAAGAAGTCTTGAATGTCAACGAGAAGCCAACAATACTATTACTATCGTGTTGAAATAGATGGCCCTTTTAAAGTGTTAAAGAGAGTTAAGCCCCTCGAAATTTCGCGAGAATACGTCAAATTCTAAAGAATCAAAAAAAATCACGAAAAGACCAAAACACTGATTTCAAAAGCCTGATATTTGGGAAGTCAGAAAATCAAGATTTATTTTCGTTAATCAATCTGAATCTAAAAAAAATAATTTATTCCCTTACTACCATTATAAATGTTATTATTTAATATGCTATTACTATCGAGTTGAAATATATGGCCCTTTAAAGGTTAAAGAGAAAGTAAAGCTTATGAAATTTCCGCGAGAATTGTCAAGTTCTGAATAAATAATCAAAAAATCCACGTGAAAAAGACCAAAGTACTGATTTCAAAAGTCTGATCTTTTAAATACAGGAAATAAGATCAAAATCCCAGTTTCCATCCGTCGCCTCGTCACATGAACTGGGAGTGACGATTGATCGTCGGAGTCAAATCCATGCGAGGGTCCACGTGTTGCTATTGAGATAATGAAGAGGGGAACTTGATCCGGTGGGATGTTAGGAGACACCCGCCTCGGACGGCTAACGAACCAATTTGAGCCCCAAATACCACATACCCTGAAGATCTTTCTCCGCTGCGCCCCTGGCTCTGCACTTAAAAAACGCAAAAACATTGATCGGTAAACATAATGATTGTATCTCTAAAAATAGCAGCCCACCGGATCTTAATAAAGAGATAGCGAACCATTTTGAGAGAGCGTTTTCTTTTGTTACAAGGACTAAAACCGAATTAGAATAAACATGATAAAATGGAATGAGGCTATTTATCGTTCTCATGCTCTATGAAGCAATTGTTCCAGTACCGCGTGTAGTGGTTCACACGTGATTGAAGACGGCAATGCGAGGTTAAAGGTAAAAAAGGATAAGTATATATTTGGGGTAGATAATCAACACGTGATAGTCACTCTCGATGGAGGAAACATGCTTTTCCTGGTGGATGCCTTCACAAAAAAAAATAAATGTAGTTTTATTGTATTTTTTGTATGAGAATATAACATGGTCGTTATTTAATTGCTATAAAACGGGCTTTTAATCTTTCAACTGTGATTTCTCGACTACACAGACCCCCCTTTTCGTTAAATAATAATAATAAATGAATGAATAAAATTAATGAATAAAAATAAATATTAAGTAAATAAATCATGTGAATGTTTTTATATGCTATATGGTTTCTTTTCTTAATCTTTCAACTCATGATTGACTGCACGACCCCTATAATCGTTAAATAGTAATAATAAATTAATGAATAAGATTAAATAATAAATAAATAACAATAAGTTATTGTTGATTATTTATTGACAATAACAAATTAAGTGAATAAATCAAATAACAATAATTGAAAATAAATGTTAAGTAAATAAATCATTCATCGGCTGCATCCAAATTAAGAGAGGCTTTAACTATTTCAATTTCTTAAATATTGAACAATTTGAAATAAGTACTTTCCATCAATTTCTTTTTTGCCCAAAAAACCGTACTGGTCGTTTCCTTGATATGAGGTCACGAGGCATATTTGAAAGCCTAGATGAACCCTTTCTGCACTCAGTAACTCATCAAGTTTCAAAATTTCAGATTTGTGGTAGTTAAATTCTATATAAAAATATAAGAGAAAAAAATCAATTTGGGAAATACTAAAATGTCTAGTGTCTTTTATGTTGTTACATGAATTGAAATAGCAATAATGTTCCAAACAGGATATGCCATCTAATTAGGTGGTTAAACAAATTAGCCGCCAGCGTTAAGAATAAATAATTTTAAAAGAAATCAAGATACTCATGGAAATTTATGGATAAATAATAAATAGAAAATTCACGCATGTACACAAATAATATGTAATTATATTACAACCCCTGCTAATCCGAACCACCAATCGACGCCTGTCTGGATTACCCGAAATCTGATAAAAAATAAAAAAAAGACGTATGCCAAAAAAAATGTAATTTATAAGTACCTAGTACTCATGACCCTTGATTATTTTATCCAAAAGCAATACGTATATGTCTCCTTTCATTAGGAATAATGGATGTCTCAAATGAAGTAGTCTTATCTACGGCGAATTGCATTAGTTTCTTCAATGTACAAAATTATGCATGTTGAAAAAAGTACTTTTGTTTTCAGTATGTATATTTAAATCTTTTCAGTTAATATTTTCAATTAAATATCATAATTTTCGGAAAATAAAATCGGTTCGGATTAACTGGAATTCGATTAGCGGGGTTATAATTGTAATACAATTTTCCAGTTCAGACGAAGGTAAATTTCATCGAAATGATATTATACCCCATAGTAATGAACATTGTTTATTAGACATCATCAACATCTATGTTTTTAAGTCGGCATGTTGTTGTCACCTCTAGAACTGGTATTTTAATATCTTACACTCAATTCACAACAGTGAAACTCGCTAAGTCTCTACAGGTATGTCAACCAACTAGTTCTCAAAATATCGTCGACCAAAAAAAATTATCATCCTCACCCTAATTTTCAAATGGTATTTGTATGCATCATTTCTTTATTTTTTACTTACAAATGAATTCTGTTTTGCATTGTTAAAAAAATAAGAATCAATCTCACAATTTGTCTAATATGCTTACATTCGAAAATCACCAACCCACATTTCCATTACTGAACTAATATCCGGTTGGTTCAGCATTCCTCCCGTTTCATTCTTCATGAACATCAATCGAACACACTTGACCTGCCTTCTAACTGGTCTTTTTTTTCCGGCAAATGACTAAAGCAAGTCTCAACACACAATACGAAAAAAGAGGGATAAAATTCTCTTGCTTTTCAGACGAGCATAGAAAAGACATGAAAAGAAAAGGTAGACCTATATAGCATGATTACTAGGTGCATAGTAAAAAAGGTAGTAGAGGGGAAAAAATGTAACAGTGTTCGCAGGTTGTGTGGAGAAGCAGCTTTGGGTGTACTGTCTTGAAGATGTCTTGGCGAGAAATTTTAGTCGCCAAAGGTAGAATTTCAAACAGCCGTCTCGATTATCTTCCGAAAAAAAAATGACGAGGGAGCTTCCATGTTTTATCAAGTTGAATTTCAAGCAAACATTTTAAGACATTGGTGTTTTGAGCACAGAATTATGAGCAACGAGGTTTATTAGAGAAAATGATTGTTTGTTATGTCAGTTCTCATTATTAAAATCACACAAATGACTGTTGTTTTAATACGGTGACTCTTTCTCGAGAAATACTGTGTTGTACCATCTGAACACAAATTACGAACATTTTAATAAGTAAAATGAGCTTCATTAGAGAAGATGATGATTGTTTGTTCTCCCATTTTATTATAAAAAATCACCAACTGGCTGTCGTTTACTCAAGATGAGTTTATCGAGAAATATTGTGATGCACACAAAACCCGAATCTGAACAATAAAAATCACGAATATTGCGTAAAATACAATAGGATTTTATTATAGAAAACGAATGCTTCTTCTGGTGAGTTTATCATAAAATTATCTGCTATAAATATTTTTTTTATCGTGAGTTTTTGAGAAATATTTAATAGGATTGAACAAATAATTACGGAAGATTGACTCTATATACAATGAGTATTAGAGAAAATAATGATTGTTTGTTCGGTCAATTTATTATAAATTGTCTCAATTGGACAACTTACTTGTCGGGAGTTGAGCTTCTTGAGAAATATTGTAATTCATTAGGATCTGAAACAAATAATTACGAAGACATAATATGTAGAGTGTTTTGTAGAAAAATGGCGATTGTTTGTTCGGTGAGCCTATAAAAATACTAGATTTACAAGAATAGAATTAAAGGGAAGCGTACGTATTTACGCTCTATGGAAAGAACTCATATATAAACATTTATTTTGAGACATAATTGCTTCTTTGCAAAACATTACAGAAAAATACTTGAATTTTTTTTTTTTCGAAATGAGTCATTGTATTATAAATTACATTTAAATACTTAAAATTTTGACAATTGGAAAAAATGCCTGAGGTGCGCATTTCCACCCTTCAAAATATACCTGTGAACAGAACTCTAGATTTAGCCCTCCAGGGAGCCGCCCTTAGGAAACGCAAGTCTCGGCCCATTCTTCTTTCTCCCCAAATTCCAAATACAGATATTTTGCATTAATTTTTAATTTAATGTCTATATTAGTTAGTTTGGTGAAAATCAAAACTGGAAGAGCAAAAAACATTTAATTGCGGGATAACTTTCAAGAAAGTGGGTTCAGTCGTATTCTAAATAAATAAATAAATAAATGTTTTAGCTTGTATAAAATAAAATTTATACAAAATGGTAAAAATATGACTCATTATAGCGCAATCTAAATAATATTTTGATTATAGGATTTTATATATCTTTTAAATTGCTAAAAGAAATATAGTTTTAGAATTATAAAATAATATAAAGCAAATAATACAAAAGGTAATTAATTAGGAATGTTGTTAGAATATTGTTCCAAAATTTGAAGAATACTTGATTTCTATTTGAATAAGTCTGAGGTTCGGCTCTCGAAATTAAAATGAGCACTAAATTAATTTGAAAGTACCTCTGCACCCTCTAGCCTTCTGGTCCCCTAAGGTCACGGGGGTCTCATGCACTGCCTGCTTTGCCTATTTATAATCCGGGTCTCTGCCTGTGAGTATACCTATGAAAATTTCTGCACCTTTCCTCGGCTCAATGCTCTATTCTGTAGATCACCCAACAGACAGACAGACTTTTCTCCTCCTTTTTATTAGTAGACTAGAAGACTTGTGCCCATCTAAGACAGGCTTTTAACCCGCCAACAATATCTCTTCAGATCTGATTGTTACAGATTTACTAACGAAAGTTGTAGCAGAAAATCTCATGCACATTGGCAGAGTGCTTAAGAAATGAAAGGGAAAACAAACTGATGATTCACCTGACGCTAACTTCGTTTTGGTGGCATAGTTTACTTTCTTTCAACAATAACTTTCATTTTATCTGAGGAAAATAATGCAAAATCCACTAAAAAAAAAATACATTAAAAAAATACAAAAATAAAAAAGATGCGGAAAGAAAATTAATTCAAAAAAAGAATTTATAACATTGAAGATAACAACTTTCCTTTTAAATATTCAATTCAAAAAATTAACACAAATGGAATAAAAGGAAAAAAAATATCGGTGCATGTAATTTCATAACAATTTAATGGGAATTATGTTTTGGTTTACTAACACCGAAATCAAAACTACTTGAAATCTTCCCTATTCACTGTTTACCAATCCGTTGATACTTTGAAGATCCCATAATTTAGCAAAAAATTGGTCCAATATTTCCAAAACCTCAGAGGGAAAAGAAATACACAAAATAAATTAATCAAACAGCATTCTAGCATGCTAACTTGTAGACACATAAAGGAAAATTCTATGATCTCATAAGCTGCCGAACTTTGCTATCGTAGCCAGATCACATGAGCGTCACGCACTTTTCAGAGTAAATATATACAGTTTGGACCTATTTAACGAAGTCGCTAAACTCGAAAAAAAAAAAGTTCGTTATATGGAAAATTCGTTAAATAGAGATTCACCTTAAAATACTTTAAACTGCACAAAACAGATTTCCAAATTCATAAACACTAAATATTATTAAAAAAAGTAATTAATCAGCACCTTTATTTTGTAAATTAATGTCTATTTGTTTTATATATCTTACCCATCAAACCACTCATCCACATTTTGTAAAGTTCTCTAAGGGAATGTCGTCTTCAACTCCTCCGTACTTGCCGCCGAATTCTCATTGCCGACAAAGAACTAGATGGAAAACTGTTGCGAATAGTACGATCTGAGACATCGCGTTCCATGATTTGGAAATTTCTGATATGCTTTCCCGTAAGTTGATTCTTTGGCATGGATTAATTGTTCCTCAAGAACATAACTTTCGCACTATTCTCCTTATGATAGTGTATTTTGGAAATTTTCACTCCCTGATCCATTGCCTGCAGTTTTGATGTGGTGTTTGGTAGTAAAAAAACTGCAACATTTTCAGTTTTGCTTGATTTCCTCCTTCAAGTGGACAATTATCAAAACGAGAGTACTTTATGATTAATTTGCAATCATACGTTTGTCCAACTTTTGAACAAATTTCTTGACGTGTCATCCAAGACTTTTATTAAAGTTATAATCAACCTCCAAAGATTTTTTGTGCCTTTGAAACATCTTTGGATTTTTTGCTTCTTCCTATAACTAATGGTTTCACTCTCGATGTCCACCATTTTGCACCTAACATGACAGTTAATATTACTTTGCTTTTGTTTTCTTCCAAAGCATTTTTTCCTTTTAAATGTTAATGTCTTTGAGGCAAACATTAGAAAAATAAAGCAAAGTTTCATCCGCATTAAAGATGTTTCTGGTTTATAGGCTTTAAAATTTTACCTAATGTCTCCATTAACTAATTTTCACTATCATTATCATCAACATCTTTACTTTCACCAGATATTACTTTGCCATAATTCCGTGTCTTCTTCTTAAAATTCTTCAAACCATCCATTGCTTCCCTTGAAATTGTCGTATCCAATGCTCTCGCAAATTTAAGAGCTTTTCACCATGAAATTCAGATCGGAAATCATTTTATCTCACATTGTGTGTATCCACCAAAACTGTCTCATCCACATCTTTCATAGATTACATGTTTTTAACGTTTGAACAAGAATTGACGAATCATAATTTTGTATCTTTATCACGATTTTTTATTATGGTTGGATAAGTTGTTTCCAGGAATACTAAATTTTAAAGTAATATCCTTTTTTCTTCACGCCTTTATTCACCCCATGAAGAATTTTAAATTTTTTTCTTGATGCCCAAGCACTTTCTCTTGACATTTTCCAGATACAAGAACCGAAATTACTAGCAATGACTCTGATCAACAATCTAGAAAACGGAAGACTAGTTCAAGGACACAAATGCATTGACGGTGAAAAGGGGGATATTGAAAGTTTTTGCAGTGAAGTGGACAAATGGGGTGGATAAAGGTTGACTTCCTGATGAAATGCAAGAATGACAAAGGATTTTATCATCACTGGTGAGTTAGAGACTGGTAAAACCAGTTGAAGGGTCATTGAGATCACCATAAAATGTGTTAAAAGAAAGAATAAGTTTGAAATGTTCAGAAATATTTAGAAATAGGAAAAAAAAATATATTGATCACAAGAAAAGTTCGTAAATAGGAGAATGCACTTGCTAGTTGGAGGTTATTTACGAAGAAATTCGCAAAAATGTTCTTGGTTCCAAGGAAAAGTTCGCAAAATATGAGGTTCAAGTTAAATAAAGGTCCGACTGTATTATTAATAGTCTATCGTTCAATTGATTGGTAGCTGGTTCAATTTTGTATTTCAAACGACACACTCTTAGATTAGTGATTTCAAAATCAGTAAAATGATGGTAGGTCCAGTTCCAGCTGCATCCAATCTTGTGACTTTGATAAGCCTTAGATTGTTTCCAAACCTGTTCCATTTCTCTGAAAATATAAATTCAGATATTCACATTTAAAAAAACTTCAGCTTTTACACCTCCTTTTTTATTGAAGCTCAATTAAATAAATTTCCATATTAACAGAATTAGTATATACCATGATCTGAATATACACTTTCACTTGGATAATTCTCAAAAGACAAGCACCTATTTCCTTTGAGAAGTGCCCAGAAAGGCAGTTCCTACGTATAAGTTGTTGCTAAAGTAATAAATTTTGATATTATGAATAATAACCGGGTTGTTTTAAATCGGTTAGCAATGAATAATTTTTTTGCTTAAAAATTACGGACATTTCCTCTCTCTTTTCTTTGGTAAAACATGGTTAAATTCTATTATATATTTTTGTATAAGACGTAGGGTAGATAGGTCGCTGGTACAGGGTTATCAGGATGTGCGTTATAGAAATATTCCTGAATATGTGGGATGAATCAAAATTACAGATTTATTATGTAAGATACTTGTTATGAAAACCAAATTGCACAATATTATTTGACGATGACTATAAAGTTGTTGTATCTCAATTTCTATTGAAAAGAAATGCACAAAAAATCTATAATAATACATACCGTGTATAATAACACTGAACTACGCTACTTAAACACAAAGTAAAGTAACTATAATAATATAGAAAAATGTTTTGTGATAGTTGCTTCATGCTAGTAGTGGTTCAACGTAACCGCAGTCGGGGTAGGTTGGCCTAAGAGACTTGGTGTCAGTTTGAGGTTTTAAATTAATATTGATTGTTAATATATACTTTACTATATGAATTATTTCTGAAGGTTCACTAATTTTCAGCTTAAAAAAAGCTCTTTTAAAATTTTGAATTCTTTTAAATTCTTAGAAGAAAACGACCCAATTAGCCCCGGTCTAATTCTATAACAGAAAAAAATGACACATAATACAGAAATATCAATTTACTATTTCTATAATACGTAACTGAACGAAGTATTAATTTTTTTTTTCATTTATGGATTTTTTATGAAGACTAACTAAAAAAATTACGCCTAATCGGACGAAGGTCAAGACCTAACAAAGAACTCCGGAAAAGTGTTAATCTTACTCATTGCTGTCACTCCTTTCCGTGGCAAAATTCTCCAAAAGTGCTAGTCTCATGTTTTTGAAATGAACATTACAAAGCAAAAATTTGATTACAAACAGAAAAATTCAAGTGCATGGATAGTATCAGCAACGGGTTGCTTTAATTTTGAAATGGCAAAAAGTAGATATTACAAGATTATCAAAGAATTCTGAATAAATATCTAATTTTTTGCTCATATTTTTCAAACATCACACATACATGTAAACAATAAGAGAGAACATTTTTTTTGGCAATAATGAATATATTCTTAATTATAAAAAAATAATTGGGTACTTATATATTATCCTGTTGACCAAGAAACCCCACGAAACTTTGCACCACAATCTGTTTGGCAGAAGTTAGATGTTTATTATAATAAGATTAGCATAGTTAGTTCGATGCCAAATTACCTTTGGAGCACCCTCTGGCAACCTTTTTTTTTTATTTGATGAAGATGGTTGACAGGATAATATGCAAGCACCAATAATTTCATAGAGATAACTAAAAGTAGAATTATTTTTAATAAGTTAAATCAAATGCAAAAGTTTCTTTTAAAATTACCCTATTAACAGTATGAATATGAAGTATTTAAAAAAAAGATTAAAATTTGAAGGATGGTGAAACAATGAATCTAAATTGGCATTTACATCTTTTAAAATATATATAATGTTACACAGAAAGCATTATTGGGATAGTCACATGGAAAACTTAAATAATAACAGCAATGGAAGGTTATGCAATATATTTTTTACATAAGAATGAAAACTTTAAAAAATCAGTATGCATTTTTGAATAAAGTTATGATTTTGTAACTAATTGTTTCCGCATGATGATTTGTCTAATACTTTAGGATAATTTTATATCCTTACCTTAAGGACAATTGTGTTATACAACATATGCAAATAATGATTCCCATAAAAGAATTTTTGAGGAAGATGAGAAAATGAAATTTGAAAAATTGAACCAATTTTATAATAAATAATGCATTGCTACTACAGATTTTTTTTTTTTTAACTTTGAATAAATAATCAGATAAAACAATTACCAGATTTTGAAGATTCTCCACTTCTATGACCATAGCTCCTTGCACTCGATGGCTTTACAGGTTTCTTCGGATTTCGTGTAGAATGCTTGAAACTTTTTTTTGTAGAAGGATTAGTAGACGTAGACATTTTTTTTACTATAAATAAAATCATGATGGTTTATTGTAATGTCATATATATATTGCATTCATTTCAATACATACAATTTTTCTTCTTTAAACAAGAACTGAATGTTATACATTTATCCAACAAAGGTTAGTCTAGAGAGATTAAATTATCATTTCAGCCAAGAGAATAATTAATGTAAAAAACCTCAAAATATTTTCCATATCTTATTCTTATCTTCAGTTCATAGTAAATTCAATTATTTTCTATTTACTTTTGAATAATATCAAACACTGAATTACTAATATGATAGTATAATGAAGAAAATTATAATCAGAGCTGTTTAAAAATTAGTTATCAAGTATTATAAATTATATTGTATGAGAGTTGGATCTCAGATTACCTTAAGTAAAGAAAAAAGTTATAAAAAGTGTTATGCATGTGTATTAATTTTAAAGGATTTAATTTAGTGCAACAGTGACAATCTATAAGATGCAACAATGACAGGCTATATTATGCTTTGTGTAAGTGTACCAATTTTAAAAAATTTAATTTTGTGTAGCAGCGAACAACAAGCTATAAAAATGAAAATTAAAAACAAGCAGAATCTACTATTTGATCGCACGATAAAATATAAAAATGGAAAACATTCATCATTTTTATTTTTAAAAAATCTATTAGAAAATATTATAATATTATTAACTGTTAGTAATAACCATTCTGTAAAATTTAAGCTTATGCTAACAGTTTACTGAACTAAAATGTTTACCGTTCCGGTCACTGCTTTACTTGATGTCTGTTTCAGTTTGGCTTGAACCAATATTTAAGTTATTTAGAAATTTGAAAGTAATCGTTCATTATAATTAATTACAGAAGACATAAATCACAAATATCTCATCACCGTTTGGTTTACGTTTGCATAGATTTTATATCAAAAAGTATTAAAGAAACACCGCAAACAGGGCAATTTTGCGTATATTGACATTTGTTTTTACTACAAACAAAAATGATAGCGCGAAAAATAATGGTTGCCATGCTACTGAAATCTTGTGCTGCCATCTATTGCAATGTTACTTAAA
This sequence comes from Araneus ventricosus, assembly GCA_013235015.1. Taxonomy (NCBI): domain Eukaryota; kingdom Metazoa; phylum Arthropoda; class Arachnida; order Araneae; family Araneidae; genus Araneus; species Araneus ventricosus. The sequence goes on along the minus strand of BGPR01000827.1, from coordinate 183,665 downwards.
TAATTGGATATTTATAAATTTTAATTTGATACGAATTTTTTCCCCGACAGCTAAAAACAGGGCCGGATAATCAGATAGATGAAACAGGCAACTGCTTATAGGTCCAAAAACTTTTGAAAGCCCGAGGCCTTGAGATTTTTTGCAGTATTTTCAGGGTAATTTAATTTTGTTCTTGCATTTGCTTTATAGGGCCATGAACCGACTAGAACTTATTAAAATTAAAATCAAGTATCAATTACCTATAAGGGAGTTTAGGATATTTTTCATGTCTTTTCAATGCAGATCAATGTCTCCCAATGATTTTTCGCAGTTGGTTGACTGACTCTCAAGTCCACAACTCAGGGAAACTTTGTATTTGGATTTCGTTAACACAAGTTTGGATTTATTTTTTCCTTTTTGACAATTTTGTTTAAAATTAATTTAAAAGATACTAAACCCAACCCTCATGAAGGTGGTCCGCAATCAAATGTTTAGTTATTTCAACTTGATTTGATACTTAAAAATTGGTAAAGTAAATATTAATATTAAAATCAATAAACAATATCTGGTTTTGAAATTTGTGGAAGTGAAAGGGTCTTCCCGAAACTTTTATTGCCTAGCCCTACAAGGTTTAGTCCGGCCTAACTAAAAAGGGTACCTCTGTGCAGTTCTAGCCTTGGAAGGTGGGAGGCCCTATTGTAAACAGTTCTAGCCAGCTCCTCCAGTTAACTTGGCCTTAAACCTGTAGAGTCATAAAATGGGCTAATTGGGCTGTAGCCCAGGGGTGCCTAATAATTTTAATTTTGAACCAAAAATTTATTTAGTTATAATTTTAAATATTTTAAAAGTAGAGATGTGATTAAATTAAATTCTTCGAATATTCGTCGAACTGCAATTATGCATGTATTTAATGTGTATGCGGAATCTATTAAATTTATATATATACATGAGTTTTCAGGTTATTCAACTTTCATACAATTCAATATTACTGTTCGAAGATTCATGTTTAAAAGATATCAGTTTGTGGGGAAAAAAATCCTCATCATTTTGTTTCTCTTAGAGATCAAAAGTAATCAGCTCTTGCAATGCCGAAATCTTTCTGAATCTTAACGGTAGCGAACTGGGATGTTTATATATAAGCTGCCCTATATATCTGACTTTGAAATTGTGCAAGAAAAATTATGCTATGTTTCGCACATCTGCAGTTAAAAATTAATTAATACAAATTCTCATATTTCCTTTATTTTGCAATGTATTCACTTCGAATTTCAATACATACATTGCTTTTCTAAACTATTTTCACGTATTCTCTAAGTTTCATATAATTTGGTTGAAAATACTGCATGTTATTAACAAAAAATATGTGGAAAGATTTGGGATTTTTTGAAGAAACATTTATATTTTTTTCCAAATATTAATGGTATTTTTTACGAAAATGATATTATGCATATCAAATAAAATCATTGATGAAAGTTTCATCTCGTTATCAGCTTTCTGTGAAACGGGGTGAACCGAAATCCCTTTTCGTCTTTATCACATTCTGGACTCCACATAAATGTCCTAGTGATGAGATTTTCACTGTAAAATGTGATTTCTGACTACTGTATGCCCCAAGGCCCGGGAAATATAAAATTTAGTTTTACCAAACTGTTTTCAGTAGTTCAGTGCTTTATATTTAAAGTATCTTTTTCATTTTAAGTAGCATGAGTTAGGTGGGTATTTATTGTAAATTTGTAATTTCAAACTGTTGAGTACTGTATTATTTTTTTATTAAAACTTGCAACTGTTTATGAATTTTTTAAAAACTGTAGCATAATAAAAATACATCTTTACTGCCAAATAAATTGTTGTTTTTATCTTACTACACTTATTTTTGGACACAGTTTTTCTTGATTTGAATGAATAAAATTTTAAATGTGATCCCATCAGCATCAAATTAGCGAAAGTCCACTGTAGTTTATTTTGTTTCTATAATTTAAAAGCTTTTATACACTTGCTATTTGATTATTTTTTTGTGAAACTGGTAAATAATGGTCGAATTATGACATTAGGTGTTGAAAAAATGGGCAGTTTCAGGTTTATCAAACTGCTAGAAGAGCTATCTTAAACAATTATTTAAAAAAAATCCCAGATTCTTCAAGAAACTGAAATCAGTCTTAATAAATTAATGCGTATTTTTCTACATTTGCTACTAACAAAAAGATTTAACTATTTATTATTCTAACATTTGAAAAAGTATTTTCCACACTAAAATTAGATTTAAAAAATGACGGGAGGCTGTCTTTTCAAACAGCCGCTGATGTTAAAGGTATAGGACTACTTTACTCGCGTGACTCTTTTGTTTCTCGAAGTTTCTCGCAAGTTTTTAAGTTTAAGTAAGTTTTTTTTTTTGTAACTTCTGCTGTTACCCTTTATCTCTAAAATAAGACATTAGTTACGTTTTTAACATATGTAGTTAACGAGATATAGAGGATCTCCCATACTAAGTTTTGTGGCATTTTGGCGTGTGAATCAATTTCCTTCCTGAGACCCCAATGGGAGGAACGTAGTCCTAGTACGTTAAAAAAAAAGTTTTTGCGTTAGCATATCAACAAAAATCGCTGAACTACAATTCCGATTTTCAATTTTTTTTTTTGTAACTTCTGTTGTTAACCTTTATATCTAAAATACGACATTAGTTGTGTTTTTAACATATGTAGTTACCGAGATATAGAGGATCTCCCATACTACAATTTCCTTCCTGAGACCCCAATGGGAGGAGCGTAGTCCTAGTAAGTTAAAAAAAAAGTTTTTGCGTTAGCATATCAACAAAAATTTATTTAGATTAGAATCTTTGCAAATGAATCTTGTACTTGCAGCATTAGTGAGCCAATTCTCGCTTAATGAATATAAATACACTGAAACGCATAAATAGTTTGTACACTATAGAAATCCAAACTTTTGAATAGATTTTCTTCAAATTTTGCTTATGAATACTATGAAATATCCATGTAAATACATTTGAAACGTATAAATTGTTTTCAAGAAATGGAAAGCTTCAAAGTCTAAAACCAGCCTACTGAATTTTGATCAGAAATGGTCATAAATTATTGGACCTATTTCAAAAATAAATAAAAAAAATCTATAATGTAGCAGCTTCGCTTTTGTCTAAATGAGAGAGTAATTTAAAAAGTTTTTTTTCAGATAGGTAACACGGTGTTATGGCGCACTAAATCTGCTGCAGCGGGAGATTCCCAACACAAGTGTCAAAATGGTTACTGTACAGCAATAGACACGTCTCTGGTTCCACGAAAGCAAATCAATCGGTGGCGTAACTAGGGTGGGGCAGGTAGGGCAAGTGCCCTGGGCGCTATTACCAAGGGGTGCAAAATTGAAAATCAATTATCTTCATATGAGAGAAAATGCACTTTTTGAAACTCTTATTCCTCTGATTCTTAAGAATTAAAGTGGTTCCATACAAGTATGTGAAAACACAAAGAATCCAGTCCTTTTTATAGCCTGGAGATCAACTCACGCTAGGTTTCTCAAAACAAAATAGCAAATAATTTTATGTTACAAAGATCTGTTGACTAAAACACCTTTTATGAAATCTCGTTATTGTCCTTTTCAAAGATTTATGTCTCAGTGGGGGAGGGAGAGGGAGAAGTACTGTCTTCCCGCCAAGAGAAAAACCCTAGACACCAGACATGCCTGTGGCGGTCGTTATGAAAACGGGATATTCCACTGCATTTTGGGGGTGACGGAATGGGATTTGTTTCATTTGGCGTAGATAGAACCGGCCGAAGTCTCATTTCTCTTTGTACTTCGGTCGACAATGAATTCCTGGCATAACGGAAGTGCGCTTAGGTTGCTAAATGTTGCGGTTGATTTTATTCCGTATCCCTCCTTTCTTCGACTCGTCTATTTGAGGCAACCCTGCTCAGGGTTTTTCTCCTGGTGGTAGGACAGTATACTTGACCAGTCGTTTTAGCCATGGAAAGATAATATATTAATTAGCTTCACAGGGTCTAGAGGTTTCTCACAGTATGGTTGACGCTAAAATGTTATAGCCTCCATAATCATACTGATTGTTTGGCTATTTCCGAAGTTCGTGAAAAAACAATTAGGATTAAAGTGCTATTCCTACTTTTAAACAGCAGAGCAAAGCATGAAAAAAAGATATTTCTAATTGTTTGGTAAAGTTTAAAGGTATCAATATTTAGAGTTTCTAGGAATAAAAGGTAATGTATATAATATATTCATTATTATTCGTATTTGTGGGATTTTATCTCAAGTTTTACATGCGAAATCAATGGAATGAATATTTGTTTTAAATTTTTTTCTAAAGTCTCAAAATTCTGTTCTAAAATTATATTGGACTTACCAATTACCGCCGCATCTGCAGAAGGATATTTCTCAAGATTAAATATATTAAAAATATATTTGAGATTTATAGCATTAGTGAAGAGCGATTGATTTTCCTAGCCATTTATCTATGGAATCCTTATTAATCAAAAAACTAAATCATGATGATATTACTAACGAATTTTCTATAAGAAAATGAAAACAAATATCACATATTATAAATTTATTCTAGAATGTCGCATATAAATAAATAAGGAGAAATTCTGTCGTATTTTGTAGATGCCGTTTGTTACTGAGAGGTTTTGCTACGATAACTGGCACCTCTTTATTACAGGCGCCCTAGATAAGCACTGGTTCTCTCCCTCACCGGGCTTGGCGCCCGATGCGCCTGCATCTGCGCATAGAACTCTGATGGGTTGTCTTGCCAAGAAAATAGTATGCCAAACATCTTTTTCGGAAAGTAATTTTATTTACAATACTACCTTTTCTTTAAACATACTATGTACGATGCCAGAACAGCGCACGGCTATTTGTTTTTTTCCACATGAATAGTCAATTTCGTTCATTTCACTCTCCATCCTATTAGTCATATTTAGAAAAATAATCTTTGTCACATTAACCTTTTAAACAAAAAAGAAGTTTTCCACTGTTCTGTGACCAAAACCGACTTTCAACACCACAGTATAACCCCGACATGGAGCCATGAAGTTTTGAATTTCACTATTTTAGACAATTTTTAACCATTTCAATGGCAGACTCGAGGAAAATCCATCAATCATAGGACGTCGTTTCCTCAAGGTGGCCGTTGATTAGCATGAATTAATGTAGCCATCCTATTAATCAGAATGCTGGGAATTAACGGATTAACCTTGTATATCAGGCAGACCATATGGTTGAAATTACAATTTTAATTCGGGTAAAAAAATGGTGAAAATGCAGTAGCATTGATTAGTGTACCCTTGTATATAAGTATACGATGATATAAGATAAATGAAAAAAAAAAACATTTTGTACTATTAATTTATGAATCATTTGATAAAAAAATTGAGAAATATTCTCTCAATAAAGTATATTAATAAACATTTTGCTATTTATAAAATATAGTTGTTTCCGATTTTCCAAAAGATCTTGACCAGAAGAAGATTGGGCAAAGGCGGGTACTCTGATTGTAATTTAAACAAATTCACTCACCATTTCGCTAATTTTATTAGATTATCGCGTAAATAGAGTAAAAGTTGTACCGTTCACTTTGAAATATGCAAAAAGTGGCTATAGACGCACTGATGCTCATAAAGCGGAAAATATCTATTTTATATTAGAAAGTAATGTATATTTTTTTCTAGTGTGCAGCATTCGTCCGATGTTGAAATATTACTTTCATCCCTGTTGAATAAATTTATATTTAGAGGAATAATCTCTTTTCAGTGCAATGCATTTGTTATGAGTGCAAATTATTTTGACGTGGAAACGCCTTTCCGTTCGTTACAGTGATAGTCGTCGAACTCTCTTGTGTGAGAAAATACCGTCAGATTTGAATCTCTAATAACTACGAGACTAATAATGCGAAAAGAATGGTTGATCCCACAATGCATAGATCATATCTGTAAGAGTTTGCCGCATAATATTTGTTTTGCCTGTGACGTCATCGTACCAGTGTAGGCGCATGCGCGTGATTTGCTATGAATTAGCTTTGTGTAAGGTTATAAATAAGTGTGGCGTGGAAATGCGTTTAGCTAGGAGGTTGATTCTGGTGTCATTTTAAATAGCCTGAGGAGTATTACTAGGACCCAAAGTGAGACAATACAAATATTTATCAGAATATAAGTAAAAAACGGTACTAAATTGAAAATTTCAAATTCCGCATGTTGTTTTATTATAACGTGCAGAATTTTCTTTTGAATTGTACGAAACTTACAGAATACTTGACAATACGTAAAAGAAACATTGTATTAAAATTTGAATATTACGGAAAATATGAACATTTATAGTAAATAATATTTTACTGCGCATACGCGAAATGTAGTTCCATATACTGTCAGCAGATGGCGGCATTAGAAGGTACTCTAAATAAAATATAAGAAAGGCGCATTTCGGTCCGCTCCGTAGGTTTTTCGCGAAAACGTCGGGATAAAATCATAAAACAAGCGTTTCGTATTAATATGCAATTTAATTATCAATCTCTTTAATACAATATTTACACATAGTAGTATAATGGTTACAGAATAGATAAATCACAAGCTACCACAGACCCTTGCTACATGCAATAAACTTGTAATTTATCGATTCTACAACCATTATACTACTCTGTGTAAATATTGTATTAAAGAGATTGATAATTAAATTACATCTTAATACAAAACACATGTTTAATGATTTTATCCCTACGTTTTCCCGAAAAATCTACGGCGCGGATCCGAACTGCGCCTTTCTTATGTTTTTTTGGCAGAGTGAATATCGTCGTCGTTCAGGCAGAAGTCATTAAGTTCACAAATATATTTTGACAGACTACTACCGTCAATTCGAATTTGAATTAATTATTTCGTGATAGAAATCTGTTATTTAAACAACAGTAAATCAACCGTAGGAGCTATAAATCTTTAAAATAATTTTTACTCTTTATCATAACGACTCAACATTAAACAAGCTTAAATTGACCACATCTCGAAAGTATAGTTTTAGACTTAGGGCCTTTTGCCTGAACAACGACGATATGATCCAAATTTAAGTGCAATTAATTACCACCCGTTTAAAATTATACAAAATTTCAATAAAACCCATTTTATGAAAATTACATTTTTATTATCTGATTTTCTATTAAAGTAATAATTATTGTGGTATAATATCAAACCCGTAATATGAAAATTACGTTTTTACTATCTGATTTTCTATTAAACTAATAATTTTAGTGGCACAATGTCCGGACTGTAGCTTATACCCTCGTGTGTCTTCTCCATGAACTGCAACCTGTAAGTAAACATATAAGACAATATTACAGTTACAACTGTTATTTGATCAAATACGATCTTAAAGGTGTTAGAACGTTAATTTTCAACCTTCAACTTTCAACAATCAATGAGCTTCAGAAGAAACTTCCCAAAAAATTCTTTGACTAACAGGACATTAACGACAGCAAGGCATTCAAAGAAATTGGAAAAAGAAGATCTAAAAGATAAATTAATATCTAACCTTCTCCTGTTTTGATGTCCCATCACATTAACTGTTTTTGTTTTTACTATAAAGTCTAATACGTACAAGAAAGTTGAATGACATATAGCTGTAAAACAAACGGTAAAATTTATGTTTAAGGTATTTTATCATCAGTTTAAGTATTTATCATTTTTATGTATTATTTGGTCCTTAATGCAACAAATTACTCAATGTAATAAATAGCAAAAAATTATTTTGTTGCACGAAACTTTTTCAATGCCCCGCAAATCAGGCCCCGCTTTTGGTCGGGCCGTCTCTGATATCTGGTTTTGATCTTTGTCTCTGTTTTAAAAAACATCCAATTTTTAATAGCATCTCCTAGACCGTTTTTCTTTTTATTAATTCAAAAAATCAATGATAATTTGTAAAAAAACTAACTAGGTCTTTTCACAAAAAAAAATTTGAAAATTTTCCATCTTTTTACTAAGTATAGAACTCGCACTTTAAAGAAAACTATATATCATCTTTTTTTTAATGTTGAAATTTTAGCGCTCATAAACAAAATTAAACCTAAAAAACAGTCAATGCTTGTTGAAAAATAATAACTTACATTTTGTCCCATATTTTTAAAAGTAATTGCTTTTGAACCCTAATTTCTTAATTTATTCTACTAGCAAAACGTATTTATTAGCGAAAATCACTCTCTCTTTGACTTCAAATCATATTCTCAACTCAAAATTTAAAAAATTAATGAAATCAAGAAAACAGTTTAAAATAAAACGTGTAGATGCACGATCTATTAGCGCAATCTATCTTCCCCTCGGGGGTTCGAATCCGAGGTTTGTCTGCATACTTTGTTCCTAATATAGTTTGCAATGAGTTTGATGCGACAAATTTGTGGCAAGTTTGACGCGTGGTGACTAACTCATTTGCATTAACTTGCTGCAGTCTTGTTGTGAACTTGCGGTCTTGCCGTCTCAAACTTGTTGTAAGGTTGCAAGCTTGCAGAGCAAGATTGCTGCAATTTTGTTAAAAACTAAAATTGCCACACATGTAGCGAGCTATCTCCCCTCTATTCTTCTATAAGTATTCTATTCTTCCTCGAATGGATAAGAAGATTGTCCGAAAGTGTGTTGTATATGATGGAAAACGTTAACTGGTGAGCTTCGTAAGGATAAGCAGATGCATCGGTTTCTCAAACTTGATTAAGAATAACAAGATAAAAATAATTAAAGAAATTCTAAATACAAAATGACAATTGTGTTTGTCAGTATTCCTATAAATCAATCACATCATTTCCAGTAAAATTTGCTTGTAATAGGGGAATGCGGGGACATTGATACACTTTTTTTTTAGAAATCTAAAAAATGATTTTACTAACAGAAATAATTAGAACTAATGCGCTAAATTTATACATTTGTTAATCTAATATAGGATTTCAGTCGAAATTTTGTCATTAATGACATAATAAAATATTTATTACACTTTTTTCCTAAAAATGGATTTGTATCAATCTGCCCAAACCAGGGGTACATTTATACACACGGAATATAACATATTGTGCTCCACTCCAGGTCATTCCACTTTTTAGCTTATCCATTTAAACAGGTAACTTACAACCCCTCCACGCAATATAAATCCGTCCCCTATGTATTACTTCGATCCCCTACTGCACCTACTTCTTTCCCTCTCTCTACCGCCTTTAAAACTTGAACCCAAGTCTGTTCCGATTTCCTTTAAGCTGGACATTCACCCTTGATCTGTTCCAATCCATTTGGAGGGGTTTTGAGCACACCATTTAAATTTTCAGGCCACAAAATTTGGTGGATAATTCCCAGGACGGACTGCGCCAATCGTACCTACGGACAATCCTAACCCCTAGGCAACTGCGCCTCCTCCCACTTCCAAAATGGGTCCCCAGCCCCGATTTCCCCAGAATGACTCTTACTCGCTTTTGTGAGAGAGGTTCGGCCCCCTAACCGACTATCCTAGTTCAGGTTTATGGTCCAGTGGGCCGAATGAAAATCCAACCCGGATGGAACCAACTTCTTTCTCGGTCTATTCCATTTTTCATCGGTTTTTGACATTGACGATAGAGTTTGGCAGCCTGTGTTCCAAAAAAAGTGGAGTAGTGGAATAATGAATGTCTTTAGAGCGAGAAAGCTTCAAATCCCCTTTCCCGTCAAACGTATCTACGCCGGTCACATTTCAGCATTTATGGCCCGGCAGTCCAAATGAAGCGGTTGGATATCCATCCTTCCTCCCCACAGCACTCGAATTTTCATAGGTTTTTTCAGATTGACCTGTTTTGGCATAGGGAGGTCGTATTTTCACGGAGCGGAGAGGTCGTAAGTGTCAGCCTAAAACTTCTAAATGATCACAAAAAAGAGACATAAAATATTTCATATTAGATAGTGGTTCCTCTAGGTAAGAACGCCGATATAAAAGGGAAATAAACATGATTTTTACTGACACAAAGATTTATATGTTCGATTTCTTGTTTTTGTCAGTCTTACTTTATCATATTTCAATACAGTAAAATCTATTTAAAACGATATTGTAGGGACCTAGAAAAAGTACTGTTATAGACACAGTGACGTAGCGAGGGTAACTGGCACCCGGGTCTTAATATGATTTTTTCGCCTCATCCATCATCATCATTGACTTAGCTTTTGTAAGCATCGCCCGGGGCATGATATTTTTTCTCCTCCTCATCGTATTCGACTGTAATAAGTGACATAAACGTATTAACTTTTGTCATCATGACCAGTGGCGTAGCGAGGGTAAGTGGAGCCCGGAAAATAATGTTTTTTCTCCCAGTAGTTATCAGTGGCTAAAAAACGTCAACGGTGCCAGGGGTATGGTATTATTTTTATGTCCCCTCATCATATTTTACTTTAAAAATGGCATAAACTCAGTAATGTTTTGACTCCAAGGCGCCCCCTAAAACTTGCGCCCAGGGCATCTGTCTATACAGGGTTGCTACGCCACTGTATAGACAGATTGAAAATGTTTTGTAATAACAAGTAATTTTTCTTAAGCCAACAGTTGATGATTGTTTCAAACTAGGTGGCGAAATTAATTTATCGGAAGCAACTGTTGTGATTTCTAAGTTATTATCATAACGGTATACGCATATATTCCCAGGCATTTTTGTAATCTTCAGCTGTTATTTGCACAGTTTGAATTCACGTGGAAGCTGAATCTTTTAAAAATAACAATAAACAGTCTAATTTTCTTTTAAAGTTACTATTTTATGAATAGTAGCAATAAACAAATCTTTGAAGGACATCCATTCTAAATAATTTCTAGCGAAAGCAGAAAGACTTATTTTAGGTAATTTTACTGACATGTCAGAAATTTTAGTAAGGTTGGCTTCTCTAATATTATTATTTAGAATATTTTATATTTATTTTTTATTTAAGAATTTTAACTATTTTAATTGACAGTGGTTCAATTTGAGTTGCGATTTCATCGAATTCGCATTCATTGGTTTCGCTGTCAGATGCATTTATATACGACAGTAAAAATTTCTATATCCATGGTATTAATTCAGTCCATATTTCATTAACGTTTTCCTGAAAAATGAAAAACTCTTCTGTTTCGTAGTCACTATTAGTAAATTTTAAACTTAGAAATGTTATGAAGCCTTTTATCTTACCTTTGACGTTGCTTCGTCTCCGTTTGAGTATTTCCATTGTATGGCGTTTTGATAAATTTCTGTTAGATGATAAGACTAGTGAACATAGATTTTTTTTATCACTGATTTTTAGGGTAATTTTGTGTCGCTGGTTCCGAATCCGGTATTTTTTTTTTTTTTTTTTGTCAAATTGGCTATAGTTGTCGAGATAGAGTGAAATATACATTTCAATAGTAATATGCATGCACTACTCAAATCACACTAAAACTGTCTCAAATATAAATCAATAATAAAATTAAATCAATGCAACAAATCAATTTAATCTTAAGAAATAATCAATATAAAGCCAATTCAGCAAAATCAAGGTTAGTTTTGAAATCAGAAGCCTCAAGATACCCTAAAACCGTTAAAATTTCCTTGCCACATGAAAAAAAGTTTTTATTGTTCCCCAATGTAATATGATCCTGAAAATCCTTGTCCGTGCTTTGATTTGCCTAGATAATCCAATTGACGCTGTATCCGGTTCCGGAGGACCAAAATGTCGTGCGGTTCATGGCATAAATAATTCTAGACGCACACATCCACACACAAAAGGATAATAATAAATAAAAATGGAATATGTGTAGGCGCAGTTCGGTTCCGTGCCGTGGATATTTCGGGTTTTTCGTAGAAACATTGTGATGAAATCATAATAATAAATGTTTGGTGTTAATATGTAATTTAATTATGGGTAGAAAGTGTAATGGTTACAGGGTAGATGGAACATTGCAAGTCTATCGCATGCAGCAAGGGCATGTGGTTGCTAAAGTTGAACACGCACACCTCACCCCGTTTCGAATTCAGGGGTGTAGTGGAGCTGGAACGCACCGGAACACTATTCCGGCACTGCCTTTTTTCCACGAGAGATGAAGAAAAAAAATTGTGAAAACGACCTTAAAACAGCGCGATTTTTTTCACCCGGGATAGAGCGTTCCAGCACTGCTTTTAGAGCTTCCTGGCACTGCTTATTTTGCGACTGCACAACTGGTGTCTAGCTTAAAGGTGTCAAACTGAAATGCTACAACAAGGGAAATAAACACAGCCTAATTTTTTAAGTGCCGCAAAAACTAAAAATAGCAAAATAGCCTTAAATTTCTTATAGAAACGGAAGTTTATTTCGAAAACACAATATATAAAAAGAACAAGTTAAATGTGTTCTTCCTGACATTTAGTATTTCTTCTAAGTTACAATTTTCCTATTCTTGAATCTTAATATTTCCTATTTCTGAAAATTTCGGTTAGCTTTTGAAGGTAGAGAATTGAATCTATTGTTGCAAACAAAAATTAATAGTGTGCAAAATAATGACGGTTGCCGTGTCACCTTACTGTGCTGCCATCTATTGAAATTTTACTTCAATAATTGCCTATTTATAAATTTTAATTTAATCCGATTATTCCCCCCGACAACTAAACACAAGGCTGGATTATGAAACAGGTAAAGTAGGCAATTACCTATAGGCCCTGCAAATTCTAGGTCTTGAGATTTTTTTGCAGTATTTTTTAAGGTAATTTAATTTTTTTTCTTACAATTGCTTCATAAAGGCTATGAACTAGAATTAAAATTAATATCAACCATCTGTTACATTTAAGAACGTTTACGATTTTTTTTCATGCTTTTTCGGTGTAGATCAATGTGCAATGTCTCCCAATTTTTTTGCGGTTTGTCGACTGACTCCCAAGTCAACAGCTCTGGAAAAAAAATTGTATTTGAATTGCGTAAAAATGTTTTATATTTTTGTTACCATTTATTTTGAAAATGACCTTTAAATCAGTGACGTACAAACCGGGGAGCAAGAGGATGCATGCCCCGGGCGCCAATATTAGGGGGTTCCATGGAGTCAAAACATTACTGCGTTTATGTTACATTTTGAAACAAAATATGATGAGGGGGTGTAAAAATAATAACATTCTACGGGCGCCATTTACACTCGCTAAGCCACTAATATCGACTGAAGTGAAAAAAAGTCGTATTATCCCCCTGGTTTCCCTGATATCATTTATCCTCGCTATACCACTGCCCATGTTAACAAGATGTTAGGGGTTTTATGACACATTTTAAAGCTAAATACGATCATGGGACGAAAAAATACTATGCCCCAGGAGCCGTTTACTCAAGATGATTGATGGTGGGAATCGCGCTATAACTCGGGCGCTACTGGGATGTCCCTCCATGTGCTTGTCAGAAGACCAATGAAACATCAATTAACGATAATCAAAGCAAAATTTATTTAAATGCAACTAGTTAGAAACTTTTACTTGAATGCTTTGAATGAAGATCATTGCTTCAATTATTCTCGGTTAATAACCTAGAGAAGAACATCCTATCATTGCTTCCGGAGCATCTCTACCTGTACGAGTGGCAAATCCAGGATTTGGTTCTGGGAGGGGTTGAGGTCATGAAAATTTTTGTATCGTCGTAACGAATGTCAAACCTCATGGCTTATGTAAATCAAAATAGTTTATCTTTACAGATTTTACTCACGTGACAGTGAGAATCATAAAGAAAACTGCAATATTTTCAATCAGTGGCGAATCCAGAATTTGGATCTGGGAGTGGCTGAGGTCATGAAAGTTTTGTATC
>BGPR01000827.1:153809-169743 GCA_013235015.1 Araneus ventricosus | reverse complement strand
TGACGAATGTCACACCTCATGGCTTATGTAAACCAAAACACTTTAACTTTACAGATTTTACTCACCTGACAGTAAGAATCATAAAGAACACTACAATACTTTCGATAATTTAATAAAAATACAATGAAATAAGTAGCCAAAAATATTTTCGACCATATCAACGCTCCAAGTACAAGTGAAATGACTGGAAAAGTAGGGAAATTTTCGAGCCTGTCAAGCCAAGGGAGGGGCTGCAGTCTCATAGCCCCCCCCCTGGATTCGCCATTATTTTCAATAACTTAATAAAAAACACAATGAAACAACTAGCCGAAAAGACAACTAATACGATTGGAATGACTATACAAGTGGGAAAATTTTCGAGCCTGTCAAAGGAAGCAATGTTGTCACGTTATATTTTTTTAAAAGGGAGATTAAGAACAAATAGCTGTAGTGATGTGAAAAAATCAAGAATTTTGCTTTAACTCTGGGGGAGGTTGTAGCCCCATAGCACCCCCCCCCGGATTCAACACTGACCTGTACACCAAGTTTTAAGTTATGGTGTATTAAGATCTTTCAGTGATTTTTCTGTCAGCCTCTTAAATACTATTACGTAAGCAAATTTGTTTTATTTTAAAATGCTTCTCAAGCATTTCTAGACTCTTAATTAAAATCAGTGCTTGTATTATTCATTATTTTGAATTCTTCATATGTTTTATGCTCTTATCGCTGATACAAACTATTGAATTCTGTATCTGATTCTATAACGCATTCGATATGTGGCATTTGTACTAACGATATATACGGAAAAAAATGGGGTAGTAATATTTTTTAATGGTCTCTGGTGAAAAAAAAAATTAGAAACGTTACTGCACAGGAGCCCATAATGGATCTAAACCTGCAACTAAAGAAGTCTTGATTTAACATGCCTTTTTTTAAAGATGAAATTACATGGTGCCAGATATTCGTGTTGGCTACCAAGAATGAACTGAGCTTGGGTTAATTAATTGGCAAATCGAATTGGTGGCAAATATATCTGTTCGAACTCATTTTATTCAATACTATAGGTCAAACATCGTAAAAAATTACTATTTATAATATTTTCTTTTTGTAATAATTTTTAAGGTACGGGGTATTGGATAAAAGAAAATAAGTTCAAAATGTAATATGAATTTTTTATCATTTGTGTATAAAAGAAAAACATGACTGGTAACTATGAATAATAACGCATATATGGGTAGAACATAAGTAATTAAAATATATCAATATAAAATATGTTACGATTTCTGAAGGCAGAATTTTACATCAGAAAAGTATTCGTTTTTTTTTTGCATTAAATAACGATTCCAAAGATTCTTCTATCAATCAAATTTCAGTTCGATTATTCGATCGATTCCTCAATCAGTTATGCTTTCACACCGTTGCTTCCCCAAAAATTGCAAAATCAGTTCTGTATAATCGTGAGAAAGTGGAAGAAATTTTTATAATTTTCCCAATAGATGGCGCAATTGAAGTGAAAAGAAATGAATGTCACCGATGTGAAAATTTTCATTTTCAATTGCCCTCGTCAGTAAAAATATGAAAAAAAGGATCGGTTAGAGCAAACTTGAAGTAATTAGACAACGTTTCAATGCTCTAACATGAAGTTTGATGCGCAAAAACTTTATTCATGAAACCCATTAATGTATTTTGTGTTTCAACGTGATAAATTTAAAAGTCTTCTGCAATAGGAATCTCTGATCGAATTGTTGATATCGAAATCATTGAACTAAAATTAGTCTCAGTAAACCTACATCTTCTGAGAGACATAAACAATCATTCCAAAAAGCAAAATATCTTATTTCATATTTTTTGTAAATTATTATTTAGCATTAAAAGATCAGATTTTACCATTTGAAAAACATGATTGGTAATTGATGGAATTTCATTTAACTTTCTAAAATCTATAAATAAAAAACATGTTTCTCAAGGATCCTCTTTGTAGATACCACAATGCGTCTCTTTCCCGCAGATGTTACAATTTTTTATATGCTTGTCGAGCATTTTTGAAGACAGCACCGACTCTTCCCTAAAACAATTCTTGATAAAATTTAGAATAAATCATACAATAAAAATGTTTTAATTTAAATTAACCATTTATATCTTTAATGTTTTTCAGAATTTTTGGTGAAAATAGTTTATCAAGAATTAAAGCGTGTTTTTTTCCTCTTTCTTTTCTTAATTCTGATATTTTTTTAAAATTCTCATTTTATAACAGCTCCCATGTCTTCATGCAAATATGCATCCGTGCATAGTGTAGGATTAAGATGTACGCATGTCTTGAAATTCTTATATATCGTCACTTAACAAGCAAAATCACCTATCTCAAATTTTCGAAATTTCAAATAGGAAGCGTATACACAATTTTTCGCAACCAATAACAAATATTTCTTAATTTTTTTCGCATCTGGTAGGAACTTGCAGTCTCATGTTCTATCAGATGTTAAATCAATTCAGAAATAATCGTTATTGGTTGCAAAAAATTGAATATTCGCTTCCTCTTTGAAATTTCAAAAATTTGAGATAGCTTGTTAAGCGACAATATTTGGATTTGAAATCATTCATAAGGAATCATTGTAATCTGGGAGCGTGGCTTAATTCGAAAGTTTTTAATTCGAAATCATTCTATGTTCTCTTGAATTTCCTATTAAAATAATGTTAAAATTTGTCTTTGGAATTTATTTTGATTGAACTGAAGTCAAAACCAAAAACTGTAAAAAAAAAAAAGCCCTTTTTTTCCTAAATAATTTTTCTTTTGTTAAATATGACCATAAATTGTCTTCTCAGTGATCATCAATAAATAATTTTTTTAAAATTTCAGATTAATTCTAGAATTGCACAATGTATTAAAAAACCTTGAGTACATTAGATTCGAATTGCATTGTTTATTTTGAAGTTTCATTGTGTAGCTGTATTCCAATTTCTGTAAACTTTTTATTTATTAAAATTACTAGCTTATTTATTTAAATCATGATTTGTAAAATTATTATTAGTTTTTAAAATTAATAATTTATAAGTATTACTTTCTGTTTATTCAATCATTATGCAGTATTTATTAAAACTGTAAAATATTTAAAATAAATCTTTACTATTTTTAGTTAAAAAATTGTTTTTTTCTGTTGCTCTACTCGCTTTTAGAAGAAGTTTTTCTTGATTCTAATTTTTATCTTGATCCCGTTAGCACCGAATTACCTAAGTTCCATAGTAGTTTGAAGTGCAGAATAAATATAGTGACAAACGTGTGTTAAAGCTTTAGGTGAGGTCACACATGAAATTAAACTCTGGTTGGGATAATCAGTCTCTGTCGAGATAACTCCAAAGCATATTTAATCTGAATAATTTGCTACGCTAAAGGCGGATGGTGACAAAATCTAAATAGCTTGGATTAATCTGTAAAATCGGACCTTTGGATAATCGACGAATGGATGTTTCTGTTATGTTTATTTACATTAAAAACCTTATCAACCTACTTCCGGTGTAATGCTAAGTCAATGGAATCTTCAAAGCGGAAGTCCAAAAGTAATGCAAATAAATACAAGGTTTTTAATGTAAATTAACAAAACAGAAAACTCGTCCATAATGACAAACTAATTTATCTGTTTAAGTGGTGAATAATATAGGATAATCCAGATATAAGCATGAAACATAAAATTTTGACACATTTTCGCTTATTTTTACTTTCATTCTACTCATGTATTCAAAGAACAAATATTGCATTCATCAAGAATTTCGACCTCAAAAATACGATGAATTTCGATTTCATAGTCCTCTTCGTGTCTGAAAAAGTAACTTTTGGAATTATCTCTCTGTGTTTGTTTATATGTATGAAAGTGAACGCAATAACTGCAAGCGCTTTGTGCCAGATAAAGATGAAAATGTGAGTCACCAAATTTGCAGATCTGTATCAAATTTTGGAATAAATTCATCAACTGAAAGATATGCTTTTCTGAAATACTGTTTCCCTGCTGTATTAGTCTTATGGCAGAAAAGAGAGTTTTAGAGAGGTTTCTATTGGAGGGCAAGCCAATAAAACCCGAATGAAGCTTCTAGAAAATGAAAGAATTATAGCCCTATCTCTACTACGGTATTTAGAACCTTCGAGAGAACTGAACACTGAGGGCTATTGAAAGTGCCGTTACTGATATTTATTATGATCTGCTGTCTGCTTGTGCTATTAATTTATAAAAGTGCTGTTTAGTTTTTTTTTACCTATGTTACGTGTTTTTTGGAATATTTTTGGAATAAAGCGTCATTTTTTTATTATCTTGCTTGTTTGACTACTTTCATGTAATGCACCGGACGATTTTCGCAACTCGAATATCTTCACTTTGTTTATGAACTACTAAAAAAGAGGCAATATTCTCAAAGATTTTTAATATACGCATAGCCAAAAATATGTATTATACATATTTTTTAAATACGCCATCTACTTACCTGCGTTTTGCCATTCACATCCAAGATATTATTATATACTTTTTTATATAGTTTACGTATTGTGTTTGTTTATATTCTCTTTGCCACTCCATCCAGTGAAAACCTGAAGCACATTAATGTGTGTTCTTGCTTTCGTGTCTATAATTAAGAATTAATATTTTAAAAAATGTGGAAATCAGAGAAAAATAGCACGGTAATCGGACAGCTACATACTAGAATAAGTAATTTTTAATGGTAGGGAAATTGTTTCCTTTGTAGTGATATTATCTCCAGAAAACAACAAAATTATGGGGAAAAAATGGCAAACCGTTACTGAAAAGGTAATTTTAGGCTTTTTGGAGATTTTTTTGTTCAAATCAAGAACTGGCCGGGAAGGAAATTACGGAAAAAATTGACAAACCATAAGTGAAAATAGTAATTTTAGAATTTTTCGAGATTTTTTGTTTTAATCAAGAACGTTAATTGCATAAGTTACAGGCAAAACAAATTTGTTATATATAAATATAGAAGTATAATTGAAGGGAAAAATGCTTACGATTTTGGTATAGTGAAGTGATTAACATGGCATAGATATCAGAGGTGAAGCTATATCGTGATTAATTAGGCTAATCTAGACTTGACATTGATAACGTCAAATACTTCTGAATTATTATTTTAAATATTTTAATGTAATTTATATTTCAATTTATCTTTATTTAATGCTTCATTTCCTAATTCATTTTTCAATTGTGAAGGCTCTACGAGTTTTTACAATGAAAATATTGTCGTGAATTTCTTTTCTCTTCAAAGAAAAGAAAAGTAAGGAAACAAATTTTTAATAATTCCAGCATTGTTGACGAGTGTTTTACTTACTATTATTTCTAAAAATCGATCCCATCAACTTTGATACAAGATTAGTAGCGCCGGTAAAGTGATTGCCCACATTTTTCAGTGATTGCTCACATTTTTTCAGTGATTGCCCACATTTTTCAGTGATTGCCCACATTCCGCCTCGTTGATGGAACATTCGGCGAGGCTACACATTTTCGAGAAATACCTGGTCTCTTTGAAATGGAGGTTATATCGTGATTAATTCGGCTAATCTACACTTAGAACTGATATCAGAAGACAAATTTTTTAAGAAAATAATTTATTCTAATAAGTAAATAAAATGTTCTTCTTAGCTATAAGCATTCCATCAAAATTAACTGAATTAATATTTTAAATTAATTTATTTTAACCTATCTTTAATTAATGCCACGTTTTCTTATTTATTTTTCAATTGCGGGTGCGCCACAAACTTTTAGAATAAAAATGTCCAATTTTTTTCCCTGAAAGAAAAAAAAATAAAAATGTCGCGAGTGAATGAAGTTGAAAACCCATGGCTTATAGAAGTGACTTATACATTTTGGTAGCATACTGTTGTACCTTGTAAACATAATAATACCAAATTATGAATACTACTGAAGGAAAATATACTTAAAATAAAAGATCACACCTTTTTAAAAATAATGGCTTTTGAATCTGAAATACTTCTATGAAACGAACACAAGAAAACCGTGAATGCGAGGACAGTAATTTTATAAATATATCATCTTCAACTCATCCAGACTCTACGATACATTCCTCACATTCAGTCACGCTTCCGAAGTCTATCGACACTAAGTCAAGTCGAAACCTAGGAAGCGAAGGTAAGCGATTACCTGTTCATTGGTTGAACAGGCCAGAAAACAATCGACATTTTTAAGCGATGACAGGTCCAGGCCAACAGCAATGCCATCAGAGCGCGTTTGACGCCCCATCGCACAGTGACATGTCAGCCCACCCGATCGCTTCCTTCAGCGGTGCGCCGCCCTGAAATGTGACACCAAGGACACACCACACCACCTGAGTTACACATTCATTCATGCATTGTCTTCTGCGCTCCTCGTTCATAACTTTGCTTCGATTTCTTGAGGCTGACACTTGACTCTTGGAAGAAGAGTTAAAAGCTAAGAGTTGATATAGATAAAATTCAGGAATTTCGATTTCTCGCTTGATCAATGTCAAAGATGATTCAGTAGTGGTTACAATTGTACAGAATGGTTACAAAGAGACTGTTTTGAAAATTTTCACTGTAGGACATAACCCCATTATACACATCTTAATATAAACAAAAGTCATTACATGTATGCCTGCGCTTCTTTATTATATTCTACATCTCCTAAACCACAGGACCCATCTCAACCAAACTTGTGACAATTATAACTTATTAACTTAGCAAAAATTCTACGAATATTTGACATCCCAACTGCAACTACTGCAGGAGGAGCGAGAGGTGACATCCTTAAAACATTATAAAAGGCTAAAATTCATTTGCCATTTAAAAAAATTATAATATCCACCTTTTTAAAAATCACTACAAGTAGCTATACTTCTTCTCTTTATTGTATGGCTTATGTATGCCGTATGGTTTGTGGTTTCAACTATGATTAAACAAATATGGTTTGTATGCAATCATATGAACTATAACTTCAGTTTAAACCTAAATAAAATTTACAGTACGAGGGACATTTAATAGTTCCAGAAACATCCATTCCAGCACAAACTATGTCCTTTAAACAGTTTCGAATTGTTAGAATGTCAAAATATTTTTAATATGTCTGAATAGATCCAATATGCTTTTCTTCTCAGTATTTATGAAGACTAACTGAGCTCTTAAATATACATTTTTAAGAGAAAATGAATTAACTGATTCAACACATAGATAAGTTTTGTTACATTAAGTATAAACACAATGCCGTAAATTATATTTTAAGAATCTTTAAGGTAACTCTTCATTGGAATCAAGTTTTGAATCCTTGATCCTCCAGTTATGAAACGACTTAGCCATTAAGGTTCTTCACTAACAACAGAAAAATTCTGAAGCGAACTGACTCTAAACCTGGTGTTCCTACGGAAATTGTTAATCGTCTGTGAATTGCCTGCTTTTAAACATTTCTTTTAGTGGTCTTCCGAAATTCTGTTGTGTGTTCTGGCGATTGGCCTTCATATTTGTTCTTGTTCGTCATGTGTTTAATTTTCGTGTTTGTATTAATTAGAGGATACTTGACTTACGATATAAATTTTGAAAAGCATGCCATATATAGAAAATAAATGTCACATCTGATTGCCAGTTTTTCTTAAGATTTATTAAATCTTTAAGTCACATTTTCCTTTTTAACTATATACAGTATTTTGAAACAAAGTAAGAACAAACATTATGCATTTTTCACCATTGCAGTCACTCATTATAACTGCAAGAATTTTATTTTCAGAAGGAGTTTATGTTGCATTTCCAAGATATATTAAGTGTGAAAGATTGAGATTCACTGTCTTGAGCAATCCAACGTGTCATAAAATTAGCTCATTAGAGGTTACTTGCAAAATTAAATCATGAAATAAAACTATTTACAAATCTTTTAATGAGACAAATACATTTCCGAGTTGATAAAATCACAATAAATCACTCATAAAAATACGATAAATACAGTCGTTGACAGTGATTAAGTGCCTTGAAATCACTCTTCGTAGAAGCCAGACAGTCCAAACAAGACATATATTTCTTTAACTAACAGATGATTCAGAGAAGTAATTATTATATAGACGCTGGAAATGGCCTTGGTGTAGTTTTAGTTATTTCCGAAGTCGTTATTCTGAGTTATTGTTGACATCATGCTGTCTTGAAAAATTAATGGTTTTTAAGGCATTTTTTTAGATAATTCAAATTTCGAATAAAGTTTTTAGAAATTTCGCTTTTTATGTTGGATTTTATTCATTGACTCGGAGAGATTTACAATGCCTTGAAATAATCTTTTCAAAGATTTAGGTTTCCTTTTATTATCGCCTTGTTTTGAACAACTAGAGGGCTACTTTGAGATAGATCTTTAATTCTGAATCGTGGTCAGATGACGAACCATCACTCCCCTCACTGAACTTCGACGCCATCCTGTATAATAAAAGGATTTATGCAAAGCAAAGATTCTTAATATGTGTGTCATAATACGGTATTCGAGACCTGATTCCACCAAAGATTCATTGTGTATTTGGATCTATTAAGTTCAAACACGTGCACACGTCCGATTTGTGTCGGACAAAACATATGCGTCAAAATGTTGGAACAGCGATTAGCGGCGTGAAGTACACTGATAGCAATTGGGTAGAGTACATGCACCTCCCACCGAGCTGTCGTGTGTTGAGCCACATTGTGTTCTCAGTGATTATTAGTGAACAATCTTGTAAGGCCTTTACTTCATTCGAGAGTTTCACTGCTGCGCAATAAAAAAATAATCAAATTTCTCACTTAAAATTTTTTTTTTGAAAATGTTAGATGTGAATTGTACTTATAATTTTGAAGTTTTACAGTAGTAGTATTCAGTGTGATTTTATTAAAATTATTGAATTTATTATTTTTGAAATTACTTAAAATTACTTACTGTTTATTGCTTAATTGCCTATTATTAACTAAAACTATTTCATGTTAAAAAATAAATCTTAATCTCCATTTTCAGTTTTAAAAATGTCACTTTCTCTTGCTTTATATAACTAATTTTTCTCAATTGGATTTTTGAATAAATTGAATATTTATTATGATCCTATCAGATTCGAATTGGCCGGGTTCCACTGTTTATATATATAATAAATCCAGTCTTATATTAACACTTTGAATTTTTGAAATTACGTATTCCTGAATTATGCGAAATATTCTAGTTTTATAATTTATTAATTATTTGAATTTTAGAAAGGAAAACATACAAACATGCCATAGAAAGTAAACATGTACTTTCTTCTCTTTTGCATTCTCTGGGAACTTAGTGTATAGCAATAAATAAACTAAGCAAACTTTGTTTTTTTTCAACCGTGACATATATCAGGCTTGAACGAGGTGCCGACGTCTGGGTTTTTAAAGACAAATAAAACTGTCTGCAACTGTCTTCTTTACGACAACAAAAGCTGATCTAGAATCTAAAATGAGTTGAAAACAGTATAAAATTATTTTTATTATTTGTTCCTTTGTAGTTTCGAATGCGTTAACTGTTATTCTTCTGTGAAGAGGAAGTTCAAATTTTCTTATTTGGCTGTTAAAACAATAGCGTCTCAGTTTAATTTGATACGTTCCCGTATTTCGCAACAAACTGCAGATGCATGCAAGGATTTGAAATATTTTAACTTGAATTTTAAATCTTTTTAATGGCTTATGCATCGCAAAAAAATCACAAAAATCTTGATTATTATTGTATTAGCTTATTTTGTCTCTCTTATCCTTTTACTCATAATGTTAAAATTTAAACAATGAATCTAGCATGTATGTTTCAGAAACTATATCTATATTTTTATTTTCGATCACAGGCACATGATATTCATCAATAAAATCTTCATACGACTTTTTCTCAATGATAGTTCTTTTCGTTTACATATTTTAAAAGTGCTAAGGCTTTTAAAAACTTTTTTGCACATGTTCATCATTATAAGATAGCATAAAACTATGCATGGAATAACCGTGCAGTGCTTTATATAAAAAAACAAATTGAAATATTAAATTTCTAATTATTCTCGGTACATTACGGTAACAACTAACATTAAACTTAACATTAGGCGTATTTTGATATCTTTACACAGTC
Source organism: Araneus ventricosus (assembly GCA_013235015.1). NCBI lineage: Eukaryota > Metazoa > Arthropoda > Arachnida > Araneae > Araneidae > Araneus > Araneus ventricosus. The sequence goes on along the minus strand of BGPR01000827.1, from coordinate 159,676 downwards.
TTATGTGAAATATTTCAGTAAATCTAAAGAAAAAGGAAGCAAAAATATTAATATTTGAAAAGGTGGTAGGAATACGCAAAAGCTGAAAATTTTCAAAAAATTTAAATTTCGACTTAAGAGGATGTTTAAAATCATTTTTGTTTCTTATAAATGCACTTTTATCTGAATCTTAAGATCCGATATTATCAAAATCAAAATTAAAAAAGTTGAAAAGATATCTTACCTCTTTAATTTTTCTTTTTTAAATACAATTTACGATTCGGAAGATTATTGCACTGTTATAAAAATTTATAAAGGCTTGTAAATAAAGATTGGAATTTGCATTGAACATTGTTGAATTACAACTAAATCACGATTGCTTTAGTTTACTGTGTGTCTCCTGTGTGCATGAGGTCGCGGTGGTCTAGTGGTAAGGCCTCGACTTCGTGGCCGGAGGGTTCCAGGCTCGAAACCCGCTTCCATTGGTGATCCGCTGTGGGCCTGTAGCAAGCTAAATCATGCGTAGTGTCCAAACTTCCTTCTGTTGGAGCGATGCAGAAGCTTAGAGAGGGGATACCAGGCGTCGTCTTCATCATCTGACCGCGGTTCAGAGTTAAGATGTCTGTCCCAATAATAGTCCCAATAATAAACAGGATATTAATATCACTAAATGGGAATGATAGGGAAATTTCGAGCTATGAGGAGCTTTTCTAGACGAAAGTCAGGCTTACTTACAGGAAAATTTCCCAAATAATTTGAATCCATATCGAATATGGTCTATAACCCTTGAAAAAGTGGACTAGAATGGATTCCTTGTTTATTTAATTCTATTCTCTCGGAGTATATTTCTTGGTTTTCTACTTTCTTTGAATAATTTTTGACTTTCTTTGTTTTTGGTAATGCAGCTGCATATTGCGCGCTACTTAAATATTGTTTAAATTTTGTAGTATATGTTTACAGTGTAGTTTTTTGTGTTCCTAATTTAATATAATTTAATAATCTTTATGCTCTATTTTACTTTTACGATGACTCTAAACCAACACGGTGGCTATTTTGGGATGGCCTTCGTAATTCTGAATACTAGTCAGATGACTAGGACGATACCAGACCGGCACCCCCTTCTCCAAATTTCTACGTCACAAAAGGGAGGAGGTGTAATCCTCCACGTAAGATTTAATGTGTTATTCCATAACGGTAGTGGAGTTTTGGTTGAAATGGGTTTCCCGATGGGGCTCAAGTTCCGAAATCAAGCCCTTACACCCAGCGGGAAATCTCTAAAAAATTTTCTTTGTTTTTAATGCATATTATATGTTTAATACTGATGCCAATGACTTGGGGCACACATCTGATTATTTTTTTGTTGAACATTAGCAGCGAAATGCCGAAGAAGCGACTGCGACTTGACGTGCATTGATATCAGTTGGGTAATGCACACATACCTCCTGTGCACTTGGATAGTACACGCATACCTCCTGTTCTGTTCCGATTTTCCCCTGGCCTCTTGGGAACATGCCGAGCAAAAGTGTCGCTAACTACTTGTCCGACACCCCAGCAGAGTTGCAGGTATGTGTGCACTAGCCAACTGCAATCAATATAAGTTCACGCCGTAATCTTTTTTCCGGCTTATCCGGTAAAAATCGGATGTCTGCACCTGGACTATTGCTTGTACAAAAATATTTTATTGTTCATTGTGGCGCATTCTACAGCTTGATAAATTTGATAAATTAATTGGTGAAGTAATGGAGTTATTTCATGTAACGTCACAGTCATATGACAAGTATAACTACGCATGTCGTCTAACATCCAGTTGCACGCTTTTCTTAAAGATGTGCAATTGGATAATGCAGTTGCAGTGACGGTTGGTCTTTTTGCTTCCTGTCAGTTGCTTAATGCATTATTTATTACTAAAATTATATTGGCGCTGCGCATTTAACGTGCATCACGCGACCATAAATTAACTCGACCGAAAAACGTGGAAAATATACAATTTTAGACAGCTATCAGATCTCATTGATTACAAACGATTTCGCTGAAATTATATAGAAAAATAATTAATCGATTAAGAATTTAGATTAACTTTAATGGAATCAATGAAATAATTAAATAGTTGAATATTTTAAATCCAAGCTTTCCTTAAAAGAGAAGAAACAACGTAATAAAATCAGACAAGAAAAAGAGCCTTAAAAAGTCACATAGACAGGATGTGACGTAAGCTATCATTCAATTCAATTGAATGGAAACGAGACAAAGATAAAAGATGAGATGCTACATTTATGTCACATCGGATATAAGTTATAGACATGCCCGCCACCTGTTGTACACGCCATGAAAAAGAAAGTTTGTGAAGAAATTATAGAACTCTTGAGCAGAGACACAGAGAAAATTAAAAGGGGAAGATGAGAAAAAGAGAATACAAGAAAAGAGAGCGGAAGATATTACAGAGCTTTTTATCACGGCTGCCATCTGTCCTTATTTGGCATATACAGTTATCATGGGTTCTTCCTTTATCTTAATAAAAATCTTTCAGGTCAACAGATGGCGCTAATACGACTTTGAGAATGATACATCGACAAGGTAAAATGAATGAATATAAATCTTGCGAATGCATAATTGTTTAAGTTTAGTGACATATATAATCTTAATGACAAAGTTTCTCTTTAGTGGGGATGATAATCCATTTTCTTTAAAGAAAAATTCTAAATAAAAAAAAGGGAAGAGACAATATTGGTACTGAATCTTAAAATTTTTAATAAATTCAAACGTTTTCTTTTCTCGCTTTCATTAATGAATTTCTTTTCCCAGAATTATTTTGGGATAATTAAATTTTTTTTTAAAATTGTCCATCAAAAATTATTATTATTTTTTAATTTTGAGCCAAAAAATTGAATTATAATTTTAAATATGGGAAAAATAAAAATATGTTTAGCGTTTGAAATTAGACCGCCACTGATTTCGTAATCTCTACTAATAATAAAGGAGTATGTGTGTCTCTGTGTGTGTGTGTGTTAGCTCTCTATAGGGCAGACCGCTGAATCTAAAGCTACGGAATTTGGCTCAAACATATTTTGGAGCATGGGAATGTGCACCTCGGAGCCCTTTTTTGAAATTTTAATTTGTATTTTAATTAATTAAAAATCAAGCGAAATTTTGACGTTTTTCCTTAATAACTTCCGAAAATATAATAGCACAAAAATTGTTTTTGCAATATTTGAAAAGGCAAAAATTTACCTTCTCAATTATATGATACGTACTATATGATTTGTACTATTTTTTCTAGTTTTAATGAATTTTTAAATATATTTTTATGCATAATTTACAACAATACTTTTCATTGTTGCAATGAAATTCAAACCGTTTTCATTGTTTAAACAAATATTTATTTGCGTATTTCTCTTCCATTGTTGAAAGCGAAGGTAATATCCTAAAGAATTTCCTTTCCTTTTTTTATTTCACCAGTTTTTCTGGAAATCTGTAAGCAATGTCTTTTAAGATAGTAAATATATTTGGAAATGAATCCATTAAGCTGAATGCATATGGTTGCTTTGTTTTGATTCTTTTTATTAGCATATATGCCTCGCCATTTTAATATCAAAACGAAATGTGCACTTTTCGCCAGGAATAAGAAAGTGAAGTTGGCGCCGACAACTTACAATTACATGTTACATGACACGGACGATTTCTTGACTCTATTAGGGACCTTCATGTAGACAATAAACAAAACATGTGCAAAGCTACCGAAATGAAACGGGTTAAATGTCTATCACAATTTGAAGTTTAAAATTACTTTGTTAAGGGAACCATGAATATCAAATTATGCATAAGGTATTCAATTTAAATTACATTTCCAACGAACAAGCTGGTCGCCGAAGGCGGCTAATGTTAAATAAACATGAAATATCAGTTCAAAAAGTATTCAGACTGAGACAATCAGTGAGAAAATCCTAAACTGTGCGTGTTATAGCAGTTATCTACATTATCAGTGATAAAATAGCTAGCTGCACGCTGGTACCTAAAATCATAGTAGTCAGGACCGAAATAAGCCCTCTAGGGGGACCTTAGACAATATAAGTCTCCCTCTTCCTCTCCCTAATTTCCAAAATCATATGTACAGTAAAGCAGCGCTTATACCTCTTTCAAGTATGGAAATCAATAATTAAATTTTGAGATTAAACATTTATCACAAAAGTGAGAAAAATCATACCTTTATTGCATATCTCGAGTAAAAAATATACATATCTTATACGATTTATGAGCATGCAGGTAGGCGTTTGATTAAGAAAATCTTTAAACGTCGTCTGAAGTGCTGATAGTCTGTGAGTGTTAAGCACAGCATTACGAATCTAATTAACTTAATTGAATGATTTTTCACTATTATTTTGATAAATAAAATAAGTTCGAAGTTTTGCAAAGGAGTCCATTGCATCTTTAAAGAAAGGTGGAATAACTTCTTCACCGTCGCTTAAATTGGCACCAGATAATTTGTCTTCTATTAATTCATCCACTGTGAATAATTTCGAAGTCATGATATCTTTATCACAGTTTACATACTAGAAAGGAGGAAATTTTCAAGATTTAGAGCAGGGGGAAACGATGTATAACCGAAACTTTGCGTCGTATAAACGAAGTACTTTATCATTACAATGAATCGGGACTGTGATGAAACGACTTATAAATGAGAAACGTATAAACCATGCTATACTTTATTTTTATATTGACTTTAATTTAATCTCCATATAATCAGTTTATCAGTTTTAAATAGTTAACATTGACAAACTTAAATAGTCTATATATTAAATTGCGGATAATTTTCAAGAGAGTTGGTTTCAGTATATCGCGTATAAGAAAATCTAAAATTGAAAAATAATTTTATACAAAATAGCAAAACAAATCAAAAGTCAAAAGTTTTTAACTATTACCATTACTATTATTATTATTTACTATTTAATTTTAGGATTGGAGAATTTTTAATTATAAAATGACTTATTTTGTTTTGGAATTATAAAAGAACGTAATATAAAACTTGAAGAAGATAGTTAGAAATGTTGTTAGAATAATATTCGAAAATTTAAATGATACTTGATTTTAATTTGAATGAGTTCGAGTGCACTTTGGAAATTGAATGAAAGCCCAAATTTAAATTACTTTGAAAGTACCAAAAAAAAAAAAAAATCGTGTCCTCCAACATTGCGGGGCCTTCATTGCCTACTTTGCTTAATAAATAATCCGGCTCTGATCGTAGTGCAGCAGATTTAGTTCTTTAATCACAGTACAGAGCGCCATATTAAAGAATATTATCTGTCGCATTACAATTTGAAAAGTGTAGTGTGATTACTTTAGATACAGTTATACTTTTTATATTGTGATTACATATAACATATGATGAAAGGCTCCGATTTTCAAAATTCCAAGGCATTCATCAGAGAACAAGTGACTAATTTTTTTGCTTCTCAATTGTTTCATTAGGTATGTATTTTCTTTGAGTCATAGTCCCATCAAATTCGCAGTTACGATTTCGATGGGATGCCAAGTTACTGTAGCTTGAGTTGAATTCAGTTTCTAAATAATATAAACATTTTGCTTGAATTTCATTTTAATAAGCATTAATTATGCTCCATTTTTTATTTCGGGATCCTGAAAATATTTCAAACCAAAATGGAACCGCGCAGGGCTGGATTTACACATTTCTATGACCTAGGCCAAAATATATTCTGCGTCCCTTCTCAAAAAAGTGAATACGTAATTTTCAATTTAATTTATAATAGTTAATTTTTGAAGCATATAAGAACTTAACGTAATCCTTGTAATATTTGAACTGCATTAAATTTTTAATTCAAAGTTACACTACTTATGAAATAACACAACATTAACTCGCACAAAAATACTCCATC
>BGPR01000827.1:131321-144507 GCA_013235015.1 Araneus ventricosus | reverse complement strand
AAGTAGAAAGCAAAAAGAAAGTATTTTTAAAGCATGCAAGTTTACGCATGAAACTTGAGTTTTCATAGCAATGTCTGAAAGGGTAGTTGCCATTCCGGTGGGTTGTTTTCTCACCTTTCGGACGGCCCCTCTCCTTTCTCTTTATCATCTGCCAGGGTTCACGGTTAAAGAGCAAAATAAATCGCATTGCAAAAGAAGGATGTTACCAGGTGACGGTGGGAGTCACAGATGCAACAGAAAACGTCTCCCCGAAAAGCGTGCAAACACGTGATGGTCTTCGGATTACTTGCGTGCCAAGAATTTCTAATTAACAGAAAACGTACACTGGCTTTAAAAAGATACCCGAAAACGATACACACTTGATGCTTAATTTGTTTCCAACCTAAGGGTTAAGAATTTTCTCGCGCCGCGCTGCTTAATGCGGTTTGTTTCTTTTTCTGCCAGACGATTCTTCCACTAAGAGCAGCAGCGAAACAACTCAGCGCGCGGACGGACCGCAGACGATAGTAATATTCGATTTTAAAAATGAGTAGGCAGTTTTATGTTCATTTCTCGCTCACTTTCTTATCTTTTTAGTACGTGTCAAGAAACACGATAGCGGTTATAAATGTATTCTCGCAGTTAAAGAATTAAGTTCTTTGTTGTTTTGGTTGTTTTCTGGAACCTTGGATTTATACTACCGGTTTAGAATTAAACCTCGTTTTAAGGAAGAAGCTAGTGTGAGAGTCATTTGCTTTTTCTCTTGTGTTGAAGTGAACTTGAAAAAGAAATCTTCTAGATTGCGCACAGAGTTGTTGTTTCTCTCGCATTTAAATTTTTCTTTTAATTCGTTTCGGAGTAATTACGCGATAAGAAATGAACTTTTGTTAGATTTTTATCACGAGCTCTAAAAGGTTATTTTCCCCCTTGGATATTTTTCTGTTATAATTTTAGCGTAATTAGTTATTTTATTCTTCGTTGATGGTGAGAACATGTAAGCAAGCTTAGTTCTAGATGTATTCTGATGAAACTGATGAGAGAGATTACTTTTTATTTAAAAATATCTTCTGCTATATTTAATGGCAGTTGAAGATGACATCATTTAAAAGGGGCTAATGATTGCTTCACCGATAAGTGATGTGATACATATTCCTACGCGTTTTTAAAGCTATAGAAATATTTCTTTTAAAACAAAAAAAAAATACATGCTTTAACTATAGAGTTTCATACACTGAATATCGATTACTAATGTTTTAAATTAAATCCTTTTCAAGTAAATCAATTACTTCTAAATAAGGTAGGATCATATTCACGACAATGTAACAAGGCTGAAAGGTACTCCTTACCCCTTGAAAGTTGTACCCTTTCCCCTTACTGACAACTTGGATTTTTATTGGATGTGCAAACTCTGATCAACCTTAAACTATATATATGTGGGAAAATGAAGAAAACTCTTTTTAAAAAGCAATATTTATTATTTATATTAATCGCTGTCTATAGATTATTTGAATTTGTATTTAAAAATGATATAGTATAATGCTATGAAAAGTGGTATGTGCCAATTGAAAACGGAAATTTTTTATCACTGCAAACTAATTACAAAAATTAAATTTATTTGAATTGCTTGATACAATAAAGTAGTTTAAGTTCGACATATATTTACATCTTGAAGAAAAATTGTCAAAATATGCTAATGAAATTCTATTCAAATAGATATACAATTGCAGAATTTCCACCAAATTTCAGTCTCAAACTATCGATCCTCCATTACTGAATTTGAGACCTAACCATCAGGCGACCGTGGAGTTAAATGTACGAACTGATGTGCCTTTCAACAACAATTCATTCAACAATGTATTCAGCAACAATTCCATAGAATTAGTGAAATCTTTTAATGGTTAGTGATGCTCTTTTTCATTAGCTTTTTGTAGTTTATACGAGCTTATAAAATCATTTGTTTAATGCATTATATTATTTACATGTTTATTAACTGCAAACTTTTCCAGGGGCCTTGAAAGAAATAAGAATCCGCACCTAATGGTACCTTTTATATAAGTCAGTGTTAAATTTCTTCATTCAGTGGGATATTTTGCGTGTTCTGTGATATGAAATTAGTGAAAGTGGACACGGCAGGATTCGAATTAAAAAGCACAAGAACGCAAATCTACTCACAAGCAGGGCCGGCTAAGCCCTGCGGGGGTTCTTAGGCAATGCAGATATCGGGGGCACCCTTGATTGATATTACTTTAATCTTTATACATGCAATTTTTTACGTAACATATATAATGACAAACTGAAATAACAAAACATTTAAATTGCGGATCACCATCAATAAAGTTGGTTTTATTATAAAAAATTTAAATCACGTATGAAAGAGAAATTTAAACCTAATTTTAAACAAAAATTTAACATTTAAAAAAATTACAAAACATTTTTGACAGAATCTTTGTATTCTAACAAAGATTTCCAGAACTGTTGTGAATTAGACAGACACCTGCGAAAAAAAAATTGGACCACATTAATCTGTAAGCAAATTTGAAAACATGAAAAAAATCTAAGGAAAAGTTCTTCTTCTGTTTTGAAATTTGAGAATACTTATAATTTGAATATTTTGAGTATATGCACCTTGCAAATCAAACGTAAGCTCAAAATTAGATTACTCTGAAAATACCACAAACATATTTCTCGGGCCCCAAAAAGTTGTAGGGCCCATAGGCAATCGCCTACTTTGCCTAATTAGTAATCCAGCTCTGCTTACAGAAGTAGAAACTGGACTATTCCCAACATTCACACTAACACTCATGAATGCAACACAGCAAATGCAAAATTAACTAAAGAAATCATGAAAATAAACGCATTCGAAACAAACCTCCATTTTTATCACTGAAAATAAGTTATCGAAGTTCGTCTCGATATTACCTCTGAAAATAAGTTATCAAAGCACAATTTCTTTTTTCGGCTCCATTTTTGAACAATTGATTCAAATTTATCTGCAAGTCACTTTTTTACTTCTGCGTCGAACATTCAACTAACATTTTCCCAACATTACCAACTTTTACTTCTAGAATAAATGAAGTTCCGTATGATTCGAGACCATGAAAAGATACTAATCTATCGCTTCTTTTATCATAAAATTTGCTGAGAAATCGTTGAATATCACCGCCTTAACCATTTAACAGATTTGCCCGAACACCGTTCGGGCACTGCGAAAGGGGATTTCCCTGATTTACCCGATCGCCGCTAGGGCAGGTCATTTTTCTAAGCTAATCCACTGATTTTCCCGGCCTTTTAATTTTCTTTACTTTGCAATGTTTCTAGTAAATGGCTCTTGAGTCTAATTAATGTTGTGTAGCAAAACAAGTATAAACCAGTCTTTGGTCAAATTAGGTTAGGTAAACCAGTTTTTTGGTCAAATTAGGTTAGGTAAACCAGTTTTCAGATCCTTTCCCCCCTGCAAATAAAAATTATCAAAATTTAATAAAATCAATAGTTGTAACTTGTTTGACTACTGATTTGAATTTATAAAACCAATTTGAATACAAAATTGCTTAGAAAAAATGTGCTTATTTTTGGACACAATATGGCAGAAAAAAAAAGAAACTGTTAAGTGGTTAATTACTTCATTCGTTGATTTCCATCTTATTATAAGCCAGGGTGGAGGAATATCTTCAAACAAAATGCTTTCAGATCTTGAAAAGAAAGGAAAAACAAATAAATAGTCCGTAATCATAGATTTCGGCGAAAACGAAATAAATTGTGACTAATTAAAAAATAAAAATAGTGATTTAAAAACAAACAACGTTTAAAACTAAAAGCAAATAAAGCTTAGGTACAAATTCAAGCAGACAATTACAATATTTCGCGAAAATATAAATTGAAAACGTGAACTCTTTCTCTGAACTATAATTATTCTGAAAGTAAGGATTTGATTTCTTTTTACATGCTGTTTCATGCTTTAATTCACTTAGATTCAAAACATATAAAACTATTGAAGAAAGACCACCTAATTACATTTATCCTTTTGATAAAAGTTTAAAAATTGGACAAAAACGAACGATAATGAAACTCGTCCTATGCATTGGTTTAAATAGGGTTGTTTAAACTGTGGGTAGCGACTCCATGAGGGGGTCGTACAGAAAAACACTGAGAGTCACTAAGGTTCTCTCATTCTTCCGCAACACTAAGGGGAGTGGTGGGCTAGTGGTAATGTCTCAGCTGTGGGACAGGAGGGCTCCAGGTTCGAAACCGATTCCACTGAAGATCCGCCGTGTATGAGGCCTACCTCACACTCAATTATATTTAGGGGCCAAACGTCCTCCCGCTGTTGTTGTGCGGAAGTTTGAAGAGGGGGTTGCCAGCTCAAGTGCCTTCCTCGCTATCTGACCTAACGCCACCCTCAACCGCCGATGCCTATGACTACTAGAGTCATCTCATCGGTTTTAAATGGACACATGGTGGATAAAGCAAACACCACACAGAGACCCGGCGGCCCCCCCCCCACAACCAAAAGCCCTGACTAAACCAAAAGCTCGTTATCTGACCGCTGTTCAAAATTACGAGGTCCGTCCCAAAATAACCCTCGTGTTGCTTCAAACCGATACGTTAGAATAACTAATCTAAACTCAAAACAACAGTAAAATAAAATATTTCAAACAATCATCTTGAAAACATTTCATTTAAATTTCTGAAAAGATTGTTTTTAAATAAAATTTTTAGTGATCTTTAATTAATGTTTCATTTTCTTATATATTCTTTGGCAAAATTTTGTTTCCACTTGAGAAATGGTTTTTCAGACGTTAATAGGGTCGCGAAATCATTTTTTTTTCACTAGAAAAGGGATTCGCTAATAGAAAAAGTTTAACCCTTCATTTACCGAATTAACTTACCAGCAACTTTTCAATTTTATTTTGGCATCATTAGATATATTTTAATGAGAGTAACCCCAGGAAAGATGAAAAAACTTTTTTAATTAACCTTCCAGCTGCCGAGCTAAAATTTTTTACACGAGCGGGCGCGAGTCGTACTTTTCACGACACAATAAGTTTTTTTAATTATTACCCTTGCAGTTGTAAGTTACTTCATTATATTAATAATTGATACATCAGAAAAGCAAATCTTTTCATCAAGAATGAAAATTAATTTTTATATTATTTGCAAAGTCTAAAATTATACTGAAATCAGAGAAAGCAATTAGATTAGGGAACTACATTCCTCGTGTTCATGCGAATACTGTCAGGAAAAACGGTTAAATTACGCAGATATAAGCGAAATTAAAGTAGTACTTTTACGGATCACATTTTTTTGCTATCTAATAAGATAACCCCTCCTGTTTTGGAAAGGGGCTGTCTTTTTCATTCATCTAAGAAGGCACAGAATACTTGAGATGCTTATGGATTCTACATAATTTTTGTGTCAAATTATTAAGCTAAATAATGATTAAATTTTAGTTTTAGTTTAGAAGCCTAAAAATGCGATAATTCGATGCACGTCAATATGACGGGCGGAGACTTAAGGGGTTAAGTACCGACGGAAACCAAAGGGTTAAGAAGCTAATTTAAACTGAGTAGAATTCCTCTTTTAGAAGCTAATTTTGTCGCCTTCATTTCTGTCGCTGCGAAAAATTTTCAGACGAGAATAGGATGGCGAAAAATCTTTTCACCAAGAAAAAGGAGGCACGAATGGAAAAAGTTAAGCCCCGAATTAGTTAATGAATGTCTCAACGTCAAACAGAAACTGAATAGAGTACCTCATTTATAAGCTAATTCGGGGGTTTTCCAAACTCAGGGACAAAACTAGGTAAAAATAGGGTCGTAAGAAATTTTTTTCACCCGAAAAAGGAGTCGCGAGGGAAGAAATTTTAAGAAATCTTGATTTAAAACACTCCAAACGTTTGAGCCAGCTTTTTCAGTTTTTCACGCTCAGTTCAAAAGCATATAATTCGTGTTTATGTGTATAATTTCTTAATCTACGGTGCACAAAGTATTCTTAAGATTTCAGAGACCTGGCTGAACGCAATAAAGATCCAATTATTTACCTTAAAAGATAATGTTTAAAAAGCTATTAGATCAAAATAATTGCACGATTAGAGTGTTAAATGAAAGAAATGTGCCAACTCCGCGATGAAACTGAGTGGAATGCCTTTTTCACAAGTTAATTCTTTGGTTCTTCTCAATTTCAAAAACACGCTTTAAGATTCCTCAGCTTTAAAATGCAGACGAGCTGACCAACGAATTTTTCATTTTTCTTGCTATTTTTACCTTCGAGTGTGATTGACGCATGAACGAAATTAAAGCGTTTCTTAACATCACAGAATCCAAATCAGACCACAAAGAATGAATAAAAGTAATTTGTGAAGGAAACATTTCCAAGTAAAAGAAAGAGGCGTTCCCTTCAGTCTAGTGACAGCTTTCTAGTTACGGAAGCGCACGACCCGACTGAAATTTAATCAGTAATCATTAATGCAAGGAACAAGATATTGCAGCATGTTCAACCCTGTAATCATCTAATCAAATGACGGAGTAATGATAATCATTTGCTTCTAGAAACGTGTTATTTTTCTCTTACCATTCTGGGTTTCCGTTACTTGAATTATTGACGCATTTCGCCAAAATATTACGCCAAGAGAAACACGTGTAGGTTCTCTCGCCGTAGGTTGTTAAAAGAAAACATTCAGGCGGTTCATTCAGTGACTGAATTATAGCGACAGATTAGTTTCATTTATTTCGAAGAAAACATTATATTAAAAAGATAGAATTTCAGTTTCTTCTAGTTAATGCTGGAAGTTCAATATTCTGTTGGGGACGAAATATTGGTCATACAAGATGCTCCAAAAGGTCGTTTACATATTTTAAGGGTACTGAAGCATACAGAAACAAGTCATTTTTACAACAGAACATGCGGTCGCAAATGCAAATGGAGACCGTTACAGGAGGTTCTTTACCAGTGAATTAAGTAAAAGAAAAGGATACACTAGACAAAGCGTACAAAGTCTGTTTAAAGAAATGAAAATTTACAGTAGCACAACAACATTCATCAGTGGCTTCACAAGCTTTATGTTTATGGCCGGGGCAAGGTATTATGTTTAGGTTCTCTTAATTATTCTACTAAAAAAATATGACATAAACTCACTAATGTTTTGTATCCATGGCGCCCACTAGAACTGGCGCCAGGGATATCTGTACTCCTCCGGTCGGTATGCCATTGAAAGTCATGAAATACTCTACCAGCTCCTTCTTCAGTGCCATTGTTAAATCTTCGGTTTTTCCAAATTTATTATGTTTATTTAGTTCTAGAAGACACAAGATCTGATGCCATAAAAATGATTTCGAAATGTTATACATTCGATGCACATCGCCATTGCGTAATCTTCTTAAAAGCCTCGTCCATAACTTTTTGTTTCCAAGCATTATAGGAACATTTTGTAATGTTTATGGTTCCTACCCAAAAATCAGATAAAAAAGCAAATTTCACATTACATCTCAAATGGACAATATTCTCTTTATATAAACAATTGTGTCTTTAGATGTGCAAGAAGATTAAGGCGTATCTGGTACGACTTAATTCATCGTTTGTGCTACGACTTAAGCAACTACACGTGTGAATTTTTAAATAAGCGACAAAAAAGAATGAATTGAGCCAGAAAGTCATCGTGACATAAAATCAACTGCTCAAATAACACAGAATGATAACCCAAGAAACAACGGTAATTTATTGATAATAACAATAATCCAGTGCGTCTTACAAATATGCACAAAAGCGTATAATAAAACAACCGCAAACTTATTTCTCTTTTCGAGGTTAGGTTGTGAAGCATCGATCCTCAGAACTTAATGCAGAAATCTGCATCACTGCCGTCAGAGGTGATTATTTGAATAGAACTTCAGAACGAAGTAGGTACGACTTAGGTTGCGGTACGACTTAATCAACTTACCGTATCTCACCAATTGTCTTTTTTAGTAATCTTTAGAAATTGTAAAGAGATTTTGTGGACAACTGTATAGCCAAGCTGCTGATATCTTTTGTATTCCCAGATAGTTGTCTCAAAGGTGTCAATGACACCTTTTGGATGAAAATGCACGGGCACACGTACGGTTTCGAAAAATATTCTATTTTCGAAACCATCAATTCATTACTGAAAAACAAACAGATGACTTCTAAGACCACTATTATAGTATCCATAAATTTTTTTTGCCATGATAATAGTATTCACGTTCCACATGGATAAGCTTCTAATTTCGTCTAGAATGCTCGGCTTTTTTTATGGATATCATGGGTGAAATATCGCGAAGCTGGTGGGTTCCATCATCGCAACAAAGCTGTCCAAAAGGTATTAATGACATCTTGTGGGTAAACATACATTTTCAGAAAGTATTCCGTCTTTAAAAGCATCGTTTCACCGTTCAAAAGTGAACATCTGATTTCATACCTCACCAACACCAAACATTCGCCTAAGCATTTAATGTTTACGAGTTACTTGTAAAAGCAACTACTTTGATTCCAGAATGCTCAGTATCGTAGTGAAATATCGCCATACTGGCGACTCTCAGCACTATTCTAGATAGCTGTCCAAAAGGTGTGCATGAGACGTAAGGGAAACGATACATTTTCACCAAAAATTCCACCTTCACTATCGCCTTTTCACCATTCAAAAATTGGCAGCTGATTTCGCGGATCATCATACAGAATCGAATTTTCCTCCTTCAGATATGATGTTTATGATTCACCTGTATAAGCATCTAATTTTGTTTCAGAATGCTTTGAGTCTTTTGGGACATCATAGGTGAAATACCGCCAAACTGGTGACTTTGCATAACCGTCCCAGATAGCTGTCCAAAAGGTATAAATGACACGTATGAAAATTTCAGTAGGAAAAATCTTTTTTCACAACCACCTAATCAACATTCAAAAGTGAACACCTGATTTCACAGAACAACAATACAGAGTCAAACATCCCCTCCAAACTTTAGTGCCTTCTATCTACATGTGTAAGCGTATAATTTGATTCCAGAATGCTCGACAAATATTGTAGACATCATGGGTGAAATATCGCCAAGCTGGTAAGTTTCATCATTATCCCAGAGCTGTCCAAAAGGTGCTAACGACACATGTTGGCAAACGTACATTTTCAAAAAAATTCCTTCTTCAAAACTACTGCTTAACCATTCAAAAGTGAACACCTGATTTTACAGAACACCAATACAGTGCTAATCATACCCCTAAGCGATTTATGTTTACGATTTACATGTGTAAGCATCTACTTTGATTCCAGAATGCTCGGAAAAGTTTGTGGACACCATGGATGAAATATCGCCAAACAGGTGACTTCATATAATCGTCTCAGATAGCTGTCCGAAAGGTGTAAATGACATGTGTGAAAATTTTCGTAGGAAAAAATCCTTCTTCAAAACCACCTCTTCATTATTCAAAAGTGAACACCCGATTTTACAGAGCATCCCCTCCAAACTTTCATGCCTTCTACCTACATGTGTAAGCATATAATTAGATTCCAGAATACTCGGCAACGTTTCTGGACATCATGAGTGATATATCGCCAAACTGGTAAGTTCCATCATTGTCCCGGAACTGTCCAAAGGTTATAAAGACACGTGTGAGAGAAAGTACATTTTCAAAAAAAAAATTCCTTCTTCAAAACCACTGCTTAACCATCCAAAAGTGAACACCTGATTTTATAAAACACCAATACAGTGTCAATCATTCCCCCTAAGCGATTTATGTTTACGATTTACATGTATAAGAATCTACTTTGATTCCAGAATGCTAGGCAACGTTTGTGGACATCATAGATGAAATATCGCCAAGCTGGTGACTTCCATCACCGTCCCAGATAGCTGTCCAAAGGGTGTGGATGACACGTGTGGGCAAACTTACGTTTTCGCCAAAATATTCTGTCTTTAAAGACCACCTCTTCACCATTCAAAAAGCGGGCAGCCGGCTTCACAGCAAAGTATCAATTAAGGTGTTAGACAAGAATCAAGGATGTGTTAGTGTGTCAGCGCCTTGTCAGGAGAGTCGGCATGTACACATTTTCTCCTTTTTGTTACATTATCCAGCAGATTATTATTCAATGACTATTAGTGTCAGTTTATTGCAGATGTTATGAAAAGTGAAGGTTTCATGTTTTATAGATGACCAGCTTGAGTGTATCATTACCACCTGTGCGAACCTTTTTCGGAACTTTAGGTGTTTCGGAGGGGTGGAGAAATGAGCTTGAATTCAATAAGCCAAACACGTTAGCATGCAACTTCGTTCCGTGCGTTCTTAATGACGAGTGGTTGAAAGTCAATGACATCACGATGATGACGGATGAAAGAAAATTTGCCTAAGGATAGATAGTTATTATTCATTGATAATTGAATTTCGGTCGGCTGCCTATCGCAAACACGATGTAGTGATTAGCATGATAAAGTAATGCCTTTTTCTGATTGAAATTTGTATCCATAAGCTTTTCATCATAAATTAGCTTTGTAATTATATTAAAAGACTTCTAATAACATCTTTAAATAAGAATTAGGTTTGAATCAATGATATATTAAGTTACATGCAACGACTCTCGCTCCTTAGTTTTTGCAGAATTTGCTTTTGTGAACTCACAAGAAATATTATATTTCAAATAAAAGTTAACCCGGAATTTTGCTCATTTACTTTCAATTTGGGGACTTATTACTGGCTAGACTGATGGTTCCGCAGAAGTAGACAGATGGTTTCGTAGAAGACAAATATGTAGAGTGATAGTATCGTAGAGGAGTGAGAGTTATGGTGGTTTAAATAGTGTTCTTCATCAGTGATCGTTTCTTAACGTTGAACATTTACAAATCATGGATATAAGGCTCAGTGCTGTTCGCCTGACTTAAATACTTACTTAGAAAATAAAAAAAAAATCACTTGTGTATCCCAAATAGTCAAACTGTACGTAAGCCCAGCTTTAGTGTAAAACTTTCTAATACTTAATGTTTTCAAAAATTAATTAAAATTTAAAGTTAAACCAAATAAAAAGCTGCATTCATTTGCAGTGTCTGTCTACTTTATAGAAAAAATGTTATGAAATAAAAATCAACATCTTTTCTTATCATATTCTTCATTTATATCATATTCTTAAGGGAAACAAAAATCATAATGCAATTTGCTTATATTTTCAAAAAAAAAAAAAATGGAACTGAAGTTTAAAAATCATAGAACACTGATATGCAGATCTGAATATTGAGTTTTATTTTTTGCTTCAGAAAGATCTATAATATAAAAACCGTGAGAAGGCTTCTAACACTCAGGAATGTGCCAAAAGAGATTCAGACCAGACTCAGTGTGATCGCTCACCCGCAGCGCGTTTCTTCGTTAGAGTGTCTCGCCCAGAAGGGTTTGGGGAACAGGGGAGGGTCTTCTTAGAATTTGGAGAGTGCGAGCTGTCATTTCGGTTTTTGAGAGTGAAAGCGAATTTTCCTTATCGTCCCTTCATTTGCTGAGTGTTGCTTTTTGCTAAATTATAAGACCTTCAAAGTATCTAAAGGAAATAATTGCTATTTTTTTAGCCGAGTTTAGCAGCTTCCTTTCTTTTTTTATTTTATGTTGATTCATACACACCTCAATTCATCCTTTTTTTATTTTGTATTTGGTAATGCATTTTTTTCTGTTAGTGGATTTTACTTTATTTTTACTCGGAAAGAGAGAAAGTTAGTGTCAATTGATTCATCAGTTCTGTTCTTCATACTTTATTTTTTATTTCTTAAGCACTCTGGCAATCTGCATGAGATTTTCTTCAACAACTTTCGTTAGTAAATTTGTAACAATCAGATCTGAGATATTGATGGTAAGCTAAAAGCCCCTCTTAGACGGGCACAAATCTTCTAGGAAAATTATAAAAAACCAGGTTTTGGAAACCGAAAATGAAGATTATTTTATAACCGCTGTCCGTATGTGTCTATTTTAAAAGAAAAACATTTACTAGATAATTCGTATACATGCAAGTTTTATTTTACTGAGGCAAAAATTAGTTTTTACTCATATTTATAGATTAATTTTATCGATTTATATAATGGAACTTAGAATGCGCATCACGTTTTTCTTTTTCTAATTATTACCTCATTTTATCTTTAATATAGAATTTAAACAAAATTTCAAAAAGCCAATTTTAAATGGAATAAAAATGGTTCATAAAATATTTTAGAATCCATTATAGGATTTTAGAGATCTAATTTAATCATCAAATTTTGCGAAGCATATTAAAAATCAGATATAGCCCACCGTAGTGGATTGAGAAACTCTCACAGAAATTTGCTTCAGAATTTATAGAATTCTAATTCTTTTTTAAAATAATTTTTGCTTTGTATCCAGACATCAGACGAAAATTTTTCCTGTTTTAAATGGAATAAAAATTTTGAGATCCATTATAGGAACTTAGACATTTAATTTACAACAAAACTAGCGAAGCATTAAAAATAGGATATAGTCTACCGTAGAGGACCAAGAAACCATTCCACAGAAATTTCTTCAGAATTCAGAATTCTAATTCTTTTTTGAAAAATAATTTTTGTTTCCTATCCAAACAGCAGACGATAATTTTTTTATTTCAATATTCCAGATAACTAAAATAGAAAACACTTTCATACACTTTTCACTGCTGACAATAAAAAACGACCCATTTCAATAAAATAAATAATCTCCATAAATATTTGTCCGAATCGCATTCTCGTTTGAAACGACCCACCAAGTTCAATGCTTCTTGAACGTCGGTAGCAGCACCTTAACTCAAAGGAAATCGTATACAATCACTTAGAAACCGTTTATCTTCGTTATCGTATTCCATTTGCACCACATACCAAATAGTAAGAGATGGACGGACAAATTTATGACTTTTACCTAATAAAATCAAGAAGAAAGATACGAATAATAAATTCTGAGGATCTCTGAACTCCACCTGTATTTAAGAAGTTGTATAGCGAGGTCATGAGATCAAGAGTTTTGAGAGATGTTCAACGGTTCATCACTACCTCGAGGATTTCACACCCCAGGAAGTCTTTGTGGCGTTATATACCATGGATAGGCTACTATCACACCGATTTGAAACGGTTTTTGATTTGTAGAAATTGCAGTCCTCTGATTTTAGATCTAATCCACTGTCGCAGATGATTTGGTGTTGATGAAGGCATTTCGTTGGTGGTAGAGGCAAATTTAACCCAAATTATTTTTGGAAGTA
>BGPR01000827.1:103749-118911 GCA_013235015.1 Araneus ventricosus | reverse complement strand
GAGTTTGAAGCGAACTTAATCGCTGATGGTATGAAAAGAAATTACAACTTCAATCCTCAAATCATTGTCAGTAACAGTCGGTCAACGGGTGAATTAATAACTTCAGCGAAGGTAACCAAAGCTTCCGGCGTGCGATTATTATCATTGATGTTAGCTATGACACAGCCAGGATATGGCCGTCAAAGCGTCACTTGGAACCCTGGGGATACACTGCTCACTTCTTCCTTTGTCCCTTTTACACTTCCTCGCACTAGCTACTGTGGGACCACCTACAGGTTTCATTCAAATTATGCCGTGAGAAGTTGGTACGGTTCACAGGATAGGACTTCTGTTTCAATGGTTTTGCAGCATCTGTTTAACACCAAAGAGGATTTCTTTTTACATAATCATGGTCATTAAATGGTAGAAGCATTAAACTGTTTACCCATGTTTCAAAATCAAGTTGAGTGAAGAAAATTTTGAATTGATTTTGTGAAATTACGAAGATGTGTGGTAAAAGTGGATTTTTATGGTTTCTTTATATAAAGAATTCTATCTTTAGTTTAGTTAGTCTAACGTCATTTTGGGACGGACTTCGTACTTCTGAGCCATGGTCAAATAACGAGGACTACATCTCATCTTGCACCCCCTCTCCAAACTTTCGCACAGCACTAGCTGGAGGATGTTCTGTCCACGACGTTAGGTTTAATGGGCACCAGGCCCACATACTCGGCGGATCTTCTGTGGATTTACTTTAGTATTCTAAACGTCCCGTTTTGAAGCAACACGTGTGCTATTTTGGGACTGACTTCATAATTTTGAACCACGGTCAGATAACAAGCTTTTGGTTTAGTCAGGGCTTTTGTTTGTGTGGGACGCCGACTCTCGGTGTGGTGTTCGTGCTTTATCCACCATGTGCCCATGTAAAACCGATGAGATAAAGAATTGATATCTTTAGCTTAGTTATTCCAACGTCATTTTGGGACAGACTTCGTACTTCTGAGCTATGGTCAGATGACGAGGCCGACACCTGAGTTGCACCCCCTCTCGAAACTTCCACACCACACCAGTGGGAAGAGGATCTTCTGTGGAATATGGTTTTAAATCTGAGCTGCCCGGCCCCAAAACCTAGACCTTACAAGTAGAACATCGTGGCCCTATGAAATGATACGAACTTCATGGGGAGAGTGCTTCATGGTTATAAATAACTGAAATAGATAGTTAGCTGTATTATAATATGTTTCCAGAATTATGTATAATGCAAATATCAAGGTAAAATATAAGATTTAATGTTCAGCTGTGTTATGGAGAGAAACAGTTTGCTTCCAATTTATTATTATTATTATTAATACTCTGTGCGGCGGAATCACCTTTTCTTGTTGAAAATTTTTATTTATATAGAGCAAATCACCGTTTATACGTTTCTCATTTATACTCGGTTCATCACAGTCCCGATTCATTTGTATTCATTGTAACGATAAAGTACTTCGTTTATACGACTCAAAGCTTCGGTTATACGTCGTTTCCCTCCGTTCTTAAATGGGAAAATTTCCTCCTTTCTAGTATGTGAATTGTGATAAAGATATCATGACTGAAATTATACACAATTGATGAATTAATAGAAGAAAAATTGTCTGGTGCTAAATTAAGTGAAGAAGAAGTTATTATACCTTTCTTTAAAGATGCAATGACTCGATTGAAAAACTTTCAACTTATTTCTTTTTTGTCAAATGAATAGTGAAAAAATATTCAATGAATTCGATTCATAATGATGTTCTTTCTACTCACAGACAATCAACACGTCAGACGAGGGTTAAAGATTTTTTGAAATTAAATGCTTACCTGCATGCACATAAATCATATAAGATACTATAATTAGTACTCAAGATATGCAATAAAGGTAGGATTTTTGTCACTTTTATGATAAATGATTAATTTAAAAATTTAATTCTTTATTTCCATACTACATTTTCAAAACAATTAAACTTAATACTTGTAAAATTTGCAATTGTAGTATTAAATTTGTAGTGATCAAAGTTGTTTAGTAAAATTTCGATTGTGCGTCTCTTCATTTATTCGTTGTTTTTCGTCTGTCCCTTGAACGACGCATAAGTAGTGCTTTATTGTATATATTTTCTCAAATGTAATTTTGTAATAATTTTTGTATTTCTTCTAAATTTCTTACTGTATGTATCTTCTTCTTTCCATGGATAAAGTATTCTGATGATTTCAGAGATGTGATTAAATACAAAAATGCCTCGACCATTCGCTTTAAAACTAATTTTTCTAACCTGAAAAGTTATAAGATCAAAATAATTGGGCTTTAGAGAGTTAAAATATATTACAAAATTCTTCGACTGAGATTCGAATTTTCAATCTTCTATAGTGCAGTAAAACTCTCAACTAAGTTACAGAGCGCACTGAAAGATAGATCTTGCCCATTTTAACAAAGAGGAGAGGCTTTGCAATTTCCTTCCTTTAACATATTCTGGAATGTTGGAGTGAAACTAAATAGGAATGCATCAACACCAGTCAGGAAAATATCTAGTTCCATGAAAGTTTTCAAGTGGTTCGTTTGACTCTTGAAGAAACACCCAACTGAAATTCTAACATCAAAAATTTTGAATTGCACGGTCACACTATAATTGGTTAAGGCACCTAAAAGAAGAATAAAATTTGTCTGCCATTTTCTTGAATTAAGGGATGCAGAGAAATGCTTACTTTTGTTAAATTTCATTTGTAAAATAACTATTTTGTAGTTGTATTGCAGCGCGTTGAGGTAAATGCCATATTTTCCAACCGAATAAGGCGGTAAGCATGATATCTCTATTAAGGAGCTCTTCGAAAGTATACAATCAAATCTATGGAAGGGTTATGTGCCATGAAACACTCGCTCCGCATCAGGTTTATTTACTCAATAGATTTTTGATAGAAGTAAACTATTTAAAAATTTCTTCATTAATGAAAAAATACATTTTATTTTTCCATAATGAAAAGCAAAAGAAGGGAAATATATAACAGAGTTGCTCTAGAAAGGAAATTCACGACCCACAAGAACCTCTATTTATTTTACAAGTCTATATTAAAGTTCATGATCTATCATGCAATTATTTAATGAAACAAATATTCTGTTGTTTATTTTTACTCATTTGAAATATTTTAACTGGGTGAAGCCCGCTACATCCAAGCTGCCTATTGCAGTAAACTTAATTTCTTCCGTATTTGTAAGTTTAGTTTAGTTATATTAACGTCCCGTTTTCCGAAGCGACACAAGGGCTATTTTGGGACGGACCTCGTAATTTTGAACCGCGGTCAGATGACGGGCCGATATCTGAGCTGGTACCCCCTTCCAAGTTTCCTCACCATACCAGCGGGAGGACATTTGGCCCTCTACGTATGATTTAACGCGTAACAGGCCCCATAAATGGCGGATCTTCAGCGGAATTTGGTTTCGAACCCTGAACCCTCTGGCCGAAACCTTACCACTAGGCCAGCACAGTCTCTCCGTATTTGTAAATAACGGAAACAAATTCACGGGCTCCTTTGATATTTAAAATTACTAAAATGATCTAAAAGATCTCCAGATGAATAAAAATAAGCCAAAAAATAGTCATAGAATAACAATTACTTATCAAGTTAAAACGCAGTTTATGTTTTGCATTACAACTTCTTCAATTTTCAAAGCAAGATTACTAATTGATTTCTACAAACAAACTTTTTTTATTGGTTGGCTCTATCTCTTCCGGTTTCCACACAACAGAACGCAAAAGTAAAATAAGTCTGAAATTATGAGTGGAGCTGTTGTCAAGTTTGCATATTTTACGATATGAAACACACCATTTACTTTTGTCAAATTAATGATTACTAAAAAAAATTCTACTTTATGTAGATGCATTGTTTTTATTTTTCTTCTCTTAGAGATACTCTTAGACTATCAGAATTAAGGCTAATCAGAATTAAAACGGTTATTCAATTAAATTGAAGAATTTAATTTAACTTGCTGCTTACTAAAAACTGCATTTAAAGTTTATCTTATTCATCAAAGATAATAACAATGATAAGCGCTCAATTTAATTAAACAAAACGCATGATAATAAAGTTTTATAACCGGAATAACCAGTATTTCTCAATGAGAAAACCCGTAGAAATACAACTTAAGATGCGGTGACCAGGGCAAATACTATTAATCATACTTGTTTACGTTAGCTGGAATTCTAACTCAGAATAGTGCTTTTGATAACTATATTATTATTACTTGAGGAAATAAATTAATTCTTGATGAAGATGCATCGGCGGTAAAGGAAAGCAGCAAAAAAGAGAATGGCTGGGGGGAATGTGTGAACTTTTAGAAACATAAATATTAAACGCAATATATTCTCTTAATCAAAGTAATATAAATAGGAGGTAAATTAGCATACGGAAGAAAGAATACGAATGTGACAATAAAGTGAAAGTAAAAAGTGGTGCATTAGTCGTTTATATATTCAACAATTCAGAAGTGAACCAGAAAAAAATAATAGAAATTTAAATTAAAAATGAATTTAAATTAAAATTAGACCACAGGAAGGAATAAATTTTGACTTTTTGTCATTCCGTTCCACAGAAAATCTTGTTCCTTTTTGAACTAAAAATGGCGTGTGGTTTCTGATGAGTGAGCCATTTTAGTTCCTTTTCATTTTGAATAATTTCTTAACAAATTGTTCTAAGTATTGGTAAAATTTTGGTTTTTCTATAGTTCTTTTTGTACTTTAAAAAAAATTTCTGTTGAAGCAATTACTTTTTGCTGCTGTGTTTGCACGCAAAAACGTCTATTGTTTTCATTTATTTTATCATTGTTTTTTTAAATTTAAATTTCTATTATTTGTTTTTGTATTTCGTTAGATTTGGCGGCATATGCGCCTTTCTATTTAATGCAAAATATGTTATTGTCTTTTATTTTATTTTATTTTAATTAAAATTTAATTAATTAATTTTGCTAAATTTTAAGAATTATAGCTATTATTACCAGAAAAAAACATTCTTTTTGTATAATGACAGTAAAACTTCTTTTGTAAGTTGAACAATCGATCCTTTGAACAACTCTAAGTTGTTCAAAGGGCCGATCCAAAGCAACGTACTAAAGAGAACAGTGAACTGTATATTGAATCTTTGTTCAAAATGCGAAATTTGTCATGCAATATGATGGAATTTTTAAATTTTTTAATGAGATGTCATAATCGTTTCAGCGCATCATTTTGCTTGTAATTTCAGCGTATATTAATATTAGTTGGAATACTTTAAAATTTTAAGGATTCCGTGGTGATTTTTATAATCAACTCATCTTGATAATTCCATCACTTACTGCATTAATCTTCTTGAGTAACCGTATATACATATTTCTTCTTTTTGGAATTTTTTTCATGGAACTTATAACCAAAATGCAGTTCTCATTAATGGATATGTTGCTGTAAAGATAAAAAAATCCGGTTGGTATGAATAATAGTCAATTATTATTAATATAGTAACAGAGGTAATAATAACCAATTAATCGCACTGACCGTAGCAGATATATTGCGGTATTATAGATTATTTTATTGTAATAGATAGGAATTCGAATGATTCGATGATTTATTACAAGAATCCTTCTTAATTGTCCTTTCATTTTAGGGAATCTTGTAAGGAAATGTAAAAATTTTATTATCGTTTAAAAAAATTGTATTTGTTTCGATTGTCGTGATATTTGATTTTAATTTTTTAAAATCACAATGAATTGAAATTTCATACTTAAAAAAATTTCCCCCTCAGTTTTCAGCGACCCACGATCGAATACCTGCGAGTTAATAAAGATTTTGCTTTTAACACTGAAATTAGTACGAATGAGTCGGGCCCAATTTAATACGAACAACATTCTGGAAAGCAACTTATATTTAAACTGAGAAATGAATTTCTAAACAGAAAGAACTTTCTGTTTAAATCATCTTTGAATATATAAAAAGATTTAATATTTTTAAAGTTGGTATTGTTCTTGATCAGTTAAGGTAAAGTGCATTGATCTAGTGGAAGAGTCCAAATATTCACGAAAAGTTAAAGAGGGGATAGCTTCTGTTTTATTTGCTTTTGTTAAGGGTAAGAAACCAATTGGCCTTAGGAGGCACTTCACATGGGGAGACTGGATATCTCAGCCCGGGAAACACATTGGCAATATCCTTTTCCTAACGGTGACTCAGTGGCGTAGTGGGGGTAAGTGGCGCCCGGGCCATAATATGATTTTTTCGCCCCCCTTCATTATGATCAGTGGCTTGGTTTAAGTAAACGGTGCCCGGAGCATGGCATTTTTTCGCACCTCATTATATTTGACTTTAAAAAGTGACATAAACGCATTAAAGTTTTATTACCATGGCCAGTAGCGTAGCTAGAGTACGTGGCACACGAAAAATATTATCATTATTTTTATCCGTCATCAGTGATTTAACAAGCATAAATGGTGCCAATGTTATGTTATTATTTTTACGTTTCCTTGTCATATATTGCTTTAAAAATTAATGTTTTGACTCCAGGGCACTCCCTAGAACTCGCGTCCAGGGAATCTATACCTTCCTTTCCCAGGTCACTACGCCACTGCAGTGACTGAAGAAACACAAATATAGATGGTAAGAACTATTCTTTTACGTATACATTCGCTTGGGACAGAGAAGTTCCCTGCTCTTTGTAAAATGAGGCAATGCTTGCTGAAATCGAGCATCTGTTTCTCACACGACCCCAATCCTTTGGTCCGGTAGACCGAGCCGGTCCGATTTGTGTCGGACATGTCATTAGGGGCAAAATGCCGGAGAAGTGCATAGCAGCATGAAGAACATTGATGGAAGTTGGGTAGGCACACGCACCTCCCATTAAGCTGACGTATCCGATAAGTATTTATTATAATAAGTCTCGCTACTGACTTATTAAAAAACACAAACACAAATTGCAGGGCAACATTTGGGAATCAATCCCGGTCCTTTGGAGTGGCAACGCTGTGCCTTATTAACCTTTCCAATACGTTGGCAGTGCTCCACGTGCCATCTAGATTACAAAATTCGTCACTAGTTTATATAAAAATGAAAGATAAACGCATTTGAAGTTTCTTAATTTTAATGTGAATTTTTTGAAAGATAATATAAAAATTAAAATTCTACAGAAGTATCTACACATTTTAATAATTATAGACCTTCTAACAAATCTTTTACATCACTGAGAATCGGCCATTTTTATTTAGTCATCAGTGACTTGATTTTATTTATTTCATAGCAATAAGACAAAAATTTATATTCAAGGAATTTTATCAAGAATCATATCTTTTATATGGTAGTAAAATTCTCCAGGAGGTTTGTTTACATAATGAATTGTGAGTAGCAGCTACCGATTTAACGCCTATCAGTAAGTATCATTAATCAGTAACTTCTTACACTCTGATTGTCTTATACCTGCAAATGTTCCTCTTCTCTACAAACTTCAGTTCAAATGTAAAAAACGGGTTTATATTATGCATTTAATGCATAAGAGTTTAAAAAAAACTGTTTGGAAAGTGTGTAAGGCAAATCCGTGTGTTCTTTTCTTTTTTCATTTTACAGAAAAATATAGGAATAAACAGACTACTGTTATTCTAAACTATTTTCCCTTTTTCTAAACAACCTTAAAATAGACAAAGGACTTGATGAACTATACTTTATTTCTGATATACTCAAGACAGACATTTCAGATTCTCGTAATTAAATCAATACTGCAATCGAATGAAAATAATGAATGTATTTTTCCACTTAGACGAAAGCCTAACAATCTGTGTTGCATGTCTTTATTTTTTTAAATTAAAAAAAAAAAAATGTTTGGGATGTACAAAAGCAAAATCTTTCTTTTTAGGTTTATGTTTCCTTCCGTTTCATAGGAAATAGAATTCTGAACTGTTGTTATTCTGAAAGATGTTATTCTAAAGTTCTAATTGTCTTCTTATTTCCTTTCACTGAACAAATTTAAACTAGTCAAAACGTTTTTATGTATAATTCTTTTTTCTATTTATTCAATACAGCCATTTCATCTGAAATAACTAAATCAAAACCTCAATCGAATGAATACATTTTCCCACTTATACAAACTCTAACTACTTTTATTCTCTTGTGAAGTATTCTCTCATAAAATCTCATTAACAATAATTCAAAATCACAAGCAATTCCCAAGCACAAAGGTAATTCGATTGCTATTTTTAGTTGAGACCCATATACTGTTCTCATGAAAATTTCCCATCAAAGTCACATATTGTAACTTCAGGCAACATCTGGTTACCAGGGGGAAAATGAAACACCATAAATAATAAATGAAATAGAAAACTTAGAGGAAAGAGAAAAGAGAGAGAAAAAAAGTAGAAAGTCGAAGTGACGTCGGTGCTGGAGGCTCTTTGTTGAGTGTGAAAATTGAAGGCACTTAATTGCAGCCTTAACAATGCTTGTTAGCCATCAAACGGCTATTGTAAGAGCCTTCAGCGCGCATGTCACGATAATTAGGGGCCTCAAAACACGTTCAGAATGACACATTAGGTGTCAAAGTAACAACACCTGTTATGAACCTGCGCGGTAATTAGTTTCCTCTTTCTTGAAAGAGGATTTGGTTTCTCGCGCTGTCTTTTCTTTCCCACTCTCACCTTGGTGGAAAATCACTCTTCTTTTTAATTCCTCGGTAAATTTTCTAAAATTCATTCTACAAGTTTTGGATCCATGTCTAGGTTTCAGAAGTTTTAATTTGAAGGAATATATAATTTACTTTTTGAATCTACAACTTTTACTTTTTCGTATAAGAAGTATACAAAGAGAAAACATTATAATCCCCAAAATATTCGATCTCGGGATTTTAACCCTCCAAGCGGCTGCTTATTTTGGTTCAATAAAAACAAAAACCTGGATTAGTTGTTCGAATTTCCAGACAATATTTTTAAGTTTATCCATATTTGTAATTCTTGAATCCAACTCGTTCATATCTGACTTCTTTTATTTTCCACTGACATCCTTTTTCCCAATAAAAAAATACAGGATATGGGATAAAATTACAGCATCGGAAGTTCAACAATGTTAATTGTGATTATGCCCTCCCATATTTTCCCCCTACAAATGTTGCCACTAAGCTTCCCCAACAAACGTAAATCTCCACTGAATCCTCTCTTGTTGAATTAAAACTTTCAACTCTAGCCCTTTTTCTACCTTAAAACAGTATGGTTTGAATGCGCACTATCTAATTAGATGCCCCTCTTCTGTTTGGGGCATGCTTTGTCGTATTCATTCAACTACATGTCCGTAGAATATTTGAGATGCTATTAATAGCCATTTTTGTATCGAGTTATAATGTCTATGAATGATTTAATTTTGGCTCATAAGTTTAAAAATGACATAATTCGATGAAAGAGTGGACCTGATCCCGGGCAAAACTAATGAAGAGTTAATGTAGACGAATCATACGTTTTGATATGAATCCTAAACTTCGAAATCTCGAGTTTATTTTATACATTAAATCTATGAAAGAAAATATGCAGATAAATAAGAATAATCTTCTTATGAGCCGAACAACATAACCAAAAATGCCGGTTCGGCTGCATAGAGGGTTAATGAATCGCCACGTTTTAAATCTACCCAAGTTCGAAAAAATTATTTTTGTAATTATATTTGTCCGTCTGTGAACACGGTGATTCGAAAACGGAACAAACTATACTAGCGAAATGTGGCATGCCGTCTGAAATTTTAGATTTCCTCCAAACTATAGACGAAATCCGTTCGTGGGAAGTCTATCTACCCGTCAGTTTTGAGTAAGATAAATAAAATTTGGCATATGATTTTATCTTTAGACTTGTAGATATGTATTAAATTATGAACTAAAACAGTAAACTGACTCTTTGACTATCTGCAGGTCTCTGTTCGTTCAATGTGAATGTGATAACTCACAAATGCAATAAGCTAGATGAATTTTAGTGTATAATCTTTATACCAAATTGCAGATTTGTGTCTAATTTTAGCTTAAATTTGTCAAAAGGTAGGTTGTCTGATTGTTTGTTTGTCTTTGTGTAAGTATATGTGAGCACGATAACTCAAAAAACCCAGCAAGCAAGATAGATGAAATTTCGCATATGGTTCTCCCCCTCCAGAATTGTATAAGGTGTGCCCAAATGAAAAAGGACTTTGGCTGTATCGGCGTTGTATCAAATCCCAGTGAGTTAATGTGCTAGCCGATCGATGGCGTGGTGGTATTCCCAGTTGCATCTCCTTAGTTAACTGCTTAGCATCAATATTGCTTCTGCAGTTCGTTGCATGGTGGACTCCTCCATATCAGCACAAAGAGCAGTTATCCAATTTCTTTGCGCATGAAGGGAGCATGCTTCACAAATTTATCGCAGGATGAAAGAGGTGTACGTAGACCAGTGTCTCGCACGGTGCACCATATTCCGGTGGTGTCAACGTTATGAGGCGGGACGCGTAAACATCAAACTTACTACGCCCTGGGCAGGCGCACGTTTTGACCAACAGTGCCAAATTTCGGCTGTGGATGAGCTCATACGGTAGAATCGTCGGATCACCACATGTGAAATTGCTGTTTAACTGTCGATAAGCAAAGGAACTGTGCATCGCATAATCCACAAAAAGCATGGTTATGGCAAAGTTTGTGCACAGTGGGTGCCCAAGTATATGTCAGAAAATCAGAAGACGGTGAGAATGGCTGTTTGCCTGACCCGTGGAAAACTGTATCCGTCAGCATGCACTCAAGCCATCCACTTTCTTCCGACACGCTGTGATCAGTGTATCAATGTCAATGGTGATTATTTATAGTTGTACTGTTCTACATGAACTGTAATTAGAATATTGCTATTAGAATGTCTTTACATTAACTTTAGTCTCCTTTTCATTTGGGCACACCTAATAATTCTATGTCAAATTTGGAACTCAATGGTGGAAGGGAAGAGCTCTGAACTGTATACTCGATTCCCTTTATATCATGAAGTTAAACAAAAAATGTGGAACATTTCGGAAGTATACGGGAAAATCGAGGGAAGAGCTTTCCCAATTTTTTAAGACATAAATTTGGCTAATTTTCAAGCTTGAAGAATTTTTTTCAATAAACTGTAGTAGAACATAACTTTTTTATATCTCAAGCAAATTTTCTAAAATAGATTCCAGAAGCTCAGGACCTATATGTAGTTTTTAGAAACTTTAATTTAAACAGATATCTGTAACTGAAATTACTCAGTGGGATCACTAAGAGTACTTACGATATAACAGTGGCAAACATTCTAGTTTGAGAAATATACTTTTCCTTAAATTTGGGTCAAATTGAAAAGTAACATTTGCTTTTTATTGTTAAAATTTTAAGTTTTTATACAAAGAGTCCAAATGCAAATGAGTTTAAGTTGATATGCAAAAGACTTTTAATAAATTTGGGTTAAATTGAGAAGTAGAATTTGCTTTTTTTGTTAAAATTTTAAGTAAATATTGCGGAGACTCCTAAGAACAACTCTTTACAGTATATACTTTATGAATCATATATAAATAAGGAAGTTGTTTTAATACAATGCATATGATTCATGGAAGATGAATTTTGATTTTATTTGGCTATTAAATTTTTTAACTTATTCAAAAAATACACTTTGGTGCGAAATCACTATTTCTTTTTATCCTCAGTAAATTTTCTAAAATCGTTTAATTGGAAGCTCTCGTCTTTCAGAAATTTTATTTTAAACAAGTATCTTTAAGTGAATTTACTCATTGGAACTGCTATGATCTTTTGAGATGCTATTGCGACAAATTTCATTTTAATGTAAAATTTCTTGTTTCAAATTTATCTATGGGTTTGATTATGATACAGCATGGTCAAATTGCGATAGTCATGGCCTTTGCGCCAAAAAACCGCGAACTAAATTAAAGTATTGCCGCCCTTGCATCAAATTACATGAAGAATTTCTTTATGCGGTCTATAAAGAATATGCTTTCAATAACCGATCAATAATATTTTGAAAGAGTTATGGAAAATGTTTTTCATTTATAAGAAAGCTCATGATGTGAATAAAAGCGATTTGATGAGACGTGACACGAAGCGCACGTCGGTGATTACTTCGAACATTCATTTGAAAGACTTTGGCATTAAAATCATAAAAAATATGATTATAGATCCTACTATGTCGAAAAGGATTATTAATGAAGTCATCGATCATGAGGATACTTCTGTCAATTCGCTTTGATACTTTGAATTTAAATTCACGTGTGCAATTGGATAACATTTTCTAAAATATCAAATGTTTATATTTAATCAGGTTGTTCACGTTGCTCGTTTTTCTCATTAAAATTGAAACATTTCTTTTCGCTCAGGAACAAGGAAGTTCATGACTAACAAACTAGTTTTGAATAACTTCTGTCAAATAAATCCCACTGAACAAAGAACTTCTTTTTCATTCAAAGGTTAAGTTGGACATCAATCAAATGTTTTCTATTACAGTTTTGTGTTATAACTAACTAAACAATTATTTGATACTTTATTTCATTCGTCTACCTTTAAATTACCTCTCGTTTTTTAAAATTTATTTTCATTTTCATAGCCTTAAAGAACATTCTTACAGATTTGAATTATGTGTGTATATTTTTCTTTCGTTAGCAGTTCAATGGCGACTTTATACCCATTTTTTTGCACTTAAATAAATTGTTCACGCATTTTCTATTAAAACGGTTTTTGTATACTTTAATTGCTTAGCAAATGGTATATAGATAGAACATCTAATTTAAAATTACAATGTAGAAATAAATATCTCTAAACGCTTTTACTTTTAAAATTTCCTCTTAAAGTAAAACCATGAATTACATTATTTCTTAAATGTTGAATGGGAGCTTTCTTTAAGACTTTTTAAAAGTATTTTCCTGTGATTACTTTTTGAGCAGAAATAAATCTTGGCATAAGCTCATGTTCGTAGAAATATTTTCCACCAATCCAATCATACGCATACCTACAAAAGACAATATAAAAATTTAGTATTGATAAATTTTAATAAAATAATTGAAAAAGATGGCTTAATTAATTGTTTTGCTGAATAGTTAAAAACAATTTGACAAAAACTGAAGTTCCAGCGATTCCAAAAATCAATGATTCTATTCGGTGTAAAACTACAGATTTTCTGTAGCCTTTAATATATTCCCATACTTTTCGACAATGTCAATTTAATACATTAAATAAAATTTAATTTGATTATAATTTTATTTAATAATTTAATAAAAACAGCTTTTGCAATCCCTCTTTTATTAATTTACTGAAAAGTAGAATTTTCTTATTTTACTTACTTTCTTTTCTTATTTATAATTCTTAATTTATAATTCATTATAATAAATATTACGGATATATCTCAATTTATTTTTTCTCAAATCCATTACCGGGTGGCGTCATTTGTACATAATTAAAATTAAATTAAACTAATTGATTAAATTATAATTGAATTCTGAGAATAAAAACGTAATTGAATTAATTGATTAAATTATAATTAAATTCTTAAAATACTAAAATAATGTCCCCGAGAATACATAAAAGTACAAAATTTCAAAACGCTCAAAAATTTACAATAGGAAGTGAGTGAAAAATCGATTACAAAATTCCATCTTTTCAAAGATGAAACGAGTCGAGTTAAATAAAAGTGTTTAAAAATAAAAATGTTTCATGATCTTTAGCACAATTTGTTTACCACAAAGGAGGTAAAGTTGCTGATTACAGAAATAATGTCAATCAAGTGTAAGATTTCTGAAAAAACCGTCTATAAATCAAAGTTAAGTTTTTCGTGGTATTTTAAAATCTTTAGAGCATTTTCTTAACCTTTTTGATAAATTCGTTTCTATTCTGGAACTGGAGAAGTTTTTCAACAAACTTTTTCTGCAAGAGACTCCGAGAAACATGTCTTATTAGCATCATGATGTTTTATTCAAGATTTTCAAAGATATTTTTTGAAACTAAGAAATTTCCATGTATGCTATCGGCATTAATTAATGTCTCATAGTTTTTGGTTTAGAATCACAAAAATTCCAAAATTCCGCAATATTACTCAGAAACACGAGAGAATCAATAAATATTCATTAAAGAAAGGATATAGAACATTATATAAATATTTTTTGTTTAAAATGAACTGCTAGGTATTTCACTTTAATAGTTATAGCCATCAGTTTTTTTTTACCGTGGTTTAGTTTTATCAGATTAACATCCTGTTTTGAAGTTACTTTAACAAACCTCTTAATTTCGAACCGTGGTAAGATGACGAGGACAACACACAAACTGACATCTCACTCTCTAAACTTCCATGGCGTTTGACACGTGATGGAAGATTTAATGTAAAATAGGTCTACACAGATGGCGGAATTTCAGCGGAATGAGGTTTTCAACATAAGTGCCTCTCCCCTGGAATCCAGGACCTTACCATTAGGCTAACGCTTCCTCTTCAAAGAGTTTTTATATATTTTCCGTGAGCACATTTTCGATGCGATTTAAATTAAGAGAATCACTTCACGAAAATACCTTTCTAAACCGACATCAAACTGTACCCTTTGCTTGTTTTTTCATTTTTGACTTCTATAGTCTGTGGAATTTTTAAGAAACTTTCCTGGCATTAATTTTTTTTACATTAATTTCTTCCCATTACGAGTTCCATTTTAGTTAACTTTTAAGGAATAATACTTCTTACATTCAAAGATTCAACATTCAAAGTTTAATTTACTAATAATTAATCAAGTATCCGAGTTCTATGTTTATATTCATTAACCTCCTGGGTGTACCATTTCTAATATTCGAACATGGAGAATTTTTTAAAACTCTTTTAAATTGAAAAGTCTTTCTTCTGTCTAACAAAAACCCAAGATAAAAATTTCCGTATGGATGACTTTAAAAATCTGTTTGGCGTCCTTAAAAACCATCTATTTCCTACATATACAGCCCCCAACCGAATGTGCTGTTAAATGCGAACACCTCTAGTCTTTCTCAAATGTGAGAACATGGACACACCCATCGCCAAAGACCGCAATTACCGTCCGCTTTAACACAAGAGAAATAGGTTTTCTAAAATGTCTTTTCTACCTTCCTCCCCCCCTTCACGTATATAGTTTTACTCTCAACTTAAGCTTGTCATTGCCTCCCCTCTTCTCTTTAACTGGATTCTACTACTCTTACTCATTTTTT
>BGPR01000827.1:62103-98701 GCA_013235015.1 Araneus ventricosus | reverse complement strand
CCTTGACAGAGTCACCCAGCCTCAACCACCAGGCCGATTTCGCCAATTTTCATTTAATATTAAAGTTCATGACCCCTAGAAGTGGCATTAATGATCGCTACTCCACCCCCTCTGAGCCTTCATTTTTGAGAGAAATTTCAAAAACACCACTGTAAATTTTCGACGGGGAAAAACCCTGACAGGGTCCTTCAGCCTCAACCTCTCGACCGATTTCGCCAATTTAAAAGGCTAGCTAACCAATCAGAATTTTCCACGTTTATTGTGCAAGTTTGAAACAGTACTTTTGATCTGTATGCGTTTTAATCAACACGGCGCCTCAAAAGTGACGTAAAATGCCTATTGTAGGTGATGTAAACTGTTTATTTAGAGCGATATTATACTATATTTAAAGATCTGAAAACGTTTATGCAAAAATTCATGATATAGTTGTGAAATATATTGAGACTCAAATGGGTTTTTTTCGTTTTATAGCCTGTTCCGCTAATCTATATGCAGTTTTTAAAACTGAAAAAAATTAATATTTGCGAGCGGTGAGGTGGCGAGGCTGCTAGTTCCCTATGAAACTTGAGAAGCCTTGTATTAAATCCTGTTTTCATCATTGCTGAGTTTAATTATTTAATGGAAATTATTTATTCTTGATTTTCTACAACAATTATAAGTTATTTGAAAAGTCTTGAAGAATTTTAATAAGACTTTGTTAACCTCTTGAGATCTCCTTTTTTCTAAAAATCGAGATTAACTCTCTTAGGATTATATAACACTATATAATAATTTATTAATTATGTATTAATTAATATAAGTAATAAATTAATATAATTAACTAATATAATTAATTATACATAATTGATGGATGAAGCATGAGATCATCCAAAGCTTTGGACAGTGGGATTTAAGGCCGCTAAGTGGAAAGAAACTTTTTTTATAAATAAAATACAAATGTCCATTAAAATAGACGCTGGGTTTCAGGAGAATAGATGAAATTAAACCGAAACGGTCGCACATACTATTCGAATGGAAATAGAACATTTATATAACGCATTCAGCACTAAAACTCTTCCAAAAAATTCAGGAGCAGGAATGATTTTTTTAAAATCACTAATTTCATTTTTCTTTAATGCATACTTTGTTAATTACTGAAAAACAATCGTAATTTTCAGCAACTAAAAACTCTGTGATATTTGAATATATTTTAATTTGTAACAATATTTTAAGTATAATATTTTTAATTACAATTTTGGAATGAATGCTAGATATATTTAAAAGTTCTATTTATTTTTTAAATATATTAATATACTGAAATATTTGTAAAATTCTTTTGAAAAGCATGTCAAGGCTGTTTTGATGCCTGAAAAAGGGCCATATTCTTGTCATCCACAGCAAACCCGACAATATAAGCTTCAGAAACATGCAAAAATTTACAAATGCATTTAAAAGCTACATTTTTACATTTTTAGAAACGTCAGAAGAATGCCATTCCTTTTCAATGCATTCTGCCATATCATTGTGTGAAATGTCCGTTCTTTCTTTTTCTTTTTATAAAACGGGGCATTTTATGTATTCTATGGATTTGCATGTTTAACGAAATCACAATAAAAAAAATTTTTTTTTCGAGTCGAGCGACGCCGAAACACAATGGCGTTCTTTTCCAAAAAACTTTCCCATACATCTTTTTTCAATACGTTCCAGAAATATAAATAAAGCTTTCCCGATTGATCAACGGTCGAAGAAAAAGAAACCAGTGCATTCGAAGAAAAAAGGCGGGAAACGAATCAAGAAACGATATCTGAATAACAAAGAATTCACATTTTTTAAGTCGTTCTTCTTGTGTCATATCATTCTTTTTCGACCATCTTCAATATTATTTGAGGAATAGGGGTTATAAATTCTTGGTTGGTTGGCTTTTGTGTGGAGTTTTGAGGATTTCCTATAACCGTATATCTTAAATGACGTCTTAATCTCTAACTGACATGAAAATGCTCACATAATACTTTAATAAAGTGGAAAATCGTTCTCAGCATAATTCCTATCTTCTTAATACTTCTAATAAAATTCTTATGCTAGAGTTGTGTAGAACTATTCTAGTTCTTATTTATGCTAATATTCCAAGATAAACAATATATTTAAAATTTTGAAGGAACCTACTAATATATACATAACGAGATTTTATTTAATGTCTGTTTGACTAATTGGGTCCATTTTCAACCAGTCCACTTTATTTTTTCTGCATATTTTATTTAAAAAATTGGTTTTTCACGATTCCAATAAATAACATATTTGTTTGACTTACATACAATTTTAGAAGCCTATAATAAGTGCATTACAGCAGATTGCTCATTATATATGCAGTAAGAAAATTACTCTGAATGCTTTGGAAACCTTTTTCATCCCCTTCTGTCAATTCACCTTTATTTAAATATCCTGTCCCAGTTATGAACTTCTAATGTATACAGGGTGTCCTAGAAGGTCATTTATAGAAACAAGTCATTTTTACAATGGAACATAGGGTCGTAAAAGCAAAAGGGCAACCTCTACAGGAGGCTCTTTGTCAGTGAGTTAAGTAAAAGAAAAAGTTAAACCAGATAGAGTGTGCAACACAAGTTTAATGGAATACATAGTACAATAACACCGTAGCTTGCATGAAAACATTACCAGTCGTACGCAACATGACAGATACAATGGTAAGTAGGACGAAGTACCGACAATAAATCTTCGGAGTACTTAAAGTAAGTGTTCAAAGGTCTTGCCTTATGAAGATCTACACGCTTGGCATATTGTTATTCAGGCAAATGTGTTGCTGCGCTATTGTAAATTTATATTCCATTAACCCTATGTTGTACAGTTTATCTGAGAGGTCTCCCTTTGAGTTTGAGGCCCATGTTCTGTAGAAAATGCAATTTGTTTTTGTATACTTGGCCTACTCTTAAAGTTTATAAGCGACCTTTTGGGACACTGTATAAAATTAATATCTGTTTTCAAGCATTTTAGTTAGGAGACTGAAATTCTTAATAAAAGTAGTTTTAAAAGTTTTTTAGATTTTTTTAAATTTCTTTTTTCATCATTCACTGGACTGGAATTCATTCCACTGCTTATTAACGTAAAATATTTTGATAGATACTGTGTGTTTCCTTAGTCCCTTTTTCCCTTGAGAATGACCACCCAGATGTTCAGACTTGAAAACTTTTGGTTATCAGGCTGTTTGAAGTTACTGGCATACAGAAGTTGGTCATGATCAGTGAGTGGCCTTGTTGAAAGAAGGTATTTGCTGTCGTGCTAAAAGAATTATCGCTGAAACTGTCTTCTCAGTTTTGTAGAGTGAGACGGCTACAAGTCGAAACATTTGTAATTTTAATTAACTTGTTAACTGTGCTAGACCACAATCAAAACTACCGACTTAGTTAAATCATACATTTCGGTGGAAAATGAAATATTCTGGCAATAAGAGTTTCTGCTATTAGACAAAAAAATCCAGGCACTTCTGTGCATTTTTGTGGACACCGCATTGTGCTTGTTTCGAATAATAAGATTTTTACTTTCTCTGTGACTTTTGAATTCAGGAATATTAGACCGTTGTAATTGCAAGTGTTTCTGGGATAATTATATGGGTGGAACAGAATACATTTTTGAGTCAATAGCATTTTGAGTCCATAAATTGTACTGAAAATTTATAAAGCAAATAATATATCCTTTTTGAACTTACCAGAATTTACAATAGGATGCGTTCGGAATGCATGACAAAAAGATTACGTAATATGCAAATCATGTATGGTTATGATTAGGTTTTATATTCAAATATATGTTTAACTGATTATATATGGTATCTTATATTAATACACATTCAATAATTTTTCTGTACGTTATTTGAACTTAAGAACAAGCACAATCAGGTTATGTTTTTCTGATAACTGTTTTATTTTTCTTCATTTATGCTACGATTTAACTATATATTTCAGTGAAATTCCAAAACACCAAAAAAAAAAAATGTCACTCACAAATCATTACTTTTTCTACTCGAAAATTTGACAGGAATACTATTGCTGTAATAAATCGTTGATGAGCAGATTCAACTTTGATGATACCAATTCAAGCCACGAGAGATTTATTAGCAACTGCTTATGCTTTTGTCGCCATCCACTCTTTAGATCAGATTTGCATATTTATTCCAAATAAAACTTTTACGCTGTATCACACCGCACAAATGCCCTTTTGAAAAATAGACGCGAGAATTCGGTATGGATCCTACCCGAAGAATAATGCCTCTCTCTCTGTTTCTATGCAGTATCCACGAGAGCATTCCCGCTTGCATTATAAATGACCCCTTCATACATCTTTCCTTTTGTGCGCCAGTGACAGGATTAAGGTTGGCTGGCAAGAATTATGAAGAGATGTGTGATTTTTACAAATCGTGAATGATTCCGGGGAATCGAATAAATACTGGAGCGAGCCGCCAACGACGTTCGATTCATCAAACTTCCACGAATGATTCAAAAGGCCAACCCCTGTATCCATTCCCCTTTCTGCAGCGTCTACAAGCAGAATAGACTCATAATTCTCATCTGCCACATGATGCTATTTTTGACCAGACCATCAGAGATCTGCCATCAGCGGATGAATGTTGGGGCATTATGTCCTTAGAATTCAACAGAATGCGGTGTTGATGAAATTGTTCGAAAAATTTTGTATATTTATTGTTTAAAAAAATTGACAAACGATTTTACAGTTCATGTATTTAGACGCCATATTCTGTTTTCAACTAAGATTGATTCAGCTAAGTATTAATAGAAGTTTGATTCAACTAAGAGTTAATAGAAGTTTTTAGATATTAATGTTTTCGCGGTTTTTTTATATCGAATTAGTCCTATGTGAGTTACTTATTTAGTTTATAGATTAAAAATAATTCATTTCATGAATTGTAATGGGCGAATCTGTTATGTCGTTAAGACTGGATTACAGCTGATTTAATTTTATGTCAGGCGGCGGTAAAAGTTATCTGTTATTAAGTTATTTATTTCATTATATGGTTAATTATTTATTCTGTATTTTCTTAACATGATAATGTTGGTATACATTCTGAAAATTGCGCGATGCAAAAATCGAGCGCAATACGATGCGCAATCCACATAATGCAAGGCTCTACAATACAGACCGTTAGACTTACAGGTACGAAATATGGCACATATACTATTTGAATAGTAGGTGTTTGCCAAGAAAGGTTTTAAAATTTTTTAATTAATTAAAGATTAAACGAACTTTTCACATTTTTCTTCAATAACTTTAGAGTGCATTATCGCCACAAATCCATTTTTACACCACTTTACAATTTAAAAAATTAGGAAACTGCGTGATGCAAAACTCGATATGCACAGGATGTAACGAATGATGCAATCAAGCCAGACGAAAACAAGACAGACAAATCAAGTCTAAAACATTATTATGTTACATTTTTCGGACTAGAGGCTCCAAATTTAAGAACTTTTTTATTATTATTACAACATTAATGTTATTTGTGTTAAATATTATTATAATTGTTATTATTTACTTGATATCATCAAACATCAAAAGTGACGCCCTAGGCTTTGTAACAATCATAATGCTCGGCGGAAGCTTGATGTCTTTGTGGCGTTGCTCCCTTCATCCACATGTCCGTCTTAAAACTGTAAGACATCGTATTCTGATTTCAGGCCCGGCGTGTCGTTGTATCGGAGACAAAGTGTTAAAATTGAAGTTTTTGGTTTGACCTGAACTCCTGTTGGAACTGTAAAGAAAAATAGAGGAGACATCTCGAAAACTTTTGCTCAGCTTTCTTATTTTGGTGTTTCGTAATTTATAAGAAAATAATGTTAAGAATATCATCTTGCTTTTAAATACTCGATTAGAACTTTATAATTAAGCATAATAAAGTGATTTTTTTCTTTATTTTTCCATTATGGTATGACTTCTTGAT
Organism: Araneus ventricosus; assembly: GCA_013235015.1. Classification (NCBI taxonomy): domain Eukaryota; kingdom Metazoa; phylum Arthropoda; class Arachnida; order Araneae; family Araneidae; genus Araneus; species Araneus ventricosus. Next base: position 92,760 of record BGPR01000827.1, on the reverse strand, counting down.
TACGGGACACCTCGCCCCTGGTCCCGGAGACGAGTCCATTGTCAGGACGTTATGGTATGACTATTAAACTTTTCGGATGAAAATTGGCTCTCAAAATTTTTTCGGGCTGAAAGGGGTTGTGAGTGGAGTGGAAAAAGGTTCATGCATTTAGAGTTCCCGTCTTAGACGAAGCCATCCTGAATGGAAAAAGTTTAAGAAGCTCTGCACTATAAAGATATAAATACTAATTAAGGGAATTTTTAATTGTGAAAGAGTTAAAAATACAAAAATAATAACAGACAACGATAAAAAAGTTAGAATACGGTGAATGAGTTCATAAGAGGCCATTCATCCATGCAGATTCAAAACTAGAATATTTTTTCTGTAGAGGATAAATACTTTAAGGTCTGAATTTAATACAAATTTACTCTAAAGCTTGAACCTATTCTGGAATATATTGGAAAGAAAAACATTTATCCACAAAGAAGAAATTAAAAACAGTCTTTTAAACAAAGTATGCAAAGAAGGGCTTAAAATCTTACCTCTTATAAAAGCTGGGGAGTGGAACAAAAGAAAGGACGCCGTTACAAAGTAAACTTAGTAAATAGGTGTGCGCACTTATCTCCATCTAGTGAGGGATACACTAACTAAAAACTTGATATTTTTCTGTAGATTTTTCATAAAATTTTTTAAGGTTTTTATTTTGTTTTTAATACTTTAAAAAATTTTTAATTCTTTTTATGCATTTTAATAATTTTTATTTTCATTTTATTATTTTAAAAAATTCAAAGAAGTTTGCAGGTGAGACCTTAAAAATGTTAGAAGGTGTGGAATGAGTACTAATGCCACTTCCAGTGCAATGAAGAAATTGAGAAGTAAAAAATTAATTAAAACCTGAGAGAATAAAAAATACTTTAATTCTTAAATATAAAGTATTGTACTGGGTAACCGTTTAGCTTTAAATTAATATTTAAATTATCAATGGTCTTGACATTAGCAGAATGGTTGTTGCAGATATTTTTGATTCTTTTGATTTGAGAGTGTATGGTATTTTTTATGACTTTTAGGTTGAGATTGGTATGATAATGACAAAGAGAAATAGCCTAAAATTAAAGTCATTTCTCTTGTCACAGATACCAACCGGAATTCCTGAATCTAAAATTTTAATTACTAGATCTGAATAATTCCAATTATTGTTATTATCATTGGTTTTAGTTCTTCCGGGTAGTAGTCAATTAAACAGTCAATGTTGTCAAATTCAAATACAATCAGGTCATCAATATAATGATAGGCAGAAATGAGGTAATTTTTTATGAATTTTCTCTCCAAAGTATGAAGAAAAACATTCGCCAGCTCACTGGAGAAACTAGTACCCATCGGAAGACCACACGATTGTCTGCAGTAGCCGATTCTATTGAAGATATAATTTTCACAGATCTTAATATTGCAAATTTCTATCCATCTATTTTTATCTATGAAATTACAGTTAAGTCATATAAATTAATACATGCTTCAGTTAATTTTTCATGTGGGAGGCTGGTGAGAAGATCCTCAAAGTGAAAAGTGTTGATGCTATGAATTTTATTATCTTTAAGGAAGTTCAGAATTTCAATGTTATAAAGTTTTATAATATATTAATAATGATAAAGTTTTCTTTTTTTTACAATTTTTTTGAGAATGATTTTAAGAATGTTGAAGAAGAATTTTTCAAAATAAAAATTGCAACTGCCTATGCCAAATGTAACAAATCTGAATTTTAAAGGATTTTTGTGAAATGTAATAGTAGGGAAAAGGTAAGGTATATTAAATTATTAGTCTTGATTTTACTTTTTTTGGCTTAGGCCAACATTCTTTTGTCTAGTTCTTTTCTACTGCAATTAATAAGTTGATATGTGATGTTTGAATTGTACTCATTGATCATAATCTCTTTGAAGTGGAATTTACGCATAATAAAATAATTTTCTACTTTTGATAATAAATTTATTTTTTAGTTTTCAATCTCTTTTTTAAGATTTGCATCAAAGAAAATACCTCTATTGATGATTTTTCTTTTTTTGATATTAATTAAATGCTTGGTTTCCATCAAAACATGATGTTTCCATTCACCAAAGCCTTCAATAGGCCTATCATATTTTCTAGCTATTTTAGCAATAAATATGTCTCTGCCAATGGAATCAACCACTCTCTTTAGGCTCACCTTATTTTTTAATCTGAATTTAGATCCCTTTTCCATGATTTCACGAAGAGAGTCAGAAATTATTATTTTTAGATTACCTGTGATAACATTCCCCTATCTTTAACAATAAAATTCTTGTTTTCCTCTTCATTACAATAGCAATGTGAAATATCAATTTCATTTAAATTTTTGCAAAAGTAGTTGTAATTACAGATTTGTTTTTGGAGGGCCCTTTGGTATTTAAAGGCAGTTGAAATAACAGAAATATTTTTAATGTGGAAGTAATTTTTACTGTCATGGATAATTTTTGGCAGCTGTAATTCTTCGAAAAAAATATCAAGGAAATTGAAAACACAGAATTCATTTATCTAGCATTTATTAACTTTAAAAAGAACTCTGTTATTGGCTATTTTAAGAAAATGAATTTAATATTGTTATTATTATATTTTTGTTATTATTAAATTAAATTCTTCGAATTTAGGATTAATAAACCATTTGAGTGTATTGTTCTTTATCTTGAATAAATATTGTTGATATTTTCCCTTATCTTAATAATAACATAAGATAACATAATTTTTGCAATTCTTCAAATACAATAAAATGTTTTCCACCCTTGCCTTTACCTCTTTTAAGCCTCTCTTTAAATGTATTGGAAGATTTTAAAAACTTTTGGAAATGTTGAATTTATTGTAAATACAAATTTTAGTGAATTCACTGTGACCTTCTCCATTTAATTTACTGTTAAGACTATGAGGAAAAAGAGTTTTGAGGCTTCAAATAAACAAATTTTCCAAATCTAATCTATTATTAAGATAAACAATTTTATCTTCGAGAATGCAAATAATAATATTTTCGAAATTATGTGACTGGAAATGGAGAAGTTCATAATCATGTGAATGGTTATTACTGAAGTTTTTAATAGCTGATCTGTTACCTTTAATTCTGGTACTCAACTCAGTGCAAGTTTGGCCTACCTAATTGAGATTACATTCCTCACAATAAATTAAATAAATGACATTTTTAACTTTACAGAATGTTTCGAGTTCTTCGCTACTACCTTTAACCTGTTCTTCGCTAGCTGAGGGACATGTTTTGCATCTAGATTTACCATCTTTTACTCATATCATTTAAAGAAATTTAGAAAACAAAGCTAAAGATAAAGCTAGATGCAAAACAAGTAACACTTGTTCTTGTGTGAATTGCACAATATTGCAATTAACATCGAACACGTTGAAAGATTTTAAAAAAGAGAGAATTTTTTTATCCATTTTTTCATTGAATATATCATACAGCACTAATGTTCTCGAGTGAATTATAAGTCTTGTTCACGTACTATCGCTGATGATACAAGATATGGAATACAAGTTATGTGTTTTTTAAGTAAGTGCCGTTTTGAAATTAAAAACAGAAAAGTGTACTTTTTTATCAATTTTATTTTTACGTGAAAGCCTGTGTTTTAATCTACTTTTCAACATATTCCACCAATTTTAAGGCATTTTTCGTATCGTACAACCAGCTTTTGAATTCCATCCTCATAGAAATCTGCCGCTTGCCCGTAGTGAGCACTATTCCATGAAGAACACTTCTTGAAACTTGTGGAAACTCATTAGAGAAAGATAAAATCGTAAAGCGTTTGTTCTTTCGAACTTTTCTATCAACTTTCTGCACTAAGTCTTCAGTAATGACAGAAGGTCGCCCACTTCGTTCCTCATCATGCACATTCGTATGGCCATATTTAAATGCTCTAACCCATTTCCTTATCATTCCTTCTCTCATGATGTTTTCTCCATACACTTCACTGATCTGCCGATGAATTTCAGCCACTTTCACATCTTTTGCATTAAAGAACGAATGAAAGAGCGTATTTCTCAGTCTGCGGGATTTTCAATTGACTGAGGAATTTTAAATACTCACAAAAAGCCGTAAACAGGGTCGAATTCTTTCGTAATGGCGTCTGTGGCTAGCCAACAGATGAAGGTACTCAACGCGCATGAGCGGAACAGCGACCACAGCGCTGCAACGGTCGAATTTCAAAACGGTACTTAAAAAGCACGCCTCGTATTACAGAACTAAAGAAAACAGTACTGAAAAAAAGCCCCAATTTCTTTACAATTTCTATCTTTTACTTCTAGCAAAACAAAATAAATTCGATTATATATGATATTTTTCATTATGTTAATAGGAAATTCAAGAGATCCGGGGGAAAAAAATTCGAATTTCAAACGTCCGAATTGATAAAGTTCCACGATATTACAGAAGCAGAAATTAACCATCTCAATCATGGGAGTACGAGTTATTATTTACTCTTCTGATATATGCCGAAACAAATGATTTTATTGATTAAGTTTCAACTTTTTGTGTTCTAATTAATATTTATCGGACAGCACGTTTATTCTATGTATTCATTCTGTCTCCGGTTTGAAAGAAAAATTACCCTGTTTACCTTAATTACATTTTACATTAAGAAATAAAAAAAAAATCCTGACCACATTTTACAATAGCAAAAATTATCCATCACAGTCCAGTGAGTTCGACTTACTCTTTGTTCTTTTGATATCCTTTAAATAAATTCAATTGTAATTTTACCAAAACAAATGTCTTTACTGATTAAATTTCAACCTTTTTGTATTTTAATTAATATCTATGGGACAGCGCAGCAATGCTAAGTACTGATTCTGTCTTTGGTTTGAAAGAAAAATTACCCTCTTCATTAATGGTTCGATCGTGGAAAAAATAAAGAAATAAAACGCATAAAAAATAAATATTTCTATGAATGAAATGGCTGAAAAAATCTCCGTCATCTGATTACGGGAGAGATCAAAAACTGGTCCCGAAAAAACTCAAGTTCACTTTAATGGTTAGATGACAGAAATATTAGACCCATTACAACAGATCACTATAACGAGAAGGATCCAGCTTTGAGGTGTCAAAAACTGCCACGATACACCATGACATGCTGAGAAAAGTTGACGAACCTGGCATCACGGCGAATAAGTGTTTGGGTCGACAACTAGCCTGACCTCCAGTGGCCACAGGTGTTACTACTCAGTTTCCTTGACTGCGTATTAGATTGTACGAGCTGTCAAGATACTTTCAAGTGCTAGGGTTGACTCGGTTTAATTGCAGACAGAGGAATTGCGGTTTGTTGGATTCGATATATTTCATTCCTCCTCTTCTTTTGCTTTTAGTTTTTGGAAAGAACCATTTGGGAAGGTCAAAGGAGGACGTTAAAAGCCGCATTTTTGCTTTGTTTCAGAAAGTTATTAGGTTGGATCCAGACGAATATATGCAAAAAAGAAGAAGAAAGACTGACATTAATAGAAGCATCTTTACCTTGACCACAATATTCATATCGTCTTAATTTATTGCTTTATTCAAAAATGCTTTTGAGTTTTAAAATTATGAGATCACAGATTAAGAATGAAGGAGATCGTTTTTCATTTCAAAGGAACTTAACAAAATGCAGAAAATAAGGATGATTTTTTTTTATCTTGTTTCATTTTTCATTCCACCTTGACCTACAACCTTGAATGATGAGAGAATAAATGAAGATTTTTAAGATTCCTTATGAATATTTGCATTCATTGTAAAGTTAAAACACTGTAATGGAATCAGTAAAGGGATATAATTCCTTTATTGCATCATTCGTGAAATTTTGTTGTAAGCGTCCTTAACTCTTATTAAGAATACAATAAAAGTTGAAAATTCGGTGAATAAACGGAATTAAAAGTTTTTTTTCTCTCTAGTATTCAACGAGCAAGCAGAGGATTGGTAATAATCAGCAATTTTAAATTTAAAAAAATAATAAATGAGATTCGAACCATTACTAAGAAACATCGTAGCGTTATACTGTTCGTCTGTGTTTATATTTTTTGCAGCGGTCACGTGTACGCAAAAAATGTATTTAATATTGTCTCAATGCGTGTGCGTATAAAACCGGTAACTAAAAAAATAAAAATTATTGTCGCAAAATGTACTTAAAATATTTGAAAAATTTATTAAAATTACAGAAAAAATTGCATAGAAATAAAATTTGTATCACTGAAACGCTATTTTTAAATTTTAAAGTTATGGTTTTTGTATGATAATATGCTCCGAAGCTATTGCGATGAAACTTTAATATATCGATTAATTTCAATTGAAACATAATTAAAATTTTTTAAGACCTTCTGTTACGATTCTAATGTTCCTCCATGATTTAATTTTCCCTCTTTTTGTTACTCAATGTTTCTTTATCGTTTTTTAAATCATACGATAAGGATACTTACATTTTTTAGCGTCCAAGAATCCACAGACTTCGAACGTAAATCTAATTCACGACTTAGGCTTAGCCGGCACTCGCAATTAGTTCTACACCATCGTATTAGCTTATTCCGCAAGCTGACAAAATACTTTCATACATTAAGATTTTATGATATTCAGACAATGTTCTGAGAAATAAGAATAGCAACACATGTTTTCAACAAAGGTTCTACTGAATTGAGATTATTCTGTGATTGTCACACTCGACAAAAGATTTAACACTTAGAAGCCCTGTTTTTTAAAAATTGATTTAAAAATTTTTTTGACTCTCATTTCTTGAATAAAACATGGGAAAAATACTTTAAAAAATCCTATTTCGTTTTAAGTATGGTTTATAGCTAAAAAAATTTGTTGCAAATTGACAACACTGGGCTTTATTACAAAAAAAAATCCTTCACATAATTCTATAATATTAAATACAGATAAATTTTAATATCTAATAATACGTATATGGAATTTCCTTCAACATTGTAGAAAGAAATATGGTATTCTCAAGTGCGCAAATAAAGCAAAAAAAGTGCAGCCTCAAGTGAAAAACATCAATTTATTTTTATTTTTTATCAGCACTTAGGGTGCCATCTATATGTTGTAAATTCATTTAGTAAAATTTTTAGTATATATCCTATTGGCAACAACAGGCATTATAGCTTCGGTCTTATTCTCAAGATTTTAAAAGACAAATTTGGGTATGTTGCTTAAAGGCAACACTGGGCTTTTAAGGGTTTAAACAGAGAATTTATGGAACGTTTATGGGCAATAATTTTCTAATCATTATTCCTTAAATACTCTCCATTTGGGGCTACACTTCAGTTTCAAAAGTATTTAATAATTCATTAGTGAGTGAAGAACTTTTTAGTGACCCTAAGTTGTATATAAGTATGGAAAAAACAAACAAATAGAAAAATGAATTATTAAATAATGATGAACATCAATAAAAAATTAAGTTAGTTGTGTTTATTAGAATTTTCATGAAATGCTTGAAGTTGAAATGGTTTTCCAAAGTATTTTTGTGAACAAATATTGAAAAATTTAACTGAAACGCTAGCTATCAGTATCTCTACAATTCCAAAATATGTATACACAACCCTGCTTGTAGTCGGATCCATTGATTAAGAAGTACTGGTTTAAAATATAAATTTTTGTTACGCAAAACAAATGCAATTATTTTCAAATGAATTTATACTACTTTCTAAGAAATTCTACCTGTCATAATTTTGCTTAAAAACTATGTTTATAAATAGTTTCGATAAAAAAATCTTTTTAAAGAAATTCAAGTAGCGATATGCTAGTAAAAATTGATGATTCCATGTCATAAATAGTTTGAAATCAACTTTAGTTCAATAATCTTATTATCATGCTAACAATATTTATTGCATATAGGATTTAAAAAACTGCTTTAATCTGTCATGTTTTACATGATTGCACAATATCAGTTAATGAGTTTCATTTTGCTTTTCGTTCTTTGAATTGGGTTATCATTTCTGCTGGGGAAAAAAAACTAAAGAAAAACTTTCCAGTAAAAAACTTGGACATAACCCACAATGGTAATTACACTTAATAGATCGGTTTCCGATAAAATTGCATTCGAAGAAAGAAAATTACTCAAAAACAAGATAACACCTCAGAAGTTTTTCCTATTTACCAGCCGGGCAGCCTGCACTTTATAGGAAAGATTTATACCCTAGTCTCATCACGCTAATTCATATCCGTTCGACCATTAAAAACTAATCAGACGAATATGCACATCTGCCGAAGTGAAGAGAAATGGGAAATGGAGATCGAATAAAAAAAGAAAAACAAAAAAGAGAACGGGGTGAAAAAACGAACAGCTAATCTTTCGCGATTTTTGAATTGAAAGAAAACTTAGTTGTTGGACGTAGTCGGAAAGAGTTCTCTCTTCATTGTATTCGAGCACGCTTTTCTTTTATTTCAATCAGAAGAAAGGTACATAACGATTACGATTATGATGAACGCTCGAAGATGATGAGAAAAGAATATTCCACGAGGTTTTCAAGCGGACGTTAATGACGACGGAATTCTGACGGTTGTGTGGCAACAGGGGAAAATCATTTTACCAATAATTACATTTTCTTGTCTGCTTTTCCTATTTCTTTTTGCTTTCAGACGATTTTATTCAAAGAAGTATGTGTGTGTGTTCGCTCGCAAAATCGTCTGTATTTTCTTTCGTAATTAAGCCGTGGAAAATTTCAAAATCGCATTTAGATCGCCATTTTTTTTTTCTTTCTTTTTGGTGCTTACTCAATTCGAACACTTTTCGTTGCTATTATTATGAGCAGGAAAAATAATTTTACTTCTTCTGTTTTTGCTTGATATTAGCGAGAGGAAAAAGGACAAGAAAAACTACATGCAGGGCCCATTTTTAATTTTTTGTTTATATAATGAGTCAAAGATGAAATTGAACAAAAAAGAGACCCTCTAATGATTTTCAGATATCCCAAATGCTTCGAGAATTATGATTTTAATGGTCCCCTAATCTGTGCAACTTTGTTTTCTTGCATTCTTTATCATTTAATTGTTATCTGATTCTCAAACATATTTTTTGCATGTCTTTTTGCACTTAACTTACGTTCATTGTTTGGTAATTTCAGCAAATAGCTGATATTAATCTTAGAAACATTTAATGAGGGAAAAAATAGCGTATGGAGGCAATTAAATACCCTCTAATCGTTCTAAAATGCACGAATTTGACACTTCTATCATTAATTAAACATGTGTAATAATTATATTTTTTGTTTAAAAATCATTGTTAGTTTCTCATTAACAATTATCAAAGTGAAAATTAATTATTTTATTTGATTTTACGTTCATAAAAACTGCAATTTGTGTTAAGATAATTAACAAAAGTGCATAATTAAAAAATAAATTGGGTAATTTTCTTTGTTTGTTAAGAACCATTAGTACCAATATTTAAAAAAATTCAAATTAAATCATATTAATTAATAAATTTTTAAAAAGTTCTAACAATTTATTAATTATTTTGATAAAAAATAAAATATGTTGAGGTCAGCAATAAGCCATTTCTGATATCAAAATACATGACAGAATTCTTGAATTTTCAGATACCATAGAATTTTAGAAATAAAAAAAGTCAGATTTCAAAAAGTCATTATCATGACCATGTTTTTGCCTTATTCATGCTTCAAAAGTTTGAATTATGACAGATAATTAATATTGAAAGCTATTTCACTTGAGATCACAGTTACAGGACATAAATAATTGCATAATCCAATACGCAATACTGCAAGATATGCAATGTGATCCAAAATTACATTCAACATGCATCACGTAAGATTGAATTGGAACCATTATGATAAAGGGTAGATGATTATGAAACATTATAAATGACTTACTAAACAACAGAATATGAAAACATCTTGCATCATGCTAAACACATTATCTCTTTGTTCTTCTGTATAGTTAGCATTTTTAAAATGAGGGATTTGTGGCCAGCGGCCCCCTCCTCTAGTAACAGTGCTTCAAATTTCCAAGGTTCTATTTGAATAATCCATAGCACAGTAGAATCTCGAATATCCAAGTTTATTGGAACCATAATCATCTTATATTCGAAAACTCGGTGAATAGAGACTAAATCTTAACCTTTTAGTGCAGATCATTATATCGTCGTTTGCAACACTTGCGAAAAGTGCCAACGACCATATATCGTTGCGTATGCGATGGCGCCATACTAATCGCATTGCTCTATCTCAAAATAAATTTATAAAACTTTATAAATGGTTTTATTAATATATTCGAATTATTAATAATATTCGATTAATATTATATATTAATAGTATTCGACTAATATTATAAGTTAAGATTCGGTTAATATTAATAATATTCGATTAATATTAATAATACTCGATTAATATTAATAACTTACGATTAATATTAATAATATTCGATTAATATTAATAATATTCGATTAATATTAATAACATACGATTAATATTAATAATATTCGATTAATATTATAAGTTAATATTCGATTTTTCTGTTTTTCATAATGTTTTATATTTATGTTATTCATGTGATTTTCAAGAAATATAGGCATTAATTTATTCTTCCTTCATTTCGAAATATGCTCCTTTTTGTCTTTTGTAAACATCATTCTTATTGTTTTTATGAGCTTTCCCCAAAACCTTCTCAAATTCGTCAAATTGGTCTGGCATTCTTCGCATAGGTACGATAGTTTAGGTCGGCACTAAAAGGGTTAAACCTTTCTTTCTTCAAGGTTTTCCAAACATTTCCAAGGTTTACATAGAGTTACAAAATAAATCGGAGTAATAATAAAATCAAACATGTATCAAAAATGAAATTATATCATGCATTCATTATAATAAAGCCGTTAAAATTGCTGAATTCATTGGAATTCATTCCTAAATAATTTCTGAGTTCAATGCCAATCTTTGCATGCAGAACATTTTTTGAAAAACAGAAGCTTATATTCTTTCTCACCAAAGACATTGATCGAGTAAATTCCCAGCTCACCTCGATCCCAGAAAGCTTGAGCACGAAAAAAATCACTTCACCAATTCTTTTCCCAATAAATCAAGAAAATATATGTCTACTATTTCTTACTCCTGGAACTCGAAAGGCGGTGCTACCAATCGGTGATACTTGATTTAGCGTGTTGACTCCCTGCTCCATTCTGCGGATATAGATTACAACGGGGGTTTCCATTTTGTTCTAGATTTTTTTCACCACTCGTGCTATTCTTCTTCGTGCTGATACGTACGATGTGATTCATAGATATATGTCACGATTCTATATTCTATCAATTTCGGCGCAAATATATAGATGTACGTGTCTGCTTTTTCTTGTTTGGTTGAAAGGGTGAGGTGTAAAGTGCCGGTGTATTAACTAAAAGATTATTTATGTTAGTCTGTAAACTGGAATCTAACAAGCAAAAGCAGGCTTTAAATTATTGATTCCACTTTAAGATTTTTTTTAAAGAGTAATCTTAGCTTCTAATCTAGAATTCTTTTTCCTGTTTCAATAGCTGAACTAACCTGAAAAAGGTAGCAGAATTATCAATGGAAATTGTTGGAGTCTTTCTTTAAAAGGCTAATGGCAATTGGAAAAATTAATGACTTTTATTTGAGCAGCTATTAATAAATGTTGAAAATAAAGTTTTGGATGTTCGTAGAAATTTCAACCAAGAGAATCCTGGATTATTCGAACATTCATTTTCCATATTAAATTATATTTATGAAAGGAAATTAGATTTCAAACGAATATATTTTTCCCAAATTTCTATTTAAAATTAACTGAAAAATTTCACCATTCATGAGGCTATTTTCAGCGCCGATGCATGCCATGTGTAGCTCAGTAACAAAACATTAGGTGCAAAGTTTCTGGTAATTTTTCTGGTTTTCTGAAATCTGTTGTGTATGCATTTTGTGTTTGGTCATGGATTAGACTTTTTCTTGTTGATATGGCGTTTCGTTGTTTGATTCAAATATGAAGCTCATGGAATACTTGACAAGTTTGTAAATTCTATGTAATTTTTACATCGCATGTCTATGAATCAGTGATGTTCGAGTAAATCAGGTAATGCTTAATCCTCTGACTTACGGACTGTTCGTAATTCGATGGAGCAATATAAAGGGTAGTCATAAATTATTGGACACATTTCAAAAATTTACAAAAAAAATTAATAATGTTACAACTACGGATTTTTTTAAATGAGAGCGTTTTTTAAAAACTTTTTTCCCAGATAGGTAACCAGCCGTTACGGCAGTCTAGGTGGTCGTAAATTATTGACATCTCACATTTTTGAGAGCCATTATCTACGAAACTATTACATCTAGACGAAAATAAAAGCGTTTATTTGTAAGGAATTTTATGCTCTTTAATTTGTTAAATCAATTGTAATTCTAAAACTTAATAGTTTTCGAGATATTCAAGAAAAACTAAAAAAGGAAACCAGAAAACGCGCGTCAGCTTCTGCTATTCGGCAGCCGTTGCGTATGGAATTCTCTCGCTGTAGCAAATTTAGAACGCCATAATGGTACGCCACCTATCAGAAAAAAATTTATTATTTGCTCTCTCATTTTAAAAAAAAAACCCGTCAGTTGAAATATTATTAGTTTTTTTTTATTATGTTTTGAAATCAGTCTAATAATTTATGACCGCCCTGTATCTGAGGCATTTACTGTTATTTCAATCCATGTCGAAACGTAAAGGGCCTCTGAGGTACTTACGCGTGTCCAAAAGATTTTTGTATTTTAAATTAGTTGCTATTTTAACTTAATTTTGATTTCTAGATTTAGGTATAACAAATTCTGTAATTCTATCTCCAAGTTACATCACTACATGCGAAGGAGTTATTAATACTTTATAAAATTTAAATTAGTCTCTAACAATCATGGCTTCCAGCAATGTAAATAAAAAATAGGCAAATACTTAATCAAGACTCAAAATTTCAAGGTATGGCATTGTCTGGTTTAATTGCTATTTTTACTTAATTTTGTCTTTCAGATTTAGGTATCAAAGTTCTGCAATTCTATGTCAAAGTTAGTTACATCATTGCATGCGAAGGAGTTACTGATGCTTTATAAAAGTTAAGTGAATCTCCTTCATTTGTGGTTTCCAACTAGACTAATCAAAAATGGGCAAATACTTAGGCGCAAAATTTCAAGGAATGGTATTGGTATTGTCAGGTTTAATAGCATAAGAGCCATATCTGGCTATACTGTACCAAATGTACTGTAACAAGGTATTTCATCAATTGCGTATTTCATTTTATTCATTTCAATACCCTGTTCCCATTGACCTCGTGCATTGCCCTCCAACAAGCAGCAAGGCCACAAATTTCAATCATGGAATGTATTTTCTTCCAATCGATGCACTAGATCCCAACGAGACAAATAAATAAATAAGATAGCCCAAATCAAAAAGGCGAGAACGAACCTTCACCTTTATCCCCGAAAAAAAAAACCTTTGAAAGTGGAATTCTCGGGACGAATACTTTTTAGACGAAAATTTCAAGGTATTGGTATTGTCTGGTTTAATAGTGCAAAAGCCAGAGCTGTCTATGCTGTGCCAAATATACGATAAAAAGGTATTTCAACAAGTATATATTTCATTTAATTCATTTCAACGCCCTGTTCACATTTGCCTCATTTAATGTTTTCTAACAAGCAACAAGACGAGAAATTTCAATCACGGAATGTATTTTCTTCCAATTGATGCAAAAACTTACACTGAATCAAATAAAAAATGGGATAATATCTACCCTAGAGGCAAAAGTTTAAGGGATTTTACCACGTGAAAGTTGTATTTAATTTATTTCAAACCCTGTTCACATTGACCTCATTTATTGTCTTCTAACAAGCAACAGGACCACAAAATTCTATCATGGGATGTATTTTCTTCCAATCGATGCACAAACTTCCACCGAAGCAAACCAAATAAATAAATAAATGAGCAAACCCAGACCGAAAAGGCGAGAATGAGCCCCACCCCCCTGAAAAAAACGGTGGAACGATTCCGGCAAAGTAGAATTCTGGGGACGAATCCGTTTCCAGTTAGACATATCTTAGTGTTTCAGAGAAGGAAATGAAAAAAAAAATCAAAGTATGGTGTTTATATTGTCTGGTTTAAACGCGCAAATACCAGAACTGACTAAGCTGCGCCAAACTTACGGTAGCAAGGTATTTTATGAAATGCATATTTTATTTTATTTATTTCAATGCTCTGTTCACATTGGCCTCTTGCAATGTCAGCTAACAAGTAGTAAGAAGATCCAGAACTTGTGATGCTGCATAAAAGGTATGGTAACAAGATATTTCGTCAAACACATATTCGCTTTTATTCATTTCAATGCCCTGTTCGCATTGACCTCAAACAATGTCCTCCAACAAGCAGCAAGACCACAAATTTCAATCATGGAATGTATTTTCTTCCAATCGATGCACAAACTTCCACCGAAGCAAATCAAATAAATAAATAAATGAGCAAACCCAGACCGAAAAGGCGAGAATGAGCCCCACCCCCCTGAAAAAAAGCGTGGAACGATTCCGGCAAAGTGGAATTCTGGGGACGAATCCGTTTCCAATCAGACATCTCTGGGTGTTTCAGAGAAGGAAATGAGTTGTCAGTGGAACGCATTAATCAAAACGTACCGAGCCTGATTAATGAAACAACGAATGTGTAGGTTTGAGATTACTTTGGTCCGCATATCATGGGATCGTTTCATTTCATTTCATTCCATTCCTGTTCCTGCAGTTTTTTCCCCTCAGTCAGTCTTTCTTGTTGTTCCATTTCTTTCTGCTTCCTTCCTACTGCATGTGTTGATATTTTAAGATATTTGTTTTTGTCTTACGACGTTGGGTTTGATTAACGACGAACTCGAGTGCTGTAGCGTCTTCAGTTTATATTTAGATTGTCTAAATAAAAATGCAGATTTCTCTGCTACTAGTGACGAATTTTTTTTTTAAATAACCGTAATCTAAATGACTAGTAATTGAAAATGAAAGCAATCTTCTATGCTTGTCAACTGGTGCGAAGATAAATTTGATTAATTTGGGTTTTAATTTTATATGACTTTTGTAGAGACACTTAACGTGATTACCATTAATGCAAAAAATAACCAAGTTTATTGAAGTGAACAAATGTCGTTCAAGTAACTTAATCTAAATGGGAACTTAACTACTCAAACCAATTTGTCAGTAACTAAATCAGTAATCAGTAGTGAAACGGACTATATCTATGCGCTATTTGCATAGATATATGTCCGTTTGAATGTTAATTGTAAGAATTCAGAATTGTTTTTATTTTGGTGATCTTCTCTTAAATACTTCCTAATGAACATGCATTTTAGCCTTTCATTGCTGATCTGATATCGATTTCTAAAGCGTATATGTTTACATTTTCAGCACTTCGGTGATCGCCTCTTTAACAGCTTTTGCTTGCTACATCCTAATCTTACTCTTTAAGCCTGTTAATATCATTACAACTCCGTATGTGCGTTAATAGAGTTCAGAGTCCGGATGGATTGCATTATAATCTTTATTTACAGCAGAACTCTCATACATAAAGTTACCATACGTCTGGACTAAAGTCCGGATCTTTAAAATGTCCGTATTTATGCAAGTAAATGCGGCGAGATAGAGATTTGCTTACAATTGAGAAAATCTGACGCGTCCGAAAAAGCTGACGTCATTCCGCCAATGAAAGAAAATTCATTATTTACACTGTTTACATCCATTGTTGATGAGCCCTCTTATCCAGGTCTCAGTTCAAACTGAAAATTAAAAGTTTTGGCAGTTTTGTTCTAATTCTGTTTTTCGTTAATATAATTTTGAATCACCAAGCATTAATAAAAATTGTATCTTCCTTGCATTCTGACATCTTAATTATTTTCACTTCCTAAAACGATATGAAAGAGGGTCGTTGGTAGACTGCTTTTAGAATGTTACACTATACTTTAACTTCCCTCCAAGTCGCTTCAACACCCCTCCCCAGCTTGTCGAGATTTTAACTAAAAAAATTATGGTAAACCTTCTCATACATGAAAAGCAGAAGCATAGTAGTTATGAAATGGATATCACGCATATTTATAAACTTCACAGAAGATTCAAAAAGATTCACTAAGGATTTGTAATGAGACAGCCAATAGAAATTTACTAATAAGACAACAAATCAGCTTTATTTAGCATGACGTATTGGTCCTGAAATTAAATGATGTATGATGGGCGATTACGTTAATCTAACAAAGTCTTAGCTTTAACTTATTTTTAAGCTTTGATTTACTTGTATTATGCAGCGGAAAATCCTGGTAATTTTCTTGTATTATACTATACCTGAAAATGCTATTTGCAAGAGAATTTATTATCTTCTCTTATTTACGTTTGCGTCTGTTTTAAATGTCAAATAAAAGTCAAGAAAAATGAAAATGGTAATTAAAGCCTAACAGCAGTTTTTAATTTTTAATTTTCATTTGAATAGAAAAACGTCATGTGAATAAAAAGAAACTCGGAATTAAAGATTAAAGAGGCTCACGTTTTATGACATGATTGAACTAGTTAGGACACTCGACGTTTGTGACAGAAAAAAAAATGGCAGAGCTTGAAGAGAGATTGTTTCTAATATGATAAAAGGTCTAACAGGCGAAACAACAAGGAATAAAATATTTCGAAATGGAGTAACTGCCATTAACATGCTGTAATAAAGAAGATATGATTTTATAGTACAGCTTATTCACTTAATGTGATGAAAAACTCAAACTTATTAAAATTGAAATGGAACGCTGTGTCAGTAATCATATTTAATGGGTGGAAATAACAAAATTAGGTGTGAAGGTACTTGGCATTTAACAATAAACCATATCAGCCCACTAGTAGTCTAGGGAGTTAAGGCATGGCATGACAGAGGAACATAAATGGGAGGAGGAAGGTTGTGGGATCTATTTTATGACTGTGCACTTAACAAGCATTATTCCAAAACTGATGCACCTATGTGCTCGTTAAGCATTTAAACATTCACTGAGGAGGTTGGCAAATGCTGATTGTTGGAAATTGTCCTGAAACGCAAATGTAGGCCAATTTCCCTTGAAAGTTTTCCAAGAATGTAACTTACTCACACATATTGAAGCTAAGCCAGATTTCTATTGCAGGTGCTCCAAAGTCGCACTGACCAACAGAGAATGCCACACCTACCTTTTATAGTAAGTCCTTGATTCATACCCATGGTTAAACGTGTTTGACTAAATGGAATTAGGAATCACTACCTTATCCTATTACCAATATAATAGCCCAGATATGTCTCTCACTGACCCAGTATCGCTCTGACGTCACCAACAATTAAATTCGCGCCATGGACTGCGAGACGTTAAACAGCATTATTTCATCGTTAGAGCACCTAAATTTCAGTAAATTTAAATTTAAAAAAAGTAATTGTCGTTCTAATTTCAAATTTAATAGCTCTAAAATAGTGAAATAAAATTTTCTATGGATTGATATAAAATTTATCTCGCTATGATCAATAGTTCACAAGAAATTTTAAATTATATTAATCATATATTTCAAATTAATTTCCGTTTTTTAATAGAAAATAGGAAATCACATCAATGGTATATCATGCGTGTGATATAGTTTGGACGCCACGATGCATCTGATTATTTATAGCGATCGTGATGATATAATTTGATAATATTTTTTGGCAACGTTAAAATTTACACAAAGACATCTGAAGTACAAGGAAAATTGTTAAACAACGAAAAATACTTCACACGGAATGTTGTTTACCAAGAGGTTTTTTCAATAAAGAAATATGTAAATAATATGTATAAAAATATTTTCTGTCATAAAACATATGTTTATTTTATTTGTTTTCAATCATTGTTAAGCATTTCTCTCGTATATATATCTATTTAAACACGTCAAATTTGACGGGAAATCTCTCGAATGAAGAGGCAATTTGAACCCGTCATACCATGGAGGGTGATTTTCTAGTTATTAATAATTAGAAAATTTGTTCCCGTCTAAGACGGGCTTTTAGCTTGCCAACAATATCTCATATCTGATTGTTGATTGTCACAGATTTACTAACGAAAGTTGTTGAAGAAAATCTGATATAAATTGCTAGAGTGCTTAAGAAATAAAAAAACAAAACATAAAAAACAGAAATGATGAATCAACTGACACTAACTTTCGTTTTGTTAATAACTTTATTTGTGACAATTACTTTTGTTTTGGCAGAGTAAAAATAATGTAAAATCCACTAACAGAAAAAAATGCATTACCAATCACAAAATTAAAAAGATGACAAATGCAAATCTTTAAATAAAACTTTCAGTGTAAATACAGTTAAGAAAAAATATTAAATATGAAATACATAAATATTCAATTCCAAAATTAAGTGCGAAAAAGAAAGAACCATTTTAACAAAAACTAAAGTTTTCTAAATGGTTCTGCATCTATGAGCAAATACAAAATAAAGAAACAAAAAAAAAACTGCCAAAATTATATAAGGAAAATAAATTAATTTTGGTATTGCTATTAAATCACACAATCGGAACAGTATCCCTGTGTGTATGCTGATTTGTATACGTACTGTCTGCTCTGAATCAGTGGCACGTAGCCAAACCACAAACCACGCCCACATTCCTGAGCGTTACAGAAAGATTTGACCATATCTAATATAGATAAATGACGACAGAGGGTGATAATCAGGAGGAATCATCTAAAAGCACAGAAGTATGAAAAAATTAAAAATTAATTATTCAAGGAATAGTTACAATTTCCTGTTATGTGAATCTAAAAGTCAAATCTTTGCTTCTGGATATACGTTGATAATCATACTGAAAAAAAAGAAAGAAATGAAAAGACAGAGAGAGGAAAGCTTTAAGACATTTGTCGGTGGAGAACATTGATGAATTTCTGTCAAGGAGAATACCTTTATTAAAGGAGATGAATTTAACCTCTAAATCGACAAGTTTGATACTAAATTCCATGAAATTCAAGTATCACATTTAATAAAATTTCATATATCTCGAACCATAGTCTGAGTTGAAGTTAAATGGAAATGAAAGTCAAACTTCCATTTAAAGTAGAAATTCAATCCAAAGATTGCCACGAAAATGTTGAAATGTGTTTTAAAACTTTTAAGTTAATCTTTTATATAAAAAATGAATGATGGATATTTCAGCAGCATCTTATTTTAGGTCTAATTGGGGATAGAAATTCAAAAACGGGTTAATAAATTTATACTCTGTTAATAAGTGGCCATATTGATAGAAGATTTCTGTACTTCCTTTAAAAAGCCATTTATTAGAAAATTCTTTTTTTATTTCCCACTCCGACTAAATCTACCTAAAGGGTGTAAAGTTTAACAAGAATCGGTGGAAAGAAAAATTTTGAACATACATACTATATCCATCCTTTTAATAAATTAATTATATTTATGATTGATTAATTCTTAAAATAATATTTTTTATGGCCCACGTCGACCCTGCTTACCGAAAGGATGTAAAGCATATCACGAGTCAGCTAGAAAAAAGATTTCAATACAAATAATAACGTAATATAATACAATACAATATTATAGAAGCTTACAATGTAATACAAAAAAATTAGGCAATACAATAGAGAACAATATAAGTAAAATAATGCAATTTAAAAGTAATACAAAATACAAATGTCGATATAAATACAATAACATACAAAGAACAAACATAATAAATAATTACAAACATAAATAATAAATAAATACAAATATATGTAATAAATAATGAAAGATAGATAAAGTAAGCAAGAAATGAAGAATTAACAAGATCTAATAAATTTAATAAATAAAATTTTAAAAAAAGAAACAACAAGTACCTTAAAAACACTCTGAGATATAATTTAGAAAAGAGAGACAATTAAAAAATCTTAAAAAAAAAAGCAATTTTAAAAAAGAAAAGAAACAACAACAAAAAATTTTTATAACACTATTTTAAGAGTTTAAAAAAAGACGATAAAAAAACGAATTTTGTAACATTAAATAATATTTATAAAATAATATTTATTGAAATAATATCTATGAGTCAATAATTCCAAATAAAATTCATAAATACATTACACTTATGATAATAAGCAAAACAAATTAATGGCAGTATTTCGAATGGAATATTTTAAGGTTAGTTATTTCAAGGTTGAGCTATTGTGCCTATAGGGTTAAAAAGATGCAACTTTTCTATATGAGCAAATGACTCTGAATGCACATCGAAAGCTAGCTTGAGGTTACGACATTTTTATCATGCACTATGAATCGGATGTGGATGAAGGTAGCTTGAACTATTTTTTTTGTTGTCATTGTTTCTTCTTCCTCAAATTGGCGCAAAGAATGGACGAGTTTTCTGTTTTGCTTATTTGTATTAAATGCCGTAACAACGTAATTCCGTTGTAATGCTGAGTCAATGCAAGCTTCTTAGCGGAAGTCCAAAAGTAAAGCAAATAAAGTCAAGATTTTTTATGTAAGTAAACAAAACAGAAAACTCGTCTTTACATGACTTTAAAGCAAATTGTTGGCTAATGTCACGTTTGTATTAAACGCCATTTTTAGGGTTTCTGCATTTGTGCTATTGATAAATCTAATGAGATTGAACGCATTTCTTTGCCTCCATCGAAAGTCCTAACTCTATATAAATTCACTGGCTCATTTGTGACCAAATTAAACTTTCTATAAAAGTATAGATTAATCAGCTATGCTTAGTTTCATAAGCTCTGCAAGACAGGAGTTATATTATTTCCTGTCAGATAGGAAACTATCAAGCTTATTAGTTAAAGATATAGTAATGCAACAATTTTTTTATGGCCAATGTAAAATTTTTTGTTTTAATTTGCCTGTAAGTTGCTTCAACTCTAAATTATCATTAAATGTACTTCTGATTATTTGTATATTATTTCGTCTTTTGTAATAATGAGGCAATACTCAAATGCTGCTTGCTTTTACTGCACAAAGACATATCCTCACAAGTTCTACAATGTATGTCAGCATTTCTGTATTTTAGGAATAAAGGATTGAAATTGCTATAAACTATTAGAATTTCGCTATATTCAGCTGGTGCAAAAACAGTGTAAAAACATATATATTCTTCTAAAAACCTGCAATGCTTAAGAATGCCTTACATTTAATCCAGAATCGAGATTCTTAAACTGGGAATCGTGATTCCTAATACGATGGTGAAAACTTTCACCGAGATTTCTTTTTTTCGGGCTCATCAAATGCTTGTAAGTAAAAAGAGTTAACAAAATAGTCTGACGCACACAGTTGTTTAAAAATTATTGGGCAATTACATTAGTTGTACTTTTTTTGAATAGCGACAAACTTTTTAGGAAGAAGCCAGGATCATGTGTGAAAAAAGTTTAAGCAGGTTTGATTTCGAGTCTTCATGAAGCCTCTTCATCTTGGCTAAACGATTATATAAAAAATGTATCTCTGGGAGCTTGTATGGGGAATTCAAAGGCAATCAATAAGTTCCCTGCAGAATTATGTCTGTTTTTAATAAAAAATAAACTTTAAGAAAAAAACCCAATTTTAGAGCTAGGTTTCTTTCTTGATTTTGGCATTATATCTTTTTTTTGGAGGGAAATTATTTAAAGTCTCACCAGAATTTGACGCAAATATTAATTCTCTAATGTTTTTCAAAAACAAAAATTTTCAACATTTATGTCAGATACCTTATGCACCGTACAGATTCAGCCATTAATCCTACCATTAAAACTAAATATTTATGCAATATACCAATACCTTCTTTTTTGTGAATATCCAAATAAGAAAGCATTAAGTCAAGGCATTTCACCTATATATCCTTAGGACACGTTTTTTTTAATACACTAAATACTGTCTCGTGCCAGGCATCAAAAACAGCAATTAAACCACCTCAGTTCCAGCGGCCCCTCCTATCCTATAAAGCCCGTATATTCTTTCATCAGTCCACACCTTACAGCCTCTCCCTTAAGTCCACCATCGCATTACTTAACAAGTGTTCACCTTTAATGATGAACCAAATGTGTCGCTTTCAGCGCCTTCTTTGGCTTAATGAACGGTGTGAAAAGCAGTATCCGTTTACCTGAAGGGTTCGTAATAATAACAATTTCGTTAGATGATACGTTTTAAGGAGGAGTCCAATCTCACATTATATAAAAGTGGGAGAACGCGGAACTAGACCCACTAGAGATCTTGTTAAGATATGAATTATATTGACCCCTTGTGGTCTCATGGGCTCATAAGCTGTGCTTTTTAATCTTTCATTTGAGGCCGAATCATTAATAAGAGGGTGTAGAGTTTGTGATATATTAGATGAGACGTACTTGGGAAAATTTTCTTGGCGAGGGTTTTGTTTGGAGCAGGAGGGGACATGGATATATGTTTTATAATGAATACGAAAAAGCAATTGTGATTTTCGTGGGAAGATAATATGCAAGAGTTGGATTGTTTCCGTCTGGGATAAATTTAGAGAATGTTGAGTAATTAAAGGATGGGTGTGTCTTTTTAATACCTTTTAGATGTTAAACGTTGGAGAAAATGATCATTTTCTTGATGCTGTCTTGTGTGCTATCGTAGAAGTGGTCATATCATTAAATGCTTTTAACAACAAGATCTCAGTTATATAATTTTTTTCAGAAAATTGCATTGTTTGCTCATAATTATTTTCTTATTTAAGAGAAAATTCGGATTCAAGTTAAATTGTTGAGTTGCTGTCATCTGGCAGCAGAGTCTCAATTTCGAAATGGAAGGAGTGTGAGTTCGATACCTGGCTTCAACAAACATACGCTGTGTATGTGGGTCTGGATCAAATCAAATCCATTATTGATGATGAAACTTCTGCTTGTTTATATAGTATGACATCTCAGTGAACGAGACTTCGCCAAATGACTACGTTTCAGACTTACGAGTCCGATATGGTTTTGAAACCAACTTTTAATACCATTCGTAGAATGATTGTCTGCAATATCATTAAAGCTAGGATTAAAGTCAAAATATTCTCCAACTAAATCAGCTAATTTGTATAGTAGGAAAGGGGGAGGAATTTACAAAATCAATGTGGCGTTTATAGCAATGGCCTGCTTTGACTCGAAAATTCTCCACACTTGTTTCTGTTTAAATAAAATGGAAACCTGGTGGCAAGATCTCGGTTTCACGATCTGGGGAAAACGAGTTTAAGACACAATTCCCCTGAATGCCCGGCTTGTATGTGAGAGTGGTACAGGTTAAGTCTACCGCCCATGTCAAATTCCTTCACCTTGTATGACATAGAAGTTAAGACAGAGGTGCCGGCTCAGATGCCATCTTCACATCTGGCAGCGGTTTACTATTAAGAAGACCATCTCTTAAAATAGTCCTTATATAGCTGCAATTCACGGGACGTTACTCTAACTGAACTAAATTTAATCCAAGTGTTGTCACATAAAAAACTGCTGGGCCTTTTAGGGTCTTTATCTTTCAGACCATTCAACATTTGTAAGCAAAAATAACGAAGAAAATCGTGATTTAAGAACATAAAAACTTTCTAAATAATGCTAAATCTAATTTAACCTGAAATCTTCATCGGAGTCTAAAGATTATGTTTAAAAACATGGTATTCTTTACTGGACAAAAAAGTTAACCCTGTGATCTACTTCTGATAGCAATGTTCACATTTTCTAGCCTGACAAACTACATCCCCTGCTGTTATATGCTTACCATCTTCAGGTAAGCATGTAACAAGACCTATTGTGTTTCCCCTTCCAGTTACTATACCGTTATAATTAGTCATCTCCCCTTGCAATGAAAGGTCATCAAGTAACAAACTGATGCACAATGAAGCGGAAACCTTCGGACATCCACACATCTGTAATCCTGTTTTGGAAACGTGCAATTCAATTTGCGGCGTAATATTACGCCCCTCGCGCCTTACAGAAACTTTAGAAAATACACGACCAAATTACTGACGGGGTGGAGTTACGGTATATCCGTAATATCTCACAGTCAACCGAAGAGCTAATAACTCATAGGACCCCACCACAGAGCAACAAAAATAGTAAAACAAAGAGAAACCTAACCAAGCTCCCCTTCCATCAAAAATGAAAAAAATAAATTCAAAACACGGCCAGGTCAAATAAGGAAGATGAGGTATCCAGTGGTTCTTCGAAAAACTAGGGGAGAGAGATTGGGGTGGGACACCAAAAAAAGCAAGAAACAAAAAACATTCCGTTTCTAGCTATGCTCACGCCGTGTTAAAAAGCTATTCCAGGGTCGGGTCATCTCGCAAAATGTTTGCAGGATTAGATGCGGCTTCCTGCTGGTTCAGGGCAGTAGAGGGGGTGTGGAAACCCCGTTGTGATAAGACGGAACTCCTACAGTTTGTTTTACCTGTTTCACACCCTTGCCAGGGACTGCCCGCTGCGACCGAACACGCACACCTGAGATTTTTGCCGCGTTCAGTCGCATAAAATGGTCGTCAAAACGCAGCGATGGTGTATGATTCGTGGTAAACCTTTAAAAGGTAAAAAGATCTGTCTTTTTGTTTGATATTCAATTAGCAACGCCGATTTCGAGTTGAACGGAAGATGAGTTGGAAACAGCTGTGCACTTTCGACTGACTGTGTGGGTGGGGAGTGTCCCGGAGAAATTAAGGATGGTGCCGTGGCAAGTTTATGGTCGAGCAATATTGATGGAAACGCTACCATTCGACAGTTGCTCATTTAAACCAGAAATACTGGAAAACCTTTACACTGATTCTCATCTTTTTTATCCCTCGCAATCAGTCAAATATCTCCCTTATTTTTATTATTTTAATTATATTTCAAGTCAGATTTTCTTTTCATAAAGTAGTGAAGTTTATTTGTCCCTCTTTAAAAATACCAAAACCGATATAATTTCCCATCACTTATTGCATACAGTGCGTCAGGTTATTGAATGCTAAATAAGTAAATATATGTTAAAATAAGAACTAAATATGACTTTCACTTGACTCAGTAATCAGTTGATCAACAACAATTCTGCTAAACAAAGATATTAAAAGCTTAAACACAGAGATCATATTATATGCATGACAATTACAATATTTTTGTCTCCTATTTTGACTACAATTTTTATCTTCGAAACAAAGAAACAAACAAAAAACCCTTCCTTTTATTTGTATTCGTCTTTCTAACTTTATGGTGGCATCTTTATAGAGTAGCAAGCAAAATCTTTTTAGTTATAGCTTTTTAAACCTTTCAGCTGATTCCTTTCCTTTGAAAAAATGTAAGTCTGTAAACTTTTTTTCCATAACTCTTCTGCGTTTATTAGATTCCGTAATAAGAAAACTGCGACTTAAAAGATTTTAATGTTGATTTAATTTCCCATGCAAACTGTCATAGTTGTAAGGTAGACATTGCGTTTTTAGTTCTCAAAGATAGTATTGAAACTGAAACTAGGCCATTTCAGAATTAAAGACTAATCTATTGTTTTCCAGGTTGAATTACTTTGTATTTCCCAAACTGTCACTTGGATTCGTAACAATGAAAGCCTGTCGTGAATTTCTTGATTTGTAGCGATTCTTTCGTCTTTATATGTCAAAATACATTCATTCTCATAATAGTGTAATTGTCGAAAAGCATATTAATTTGCAATCTTATCAAAGCAAAGGTATGCATACTTTCTTTTTAGTTCGAAATTATATTGAGATTCATGACAATGGACATGTTGAATGGCTTGCAAAAGAAGTAACAAAAGGAATAGATTTAATCTTTATAACTATCCCGAAATACTATTATAAAAGGCTTTTTAGTGAAATGTTTCTGATTGGAATGTTTTATATCAAATATCCCATAATGCTATGACCATCAAAGATTTTCTTCCTCTGTTCAAAGATGCTCAAAGCTAACCTTTCTGTTCCTAATTTTAAGCTAAGCGGTTTCCAAATTTGCATGGAAGCTTTTAAAGCCTTTCTGAAACTTCAATTTATAAGTTGCTGACCTGTGTTCCTGCTCTAGTGACGAGGTCCAGGACGTCAAGCATTTCAGAGTGTCATGCTCCAAAATCGCTTCCGAGAGATAACTCATTAATAATCTACAGAAGAATAGTGTAGAATAGCTTCCTCCTTTCTTTATCTTTGTTCAGAGCAAATCAGTAGCATTTTGTGCATTCACCGCTAGCATTTTTCCCCGTATTACTCAGACTATAAATTTTGTGCATGTTTCCTTACATATTTTTGATTTAAAACTTTTTTATCTCTTAATTAATATTTTGTGTATATTAATTTTACAGATTTGTACTTGTCATTTTGGATTGCTTCTTGTGGTGGTGTTGTAGTTGTGTTTTATGCATATACCGATTGACGGAGGTTTCAATTTTATCATATTTCTTCATCCTGTACAATACATAAGTCCATTTGCTTATTGTATTCGTATGCATGTGACCATTTATTTTATTTTTTCGTTTATTTAAATGCGATTCGCAGATGTGCATTTAACTTTTTCCCTTGAAGCTGCCTTCCACCTTTTATTGAGTACTTATTTCTGTAAGCCTTATGTTACACATGATGGCGCCGACACGCACTCACACTCAAAAAGCAGAAATGTTTACAAACTTTTTAATCTTAAAATTAATTATTATTGGCAGTTAAATATGAAAAATATAGCTTTTTAATCAGCTTTGTTTTAATTAGGCGCAAGAAATATGATGTAGTTACGCCTATCTTTGATGATTTCTAAATCAAGAAAATTTCATTACTGCCTATGGGAAAAAACCACGTTGCAATATTTAAACCTCTCCATAAATTCCGAGATGTTTTAAATTACGTTAATTAAATATGAATACATTTGAAATATATTTATGAGAAAATTAATGCTTAATAATCAAAATTAATGGAAAACATATTTTATTTGTTTAGAGATAAATGATTTGCTTATAGTGAATTCATAATTTTTCAAGTCGTTTAGCTATGAGTATAGTAGTTGTGAAACAAATACAAAAAAAATCCCTTTCGGAAAGCTGGTAGGCAAAGGTAGATTCCTTTGCGTTAATGTTACAAAAGTAATGAAATATTACATATTTATCAATACAGAGATAGCACTTTATTGATTCCACATATTGCAATATTTACGTCATGATTCTGTTTCCATGACATTTAATTTTTTACTACATCAAGGTTTTATCATTATTCAAAAGGTTAAGCTAGATTTATTGGTCAGTACATGGCTCCAATTTTTTTTATACCCCAACACATAATCATTCAACAGGTAGGAGTGATAAAGAATTAAACATTCCAGCAGCGAAAATATCCCCTAGATAACATTAAGCCAGCTTATCTGAAACAGCAACAGGAAATTGACACTTGACACGAATGAAGAAAGACTCTAGATTTAAAAATTAATTTGTTTAATCTAGGTTACCATACAATTGTGAGAAAATTACTTCGTCATATGCTAAAATCACATGATATTAAACATTTAAACACTACTAGAATGGGCTCATTTAGAGAATTCCCTAGTTACAAAGATAATAGTCAGTAAATTCTTAACACATAAGAGAATAAAAATTAGAAACATTGTGAGTGGCAAATTAAATATGTGTGTTTAAAGCATAGGATATGAATGCAGCCACTTTGAACAGTGTATTTAAATCTCCATCGACAGTTAAAACAAATACTCAGGCAGAAAATCCCAAACAATTTTAAAGTTAAGCAGATATTTTTCAATAGCAATAAGGAAAAAGGGAACTCGTATTTAAATTAGCTATATAGCTAACTTTTTTTAGCTATTTTATTTTAAATTTATTAAACAACTCTACTATAAATCTACAACAAATTAACTATTAAAATTAACTGTTTGATGAATTAAAATGAAGTATTTAATTAATTAAAATTAAATATTTAGTTAATTTTGACGAAATCTTGACTAAAGTCTTCTTTATGGCTCATAGTATTTGCCAGTAATAGTTTGGATTTATCTTAAAATAAATAAAAGTCATTGTGGGTATGTATGTATGTTCCACATCTCCTCCTAAACAACTGGACTGATTTCAGCCAAACTTTACACACTTTTTATTCAAGACAAGAGAAATGTCACCTCAACTTTTCAAAGGCCACAAGTTAGTTAAAGTTTCAGTTAAATAAAAATTAAGCAAGGCGATTTTCCGCTATATCTTTGGAAAATATTATCTCACGAAACTGTTTTCACACCATATTAAATTTTTTTAAATTAGCTTTTCAGTGACAAAAATTTCATTTCCATACTATTTGTTTCTCTCAATTTAATATTTTTCAAAATTAATTTTAGACAGAATCTATAACAAAATTTTTTATTGTTGAAATACAAGAATAATACGAAGAACTGTTGCTAGACTACATTAAAAGAATTCTGAACAAATGCTAAAAGAAAATTTTAAAAGTAGACAATTAACAATTTATATCAGGACCAACTATTGATTAGATTTATTTTCATGCTTTAAATTAATGAATAATTAATTATTTAATTTAATTGTTTCAAAATGATCATTAAGACCTTTCTTTTACTTTAGTAAATGTTAACAAAATTTGAAGTACCTATATAACGAACAATAATTTATGGAGAAAATTTGCTGTCGTCTGTTTTTAAAAATTGTCTGGTTCAATTGATATTCTCATTTTAATTAAAGACGTTTCAGATCAGAAAAAGAATTTGTGTATTATAATTTGTATACAATAGTAGTTTTTACATAAAAAATATTAGGCATGAAAGCATTTTAATCAGAAGCAAAGAAAGTTATATCAGCTTGATTACCGTATAAAAAGGGGAAGTAAATGCGGCTGATAGGATCTAGCCAACAAAGTGTAACATGCATAGGTTAAAACGCACTCTAAGTTGGACGGGGGGGGGGATAACTTTTCAGCTCATAGCTTCTAAAAGTAATTCTTGCATTCAAAACGCTTTCAATTATAAATGAAGCTTGGTATGATGGGTGAGTAAATTTCAATTTAAATTTTTCTTTCTATCGTCAATCATAACGAGTCAACAGGAAATGATAGAATTGAACATCTCTTTTCAGCTCATAACTTCTAAGAAATTCCAGCTGTCAAAAAACTATGATTAAATGATGATTCGCCTAATTTAAATTTTCTTTCCATCTCCAATCATAACGGAGTAATGGGAAAATGATAAATTTGGGGAGGGGGTTGAATATCGCTTTTCAGTTCATAACTTCTAAGCAATTCTAGCTGTAAAAAAACTTTCAGTATAGAAATTGTTCGTTATGGTAAGTTGATAATTCGCCTAATTGCTTTTTTTCTCTATCTTTAGTCGTAACAGAGCTATAGGGAAATGATAAGTTGGGGGAGGGGATGGAAAATGGGTTTTTAGCTCATAACTTTTAAGCAATTGTAGCTATAAAAAAGTTTCAATTCAAAAGTTGTTTGTTATGATGAGGCAAGAATTCTCCTAGTTTGTATTTTCTTTCTATCTTCAACCGTAAGTGAATTATGGGAAATTAAATTTTCAATCCCCTACCATTTCCACCCCCTTTCAGCTGGATAGCCCATCTACAACTCGGCCCAGATTTTCACCGTCCGTACGACATATCCCTCGCCGGTTAAAATCTAATTAAAATTATTCTAGTTATCGTGTTCACAAGATAACATGTTCAAAGCGTTATGCATACACATTTCTACTACTAATAAGGAAAAGTACATTTCGCCCTCTATTTTCATAAGGATTAGAGCTGCAAGAATGAAAGAGCGTGGAAGAGACTGTAAATAACGAGAGCTTTCCAACAAGGGGTAACATGCACAGGTTGAAAGGCACTTTAAGTTATGGGGAAGGGAAGGGGCAGAGAGGGAAAATCACTTTTCAGCTCATAATTTCTAAGCAATTGCAGCTATCGAAAAAGTTTAAATGCAAAAATTGTTCGTTATGTTAAGGCAATAATTCCTCAAATTGAAATTTTCTTTCTATTTTCAATTGTAAAGGATTTATGGGGAAATGAAAATTTCCACCCCCATTTAGCTGGATAGCCCATCTACGAACTCAACCGAGATTTTCACTATCCTTACAACATATCCCACGTTGGTTGAAATTAAATTCAAATTACTTCAGTTATCGTGTTGACAAGATAACATGCGAAACTGTATTTCGCATATAGTTATTGGCATTATTGCTATGACATTGTATTGGTAAGCAATTAATTATTTTCTTGTTCTTATCTTCAAATATTTTGAAGATTTACTCCTATTCTTTTGTTTTTCCAACAATTGGCTTTCACAGAAGGTTAGGCGCCTATAAAATTGAATTTAATGTGACATAATCGGTTCCTAAGATCGATTGGCCTTTGATTGTCGGAATTCCAATTCTGGGTTGTCTTTTTCATAGTAATAGTTTATAATCTAATTATCTTTATGTATTTCATTGTATGATTATTAATTAGGTAACATTATATGTATATTTGATTTTAATTATTAGTTTAATAGGTATATATACTGAAAAGGTTTGAATACTGTTATTTGAATTTGAATTTATATATATATATATATATATATATATCAATATCATGAAAGTCAAAAAATGTTAAAATAAAATGGAGAGACTGTAGTAAATCGGTAAAAGCGTATAGATGCTCATCAGGGTAAGTAAAATCTATACGAACCGTTAAAAAATTAGTGAAATCATAATGTTTTCTGCGAACAGTGCTGGCATATAGCTAAAAACACTGTCCTTTACCCCGAACATTATGATAAACCAAGAATTTGAATG
>BGPR01000827.1:2824-57103 GCA_013235015.1 Araneus ventricosus | reverse complement strand
CATATTTAAATTTCAGCTTATACACACGTCAAATGTATTATCTGTCTTGGTAAATAAATACACGATATAGTTCCGCGAACTATTTCATCCAATAAATAACTTCGTCTCGGAAGTACACCTGGAAAAGCCGACCCGCGCACGGGGGTCACATCCCCTGACAGAAAACAATGATGAATCGAGCATACGGTTGCTATCGGTTCAAAGTGAAGTGCGAAAAACGGTACGTACGTCCCAGGGTGCCCGTACACCCCTGCTGCAGCGGGGGCTAACACAAACGTGCCACGGACAAATTGGCATTTTGTTTGACCGTTTGAACCCAGCAGGCTTTGCGGCTTTTTGTTTCATTTGGTTTTTCTCCCTCGTCTAATCTTTTTTTTTCCTTCAGTGGTTTTTTTTCTTTCTTTTCTTTTCTTTTTCTTTCATTCTGAGCGCAGTTGCATCCAATTAACTAACCGTGTAGTTGAATGTAAATAGGATATGGCAATTTATTTTCTTCTTGAAACATCGTTTAGGCTTGATACCTATTCCCTCTCTGTTCTCGAGTTTTGAGCGATTGGACGGTTTTTATTGGAGATAGAGTGGAATTTGGCTAATTCTACAGCTGACGGGAAAAATTCGATTTATCCAAAATCTCGAATTAAGAAAAACTATGTCTTAAAATGACAAGATCAACAGAAAATGAAAATTTTTAACATAAAAGTGGCAGTAAAGATATATTTTTAATGCGTAACTGTTTTAATAAAAATAATACATAATTAATAAAAAGTCATTTTTATAAATATAACTTTTATAAATAATATTATTTGAAAAGATTTACAATTTTTAAATTAATAATTTTAATCAATAAGTAAGTAATTATAGAACAAAACAATATATAGCACTTTAAATATAAAAATTTTACTATAAGACTTTAATGTAAATAGTACAATTGAATCGCTGATTGCAGATACCACATGAGTCAATTATATCAAAATCGTGGGATGTTTTCTCTTCTTTTCTTTTTTTAACTGATTAATTTTGTTAATCATTGATTAAATTTTTTTCACCAGATAGATTTTATATACCTATAATGTTAATTTACTTGACCCTTATCCTTTCTTCTCTCATTATGTAAATTACAAAAATAATAAATTTAGAACGTGAAAACAGCGTAAACACAATTTTGACAAAAAAAAAAAATATTGACTCATGTGGTTTCTGAAACCAACGATTCATATCATAACTAACTTATTCAAATTTTTCAAAGTGAGATATTTTATTCCTGGCGCATAAAATGCATTTTGCCGAATTAAAGACCTCCAGTGAATTAAGGTCCTTAAAAATTATTCACTTACGGCCCAAGAAACGTATTAACTAGCAAAGAGAATTCAGAAATAAAAGCAATTATTCACAGTTTTTCGTTTTCCCTCTAATAAACGAAAGTGAATACGAATTACAGACGATGTTTTAGCGTTATGTTATAGGAAATTCAGTGGACTAGAAAAAAAATCGATATGAAAGAAAAATCGGCGATACGTTTAAATTGCACATGTCACATGTGAAAAATGTCTATGAAAATCATAAGATGCTTGAAATTCTTATTTAAAATATGTATTTCTAATAGTTTGGGTTTCACTTACACACTGTGCATAATACCTAGGCATTATATGGAATGGCAAAGTCTATTTAAGCAAAAAGGGGAAAAAATTATAGAAATATGCTGTAAAGGAAATGTGTACGAAAATTAAAAGAAAAATGAAGAACAGTTCTCCTCCCTACCAAGTGCCGTTGCAGCAATGCATATAACTGAAATTATGAACATGTTATTGCTTTTCCTTTCTACTAAAGTGATTAATATTTCCCCTTCTTGTGTTGGGTATACACTCTAATGGTGGCCCAATAGTTAATTTCTAAATCGTTAGAGATAGGCATATACTTCCAATTGGAAAAATGCTTTAAATGACATAAAGACATGTTTCATGTTGTTTAAATAAATATACAGGGTGCACACAAAAGTCCCTTACCACCCTTTTAACTACCAAATGGCTGCAGCTATCTTCATAAGAGTGGTGTCTAGGAATGGTAAAGTGACTATGCGCTACTGGATGAAACCACTTACAGCGTCACCTGGAGGAAAACGGCGGAGTTAGCGTTATTATCTCTAAAACGGTACGAGATATAGGAAAAAAGTGAATTACAAAGTTGTAGATCATCATAGATTTAGCACAAAAATACACCTTATGGTCATGAATGCTAAAAACAGAACGCTTAAAATGCGCATTTGTTTGTTTGTGGCTTCCGAAACTGTGACGTCACGAAACGATGCTACACCGTGTGCAACGTGAAGTTCAAGTAAGGGTCCAGATGTGCATTGTAGCTGACGGGAAGAAGTTTGAACATCGAAAATAAAGGTATCTTGTGATAACTGTTTTTCTTTTTTTCTAAAAATGTTATGTCACGTGTCAGTATAGGAAATCGCGAACAAACAAATACGTGTTTTAAGCGTTCTGTTCTAAGCATGGTGTCTAGTTGAAAGCCATAATAATATTTTTAATGTTAACGTATTTAAAATCATAATTATAATAAATAATTTGGTTCAAAATTAAAATGAAAGCAACATAGTAAACTGGGGATTACATCCTCTGCTCGCTCCGCTCCCCAACCCCCAAGAATCACGTAGTGATCCCAGATTGCTTCGCTCGCTCACCATACAGTTATGCATTTCTGCTATTAATAAGAAAACGATAAATACATTAATTACTGAAAGTAAATTTAAATTATTTGAAATTGCATTAACTCCTACAATTAATGTTTCATCAATTACTAAAATTAAAATCTTCTGGTAGCACAGAAATGTTAGAATGAAATTTGAATGCTAATAGACAAGCTTTAGCCAAGAAAGTTATAATGTTTCTCTCTGGGCAGTTATTTATGTATTAAACCTCAGAAAATTTGAGTTGTCAAGAGATTATATAACCCATTTTACAACCTTTTACCTAAAAAAGGACCATTTGAAGAGAAAAATTGCTAGAAATATACTCATATTAACTATTCAAAATTGAAACCATAATAATTATGTATTTTTGTTTTTTAATATTGATAAGATCCTAAGTTTACTCATGTATTATGTTGCTCAGAAAGCTTCCCCACATGTATACTGGCTCACTCCAGTTACAATTCAGTCAAGAAAGGTACAACATTTTTCTCTGGGTAGTCACTTATGTTTTTTAAAACTCAGAAAATGCGTGTAATCGAAAGATGAAAAAGCCCATTCCTCAACCTTTTAACTGAAAAGGACATATAAAGGAGACATTCATTCATTTGCCTAATCAAAACTGCAATATTTTAACTTATTTTGTTCAAACTATTTAATTAAAAAAAATGTTGTCTCAGTCTTTCCGACGATGTAAACAAACCAAACTTGCGAGCTATTGCCAAACGGCGATTAAGAAATTCTAACTCTTTTTGTTGCCACCTAAGAGAATTATATATAGAGAGAGAGATTTTTAGGCTTTAGCTTGAATTCCTCGACAAAAATTCATCACCGTGATGTAATTCCAGTTGTCATGTCCTATCAGTATTCCCCTTGCTAATGAAACGCGTTCATTACCGCAGCCGTGCGGGCCGGCACTTGAATTATGACTCGCATCACGTGATCGCCGGCCCCACCAACGCGCGCCGGTGCCTTCTTTATCGGACTGGGGCCCGAGGGCTTTTAAAAGATGCTATCTCGACACTCTTCAATCCTTTTAACAAAACGCTATCCTTCATTTCCACTTTCTAATTGAGACGTTCGCTTGCCCCGGCTTCAGCAGATAGCGCAGAATGATAAAAGTTTTCACAACTCCTAAATCAAATCTGCGGAGGCAATTATGATTAGGTTTCCCTCCCGGGGGCTGGTCGGGGAAATTTTAAGTATTTTGTTGTCGCACGGATTTCTTGTCTTGTCCGGTTTGGCGGCGGGAACTCAGTTTTCGTCTTGGTTTAGCGAGTTCGTGAAGTCTAGGTATAAAGCAAAGTTGACAGGCTTTATTGAGGAAAATAATTCACCGAGAATGTGGATTTACTGCAGTAGAATCATTTCATCCATAACGATTTATGTGTTTGGTTTTCTGTTATCGTAAATACGTTGATAAATCAAGTGGTGTTTGCAGAAAGTGAGATGAAGACATCAGTTGAAGCTTTAGGAATGATCATCAAGCTTGTTTTGAAGAAAATTAGCTTAAAAAATTGCTAGAAGCAATTTCAACTAACCATTAGCAAAAAGGTTTGATTTTTTTTTTTTTTCGTATTTCTAAAACCGAGCTTAGTTTCTTTCAGCGTTATTGATCTCAAGAGAATATTATAAACTATATTTTGAGGGCTTGTATTGTTGCACAAGGCGAGCAATAAATTACGCAAATTAAAGAGATATACTGGAGATGGGATAAAATCAGAATTGTTTCAGTTTTAAAATAGAAGAGCCTTTTGCATTTGAATCGCTGGTTACAGAAATCGAAGGATTCATTTCAAAATTGCGTTTCTGTATCTTTCACATTATAAAGGGGTATTTACATAATGAGTGTAGAAACGACGTGATTTCGGTTGTTAGAAATTCTCATGGCCAGTGTGCAAGAACTTGAATTAGTTAGAATCTGCGCTAGTCAGTAACTCATGTTGTTTCTACACCAGACGCTGGTGGCAACATTGAATATTTTTGATAACCCGAAAGAAGGCTTCTTTTTGTTTATTTCTTGTTCTGAGTTGAGGCTATATTAATATAATGTTTATTTTACATGAATTCCTTTCATGAAAACAATGACAGGGATTTAGGAGCAAAACAGACAGAAATTAACAAATATGTCAGAGCTCACACTGAGAGTATGAAAATATTGTGGACAGAGCAAGTATAAAATTCATCACAGGTAGCTTGCTTGCTAAAGAAGTTCTAGATTATAAACATTTTTGGACAAAATAATATAGCAAAAAGTGTTGTATTTCTACTGAGCCTGAGGAAAAGCAAGTACCAAGACACTTGGAAAAGAAGTATTCGCCTTTACAATACAATGCTTACAAGTAGATTAGAGTAAACTCATGGTTCAAAAATTCATCAATGGGTTGATAAGGCATAACTTTCCTTTAGGAAAATCCCAAGTAAAGGGAGTATATTTACCTGAAAATAAAGCCTACCCTTCAAGAAACGTTCCCATTAGCAGATGGTTAACTAAAAGCGATTAAAAACATATGTTGACGATGAGCGCATTGATTTTCGCAACATGATTTTAGAGGAAGTGTACAACGAAAGAGAAATATTTTTTAAAAAACTTTGTATTATTGTAATACAGTATTAAATTATATTTATACGAAAAATTATTTTTTCTTTCTAAAATTATGTGCAATATTTCAATATGCGTAATAAATAATGTGTATACCAACTTAACTTTTATTTTCTGACTTCTTTTCATTCATTCACTGCAGAAAAATTCTCATTGAGTATAGAAACCGCATGAAACAAAATTTAAAATTTTTTCTAGGTTTCCTTGATCATTTTGATATCGAATAAATTAATTGCTCAAGTACAATTACATTGTAAGTATATAAAATCAACCAGGAAAAATAATTATTGTTTGATTTAAAAAATAAATCAGTTTTTTTAATTATCAACAAATTGACATTATTGACTTATCTGGTTTCTGGAATCAGAGATTCATTTGTAGCTGCAACAAACTTTCCTTTTTTTGTTGCTATGCATATTTTTGCTGTCATCACTCACGACAGCTAAATTTCAAAAAATTAAACGATTACATCAAATGCCACTCTCTCATACTATTCTAATTTTATTGAATATTCGCTTTTAGAAAAAACTTCCTTTAGTTTTATCAATATCATCGGATGAATTCCATGAGAATTTAAGAATGAACGAGAATCCTCTATTTTTCTTTTATAACGTTACATCAATATGATGAAGAGATGTACATTGAATAGAAAAATTTTTGCATTTTTTCATTACATAATCAGTTAAGTGATTTCCAAATGGTGTCCAAATTTATTTATTCTTTTTAATTAAATGATTTTTTAGACGAAATTGTTGCGATTGCAACAACTGTTATTGAGATGAATTAATGACAGAATGTATCGAAATAATTGACAATTCAAAATATCAATAATTTTCAAGCTTATGGTTCGCTCTAAATTAGAAGAAATTGAGTTAAAAGCTTTAAAGTACAAAATCAGATTAATGTGAAACATGATCATCATCAAAGCTTGAGCTCGTTAATGAAGCAGTTAAAGTATTGAACATAAATTCTTTATTTTGGCTTAATGGAGAGTCCAATGCTTAATAATGTATTTTAGCTTCCTCAGCATTCTTGGGCGAGAATTATTTTAATGATTTTGGGAGTCCATTCAACTATAATAAATATGTGGATGTCAAATTTATCAAAATTTACATGAAATCAATTATATATATCAAGATTATTCCGATTTATTATGAGCAAGTAATTATGGTTGTACTATTTTGTCGTGAAAAAAGTGGCTATAACAAGTGACGAATCAAAAATACTTTTACTTTTTCTATTCAAAGAAGAATAAAATTTACTATGAGCGAAGCGAAGTAAACGCTCAGATCTGTTTGTTGTAAATTACATGTCTTTTCTGCTGCATAAGAGAAAATGTTTTCTGGTGGAACTGATGTAATTATTTTAACACAGGTGTTGGATGATATTATTCATTATACTTATTCTGATGAATGCCTCAGAAAGGATTGTAAATTATATGTCTTTCAGTTACGTAATAGAAAACTCTCTCTTGTGAAAGTGATGCAGTAGTTTTTACTCCACTTTAAAGGCGTTGATTAGCACACTTACTCTAATGAACTCTTCAAAGAGAATTGTTCATATCCTTAAAAATCTTCATTATAAATATTCCAGCAATACTCGTAAGTGCAATTTTTCTGCAAGACAAAGTTTCTAACTGCACAAGGGGACATAACTGCATGTGAGTTGAAGCAGAAGGACTAACTGGAAAAGCTCGCACACTCCATCTGGCAGGAGCTTTATACCTTTTAAAGCAGAGTTTCTTCAACTATGAATCCAGACGTTAAATGGGGGCGCAGAAATACTAACAGCGTTTACATCTGCCAAATTTTAGAATATTAGTAAGCGGATATAATTTACAATGCCATTTTATTTCATTATGCATATATTCATCAAAATACGTCATTGCTCTTTTACAAGGAGAAATGTTTGACTACTTTATTTTTGATAATTGCTAATTAATGCTGCCTTCTTATATTTTATTTTTCTACTTACATGCACGATCTGGGTGCCGAAAAAATTCTTCTGCATACATGATCACATGATGCTTTTACAGTCTTATTTCGGCTGTAAAAAAATCTTGGGATCATCTATGCTAGTGGAAGAAATTTAAGAAGTCCTGTTGTTTTTTTTTTCGAAACTCACTCGTGTTTTGTGTCACTTTTTCTTTCTGATAAACTTCGAAATACCACTAACATTATATATACGAAGGAAAATTATAAATGATAAGTTAATAGTGATATGTAAAAAGAAAATTAATATTTCCGTTTGAAACATTTTAATTAAAGGATTATATTAGGAAGACATTCTTAAATACATTTTTGTGGTGTTGATGAATTTGACTGAAGATTTTGAGGAAGGAGAGGGGAGGCGCTTCGATAATCCCTGATTTAAAAGATAATAAGACTGTGTGTTTACCGATACTGATCTACTCATACGAATTTTTCATGATTTTCTTGAAAAGTAGCAAAGGTGTGGGACCGGTTTTTTCCCCCTTAACTATGGCACGAAAAATGAGATTTCTTTACCATTTAAATTCAAACTGCGTTTTTTGATACATTGGACAAGTGAGCGACATATATTTTTTTCCTTATGATTCCTTGATGCACCAAAATATTTTTGTTAACTTATAGTTGCAGACTGTAATAAAGTCCTGTAATTTTGAGATTTTAGGTTAAGAAGAAAGTAAAATTTTTATTATGTTCTAGATTGATTTTAGGAAATAAACTGAATTATTATAAATATTCTTTGGTCTTTTCTAAATAAATTTTTCTTTACCTTTCATAAAAATTTTTAAAAAAACTTTCTTTTAAAAATTTTCATTATCGCAGTAAAATCGTCCATAATTTAATTTTTTTTTTTCAGTAGCATTGAAATTAAAAAATTAAATCCCTTCCTTACGAGCGATACTATGCTGTACTAGTAGAATCTGGCGCTGTACTAGTTTCCTCCGCTTTGTGATCGGTACAGATGTTGTACCATCAATCCACTAAGGCCTAACTCTCCTGCATAACCAATCATTCTTTTCTTCAATCACCCAGAAGTAGTTTTATTCCCCTTCCCCATCGATTCATCCCATATGTGGTGGCTAGGTTGATTGCTAATGATGGAACACAAGAAAAGGCAACTCCACTGGCTACTGACAATGTTTGGTTAGTTTAATTACCTAAAATTTTCGTTCTAAAGCAACAAGAAGGCTAATTTGACAAGGAACTCGTAATTTTAAGATACTATGGTCAGACGAAGAATATTTCCCCTGATCCAGCACACCAGGATCCAAACTTCCCTGACCCAAGATTTAATGGGCATCAGGCCCATATACGCGGAAGATCTTTGCTGGAGTCGGGTGTCGAGCATGGAACCCTCCCATCCCGAAGCCAATACCTTACCACAAGGCCACTGGTAAGCATATAGTCCTGAGTAATAAAATAAACTAACCACAAGAAACAACAATCCTTTTACAGCAAGACGAATCGATTTCACTTCAGACCGACCCAAGATCCAACGTTTCGCAATTTGTTGAATTTCCCCGTCTCGATCTCGTTCGCCATCATTAAGTCTGAAGAGAGAGCGCAGATAACGTTCTCAGCCGAAATAAAAATCACCTCAGGTGCTAAAATTGTCAAGTAAATGAGACAACACCCCCGATATGGTGTGGACTCAAATGAGCTGTATATCTTCTCTTTCGCCGGATGGAAAATGTTCGCGGAGGTTTTTTAATTTTTAAATAAGGCGCACACTTATCTCCCTCCTGATAAGTCTTCGGAGCTCGCAAAGGATTGGATTGGATCATTAGGAATGATCACTTGTATGGGGAAAATGACCCTTCATCTTCTTTGGTGGTGTTGAAAGGCGGAGAATGAATACTTTAATACGTTTCCGCGCGATCTCGACTCAATCACTAAGGAGAGGTGTTTCGATCTGCGCCAAAGGGTGGTATATTGGATGTACGTAATAAGTGCTATTCCTCTTGTTTTTGAATTTGGTAGATATTTTTTGAGCCATAAATGATTAGTTTCTTGTTTCGGTACTTGTTATGCTAATGGAAATCAAATCTGTAATGAATGCCAAATATATCGCTATTTCATTCTTTCCCCTCGTTAAAGCAAATTCTCAAAATCTTGGCTATAATGACTTGCAGGAAATGATTGTGAATTTAGCTTAGTTTGATAAAAGTTAAATTCTACAATTACACGAAGGCTCTTTTGTGACTGACCTGATAATTTTGAATCTTGGTCAGATGATGAAAGTGGCATTAGCGAATGAGCTAAAACCCATTCACCAAACTTTTACACCACACCAACTGGAGGACGTTTGACCCCTACGGATTTAACACGCACGAAACCAACACAGATGGCAGGTCTCAGGTCTTTGGTTGAATGGGATCTTGAGCCTGTAACTATCCTATCCCAAAGTGGAGACTGCTCACAAGGCCAACTAGACCCAAATGACTTTGGATTGGATCATTAGGAATGATCACTTGTATGGGGGAAATGACCCTTCATCTTCTTTGGTGGTGTTGAAAGGCGGAGAATGAATACTTTGATACGTTCTCCAGCGATCTCGACTCAATAACGAAGGAGATGTGCTTCGATCTGCGCCAAAGGATGGTATATTGGACGTACGTAATAAGTGCTATTGCTCTTGTTTTTGAATTTGGTAAGAGATTTTTTTGTGACAAATAATTGATTTTTGTTACGAATTTGTTGTGTAAGGATTAAGCGTTAAAGTGACTTCAAAAAAACTTAGCTCAATCCTTTGATAAACATATAGTTTTCAACATACATGAAGGCTATTTTGGAACAGACCTGAATAATGGTCAGATAACGAAGGCAACAATTGACATGAAACCTCTTCTCCAAACTTTTACGCCACACCAACGAGATGACGTTTGATCTTAGTAGATTTAACATGCACCAAACCATCGCACACTGCAGACCTTCAGTGGATTTGGATCTGGAAATCAAAACCCCTCTTCTCAGAGTGGAGACTACACTAGGTGAACGAGACCCAAATGGTTGTGAAAACAGTATCGCAAACTTTTTCAAAGAAGTGGACAGTGCTGGCCTCCCACATAGATAAATCTATCAACATCTGAAAGTTAAAAGCTAAAACCATCCCTCAATGATGTCAATAACGAAGTGAAGACCATTGTCGTAGGAAGAGGCGCTTAGTGATAGACGATAGAACTGTCCCTCAAAGAGGGAAGCAACATACTGTCTTAAAAAGATAACGGTTCAACATCTCTATCGCCAGCGTCAGGTGGGACATTGAGTTGTTTCTCATGGAGCGCTATTGGAGTCTTTTAAGATTCAGAGGGCTAATGAATATTTAATCATCAGTAAACTGGGAGGGAATTTTCATTCTCCACTTTTGTCAGCTTTTATTTCAAAGTTCGTGTAGAGATGACGTTATGGCATAAAGCTTAGCATGCATTTTTTCTCTCTTGAGAAACCATTGTAATATAAAAAAAGAAATGCTCATAAATAAAATTATAAAAGTTTCCATAATAAATAAATAGCCTTTCAAAAACATTTATCCCTACCACAGCAGCAAATTGAAAATAATCTGCTTATTGCATTTCCACATCAAAGCCTTAACACCAAAATACATATTAATGATCAGCATTTCCATCTAAAATCGTGTTCCTGTACTATTTCAAGCATACCATATTATTCAGATAGCGAGAGCTAAATGCAGCATTCTCGATTCGCGGATGCATTGAAATTTCCTCCCCCAAACGGAAAAGATTCTAAGCATGACCGAATGCATCCTTCCCATTTTAATTATCCAACCCTTTTCCCTGACAAATAAGTTCCCAAAATGAGTGGTCACGTCTAGCCAAGTCAATTCACCCAATGAAAATTTCACTCATTAGACTCACATGGACAAATCCCCCGAGTCATTAGACGTATCCCTCCAACCATCTCCGTCAACCGCACCAATGCTTCAACTTTATTCATCACTCGTTAATGAATTCAGTTTTCTGCGCGCTTCAGTTCGTCTCGGACCACGTGTATGGATTCCAGAAACTGAGAAAACTTTTCCTCTCGTCCAATGGCGGTCAGGTTCGGCCTCTGTCACGCACGGCAGCATCTTTCCATGTTGGTCTGCACGTGGGTGGGTATGTTCAGCAAGGCAAATCCGAGATAGATGTGACAGGTTGCCTCGCTGCGCTTTCTCCTGGGCTGTGAAGTCATTTTTTAAGGCATATGATCTTTCAGAAGGGATTGGCTCGATTACCAGCTGTGGTTAACTTTGACTAAGTGAATTTTATAATCAATGATTTTCTGAAATATAATAATTTATTCGTAAATAAATAAAATTCAGATGAGATTTAAAAAAGTTTTTGAAACCTTGCCCGTTCGCTGCTGATAGTCTATCCAAAATCTTTTTTTTTCTACAGATTTTCATTTAGAGTGGGAAGATACAGATAAGATAATTATTAATGATATAATTTAATTAATTTCGCCAATAAATTTTAATGAAATATCTCAATTAGGATGGTTTTCTTTAATTTTTTAATTGTTTTCCTTTGAAAAGGGATTGACTCAATTCCCATTTGCGGTAAATTTTGACTAACTAAATTTTATAATCAATGATTTTCTGAATTATAAAAATTTATTCGTAAATAAATAAAATTCATATTAGATAAAAAAAGGGGGTCTTGAAATCCTGTCCATTCGCTTCTAATAGCCTATCCAAAAGCCTTTTTCTAACCAAAAGATCTTAATTTAGGCATAAAAATAGCAGATATAAAAGAAATAATAATTAATGATGCAATTTAATTAATTTGGTCAGAAAATTTTAATGAAATATCTCAATCAAGATGGTTTTCTTGAATTTTTATTATTATTAAAGAATTGGTAAAAATTATTATATATTGTTAATTATTATATTTTAGTTTTTATCATCTTTTGTCGATATCGCAACTTGATGTCATACCAAACCAGCATTATGTGTAAGCATGACAAACTGCTCCGACCCTGAAACTTACCAGTTTTAATGAAAGATCTCCCCCGTATCACAGAAAGCGAATTACATGACCAGAAATCTCGTTTAAAACAAACCATCGGATATACACTATTAAAAGCCATTTCATTGGCTCCTCACACGTTTCGTGCGAATTTTGAATTGATACCGACGCATTCTATCCCCTCCCTTTATCCCTCTGATCCCCCGTTCACGCACCCTCTTGCCTCTTTTTTTTGTGGTTTAGAAGGCATAAGGTATGAATATTAAATCGATTCCACTCCCAACCCCCCTCTCAGACGTCATTGGTTAGGCCTCCTAAAATATTAACGGTTGCTTGGTGACGGGAGTTTTTGTTGTGATTGGATCTTTGCCACGTTTTGCTACACACAATTGATCTGTACCCTCGCACCCCCTTTTATGCTGTTTTTGTATGATATTCTGTCCCAGTTCTCACCCTTTGTTTTAGGGTGGAAACTAATGATGGCAGTTTCCTTTTCTTTTTCTGAAGGAGGAGTCTCGAATTATAGGACAAACTTTCTGACACCCAAAATGCCATCTACTATTCTTTACTAACGGATATTTAAATGAAAACCCTGGATCCTATCAATAGTATTATTTTAATAAAAATAATTAATAAATCTGAATCATTAATAAACAGTTAATATAATTTTCTTGCTCGTTTATCTGGTATAACTAACACCCTTTGCTTCAGGGTCGGCACTAATGATGGTAATTGCCATTTCTTTTTCTGAAAGAGAAATATCAAGCTACCTTTTCACCGTCCACATTTCTTTACGAATAGATGTTTATATAAAAATCTTCAATACCGTCAAAAGTACTATTTGGATAAAATAATAACTATATCATTTATAAGCATTTAATATTATTTCTTACTCGTTTCAATGGCAAATATTTAGTAATGAATGCAATGCCCAACAGTAACAAAGTGGGTAAAGGCAGGAGCTTCCTGAGGAATATGTCTCAGCAATGCTCTCTTTTTATATAATTGGTATACAAAAAAAGTTAAAAAGAATCTCTTATTATTTTTCAAACTTAAATATGCCACTGCAGAATCAACCAAATACAATGGCAAACCCAGTTCTTTCTCTTTTTCAATTTAAGGCTTTGATTGCATGGTTGATAATGGTATTAAATGTTTTGTAAAGTTAATTTACTGATATATTTGGAGAAATTGATATAAAAGTGAAACCTTTAGGTTTATTTTACTCTCAATAATAATAATCTAATAATTGTATTCAAAATAAATTTTTGCATACAGATTTAATGGAGTTGGTACGAGTACCTGAAAGTTATTTAAACTGTTCCAGACACAGACGCAACAAGAATACTTATAATAACTTAACCAGTTAAACTTTCTTGAATTAACGCTAGTCACATTTTTATTAGTTCCAATCACTTACATCAGAAAGTATTTTTTTGCCTTAAATTATTTGGACATTTCAAGATAGAGTATAATCATTGCAGATCTTTTTCCGATAAACTACCTCGCATTTCCTCAGGAACTCAAATTAAAAAGACATGGAAAGGTCGGCTAAGGTGAAACTCATCACGATAATTTCTCTCATTTCGATTTCCATCTTGGGAAAATGCGAAGCGGATAAAGATGTGAATTTCTCCTTTGCCTAATTGCAAACGCTTTTCCTTGAGAAATAAATTACATTTTCAAGTAAGCTAATTGTTTATTTATTAAACAGCTCAAATTTCACTCGTTTTTTTATTGCACATCAGAAAGATTATTAATGAAGTATTTTGAAGGTTCAGTGCTCATTATGTGGTTTGAAAAATATATCTTGCGCGTCTTCTTGTATTAATGAACTCAATGAGTTATTCTTTAAAGTACACAATGAAATAAGTATCCAACCTTTCTGATTATTTTTCAACTCGCATTTTGAAATCAAAAGGATGCGAAACTGATATTCTTAAGGTAGTGATATTATTTAAAGGATTTACAGCTGTATTGATTAATGAGAATTTTTAATTGTGTTAAAACTAACAAGGGGATAGAATT
Organism: Araneus ventricosus; assembly: GCA_013235015.1. NCBI lineage: Eukaryota > Metazoa > Arthropoda > Arachnida > Araneae > Araneidae > Araneus > Araneus ventricosus. Next base: position 42,826 of record BGPR01000827.1, on the reverse strand, counting down.
AATGGTCTTAAGAATAGTTTAAGTACATCCCTACTAGCGCAAGATATTCAACGATATCTCCATGATGTTTCAACGATATTCTTAATGCCGTACAGCATCGTAAACATATCGTATGAATATTCAAGGGCATCTTGTGCCAATAGGGATCTTAAAATGTTCATTTTTTCGCAAGTAAATTCTATGGTTTTTGAAACATTACCACCTTTAGCATACTTGATTAATAGATATGATTTTAAAAGTAGACAAATAATTTTTATTTCATGGGATTTAACAATTTTTTTCTGAAAATTTTTTCTTCAGAAAAATTTAAAAACTTATGAATTATATAAAATGTTCAATACGTCCATTCTTCAGTTTAATCTAACAAATGAGATCGTTCCTTTTAATTTCTTCAATTGTGCTGCCTCGGCAACCTATAAATCACGTATCTGTTATTTCATAAAATTTGAATGGATACGCTATTACAGAGTTAACTCCTATAAACAGGAGTCCGCCCCGTTGCGAAACTGTTTGGGCTTATCCGCATGCGCGTTGCATATAAATGAAGATTAAAAAATTGGCTCTATTTTTCACAGGAAAGAGCGAAAAATGTCCCATAGTTGGATGATTAACGTTTGAATTTAAAATTCATTTGCTTCAAAAATTCTTGTTTGCTAAAACCGTTTAAAGGTCTTATTTTTGAAATGTAGAATTTTTAAATTTGTACTTTATGCATATATTATTTGAATGATTGTTTGCAGGAACTACGGGTCAGTTATGAAAATAATGGGAGCTTTAAAAAGAAATTATTAACTTTTTAAATCGTTGATTAATTACTTTTTACCTGGTAGATTTTATATACTTATAACCTGACTTTACTTGACTCTTGACATTTTTAAATTCATTATATAAATAGCCCTTTAGAATGTGAAAACAGCATGAATGCAATTCTGAAAAAAAAATTGACTCCTATGTTTTTTGCAAACAACGATTCACTGCTTTTAAACTCGTAAAAAATTAAAAAGGATATTGGTGGTAAAATTTTAGACATTTAGCCAAGAACTGTTCAACGGTCTCGGAATATTTATTTTTTGATTTAAACGATAGACCTGTTCTTTTTTTAGATTTGGAATATGCAACAGGGCCTTTAACATCATTTAACCCTGCATTTCAAACAGCTGGAAAATTTTTTATGTGCAATGGCACATGCCCCGCTGTCATCGCGTGGACACCTGCCATTTGTTTAAAGCGAGTGCCAATTGACAGTTGACAAATTATGAACAAAAATGTCAATGAATAAATAGTTGGACGTAATAGACTGAAATAAAAAAATAATATTAATGTTTCCGCTTTATTATAACCATCTCATTTCTATGATAAATTTCTTTTTTTAATCCTTCATTAATACTAATCATTATGGAAAATCTATATATCTGTTAGAACATCGATGGAATATTCGCATTTGATTACACATGAAGAATATTGTGTTTTATAGTTTATGTACCAAGTAGATTTGCACATGTTTAGAAACAGAAGTGCAAATGACATATGTCCCATTGACATCTAGTGGACACCTGCTGTTTATTTAAAGTCAATGCCACTTGGCAATTAACAAATTATCAACAAATCAGAAACGTTTCCTTTAATATTTATCATAAATCGTCTTGCCTTACAGGAAATCGCTTTTAAGAATCGATATTTAAGCTATTATTTATTTAAAGTGAATGCCAATCGGCAATTAACAAAGTATCAACAAATCAGTAACGTTTCCTTTAATATTTATCATACATCGTCTACCGGAGATCGCTTGTAAGAATCGAAATAGAAGCTAAATGAAGTTAATTTTAACACTACTTTTCAATAATTGGTAAATATAATTAATTATTTAATAGTTTTCATCTCTTATTGGCATCTGAGGTCGTGTATGCTTCAGGTTTGAGAAATTTCAGTTACTTAATTGAATTAATTTTATTTATCATTTCGTTACTTTAAATATTAAAAGTGTTTTTGTGTTGGTTCTTATTAAATAAATTAATATTATTATCACAATAATGTTTATAAGAGTCCTTGATTGTAAAATGCATAGGCTTAATTTCGATTTGATTTGATTTCACATCGGCACTATGATTGTCAGCGTATTTCTTAATTTCGAAAATGGTGGGAGATAGACAGTTCAAATAAATCTTTAAGAAAGAAATACGAAAGTTGATAACAAAAAAAACACGTTCATTTTCAAAGTATTCAGAATAAGCATTGATATCAAGTTTCATAAATGAAATAAAATAATGAGATCGACGATAATAACGGTTATTATCCAACAAATCAGTGATAATAACGGTTCTAACTTAAAGTTATTTTAGTGAACATTATTTTAAAAATTAATCGATAATCCATTTCTGTTGTCTCATTTCTTCAGACTGAATTTAGCTATTTTATTCTATAAATCGAGTTAGTCAATTTATATTTATTATTATTGTATAAAATTAAATTCAGCACCATATTAATGTGTTACTTAATGATTTTGACTTTCTTTCCTATGCAAGATAATGACAAATAAACATTTTTTTTGTATGAAAACATCAGTCAATAAGCTTCGGAGTGGTTTTTCTTAATTTTTTTATCCAACTGGGAACACTTTCTTTACAGTGACAGAAACTTATCTCTCCTATATTCAACTTTTTTAAAACTGCATAACTTCTGATTTATTGAAATTTATACAAATTTTTAATCATAGAAAATGCATTCATAGTAAACACACTTTGAAAACGAATGTAAAAGTTATGTTTACCGATTAATCCGTCATTAATTACAAATATACAATTTAATTACATATTAGTCATTTCACATGAATTTGTCTTTTGATAAGAAATTCTTTTGCTCTGTTCCGTTATTTTACGCTATTTGACTTTATTCTGTACATTGAGAGAGAAAATCACTATTCCGAGGCTATAAACACACAAAAACATCGGAAGCTAGTTATTGATTTTTATATCATAGAAAAAATGAGAAAAGACACACTGCATCACTGAAAAGAAAGACTTTGGGTTAGAGATAGGGAAAAAAATGTCATTACTCTAGCAAAACCATTAGCTTCTGTAGAGCCAATCCACAAAACTGTAGAGAAGAGAGAGATCCGTTCCAGTGGTTGAAAAAGCGAAAATATCGGTCTCATCCGCTCGCCCCCCTGCCGATCACCACTGCAGGGATCATTAGAAGCAAGCGGAAGGATGCCCGAGAGGAAAAGATGCTGGCACGATTGAAAATGATGTGCTTTCCCATTCTTTAGGACGACAGTTTCGCTTTTCAGGAGTTTTCCAGCTGGTTTTGGTGGAGAAGAAGATCGACCCCCCGCAGCAGAATGTTTGCTGGTGAATGGGACGTATTATTGCCGGATTTTTGGTCGGACATGATGGAATTTTTTTGTTAGTGGAAGCCCTTGATGATGTTCTGTGGCAGTTAGAGGAGAACAGAGAGCTCCTCTAGATACGCTTGAAAGACATTCTCCATTTCCGAAAAAAAATGGCGGAGAAAATGATATTCGGAGATTCGCTACCCTATTCCTTGTAAAGTCATTTTGAATAGAAAAAGGTTGGGTTTGAGTTGATGTGTTTAAGAATGAATTTTTTTTTTCGTTCTGAGCTGATTTTTTAAATTTTTCGCTTTTCACTGTGTTAAAGCAAATAAAAAATATTAAGCTTGTTATTCCTATTAATAAGTGTCATAAATATAATAAATGATGCTGTTTTATGGAAATGGGGAACAATTATGATGTTATGATTTCACGAAGAAAATATTATTTTTGAAAGAAAAAAAATAAGGGGTTGATATTCTATAGTTGTAAAGAACTCTTATGTTTTGTATAATCTTGTGTGGTAGTTTTTAAAGTTCTGTTTTTAGAAATCTGTTAAATTTTGGAATTTTTTCATTTTTGTAGATTTTATTTGTTAAAAAAAATTATTTGTTTTAAATGCTATTGTGTCAAGAATATTCTACTAAATATAGTTAATAGGAATGGAGGACTGCACAAATTTTAAGACTTATTAATTTTTCAGCAATACATGTCTTGATTAAAACAGCCTAAATTATTAGTCCTTACATAATTTAAAGCATTCTTCCAATTGGAAGTATATGCCTATATCTAACGGTTTAGAAAATAGCTGTAGATCCTCCCAACTAATCCTCTTAGAGTGGACACCCTGTATAATACAGGGTGTACGCAAGTGAAGTGATACATTTAAAAAATTAATAAAAAAATAAAATAAAAATATTGGTAAAACTACGGTTTTTTTTATTCTTTTAAATAAGAGCACATCTCAAAAAGTTTTTCGAGATAGGTAACGAAGCGTTACGCGGTTCTAAATTTGTTACCGATGCGTGTTTTTTGGTTTCTTTTTTAGTTTTTCTTGAATATGACGAAAACTCTTCGGTTTTCACACTACATGTGAAATAACAAATTAAAGAGCGTAAAATTCCCTACAAATTCATGCTTTTATCTTTCTTTCAGTTTTAATATTTTATCAGATAATGGCTCTAAACAAAGTAATTTAAGACCCCCTACACCACCGAAATGGTTGGTTGGGTTTAATGGCGCAACAGCCAGGTTTGGCTATGCTGCGCCAAACACATTGTTGAATTAGATTCTAATGATGAAAATTACGTTATAAATTTTTAAACAATGATTAAAATTTTGTAAATAAATTGGTACACAGAATAAAATTAGTGATAAAAACCATGATAATACGACAAGAAACGAAGCATAAAATTTTTGTGAAGAGTAGGGCAAAGTCACTTTGTATTAAAAAACATTAAATAGATATTAAAACCATTGGTATTAAATCATTAAATAGATATTAAAACCATTGGTATTAAATCATTAAATAGATATTAAAACCATTGATATTAAATCATTAAATAGATATTAAAACCATTGGTATTAAATCATTAAATAGATATTAAAACCATTGGTATAAGAAATCAGACAATTAAAATAAATGAAAAAATACCAAATACTAATTCTTAGTTTTTAGAGAGCGAAAACACAGCAAAAAATTGTTGTAAAACAACAAAGAAACAATGATTCTGTTTATTTTTATATTTTGTCGGAATGATAACTTTTAATTTTGGTCTCTGTTCTTTAGGAGGTGATGAAGATAGAAAACTAACATCTGAGGATATTTCCTCTAGTTCCTCACTAATGTTGTACTTCACAACATCCTCCGAGGCTCTGGAAGTACTCATTTCATCATCTGTTTCTAGATGTTCAGTATCCCTTGATAAAGAAATGTCTTTAGCAACAGAGTCGAATGTCATGTTCATGTGTGTGTCATGTCAGGGTCACCGAAATGGCATGTTACCCATCTGAAAAAAACTTGAGGTGCGCTCTCATTTAAAAAAAATTCTTAGTTCTAACATATTTAGTTTTTTTTATTAATTTTTGAAATGTGTCACTTCATTTGTGTACACCAAGTATTTTACTGAAAACTGCAATCATACTGATTGTATAAATCTTTATCTCAAACAAAAATTAAAAAATAACAATCCCACAGTCCATTATATTCAGACAAAACAATTCTCTCTGGTACATGCTTTATATACCAGATACTTTCTGGTATATGCTTTGCCATCCTCCACGCCATCAATAGTTGGAAGGCAATACCCCGTCTACATGGCCAGGGCGAATCGCTTGCTTTTCTTCAGCGAATCCCGTATCGGTGTCACGTAGTGGATCCAAAATGCGAGACGGAAACCGAAACCCGAGAAGAAAAGGAATGTAGAAATGCTCGGAAATCCACCGGGGATGCTCCTATGAGCCCGAATTTCATTTTTCGGAATGGAGGAAATGGAATCGGTAAGGCAACGCGCTTATTGAATGATCTCTCCACAAAAGGGATGTGGTAATGTCTCAGACTATCTGTTACGAGAAGACTTAATATTGTTTGCTATTAGATAGGCTTAGATGGAAGAGGAAGACCGAGCCGCTTTAAATTTTCGTCGATAAATAAGTTTGATAACCATGTCTGGAATGAAATTTTTCGTAAAAGGATAGCAAAAAAGCGGTATTTCTTCCTTTCTTGTACTTCCAAGCCTACTTTCTTCGTTGTTTATCGGAATTGATTTAGAATATTGTTCTGCATAATTTCTCTACCTTCTCACCAGTATCTTCTGCTCGAATGAAATCGATTGTTGAGGAGAATTTTTTATAAAATTCGAGTTTTAGTTTAAAATCTCTGTAAAAGAGGAATGAGACATTAAAAAGTTCTAATTATGAAAATTTTATCCTAGCGTTCGGGTTTGCTTGAAGCCATATTAAAATGATTTTGTGCCAAAAGAAAGATCAAACTCTGCATATCTGAAACAGCGCAAGCAAGGTTAATTTCCTACTAAGTGACAAGAGATTGATTACTGTTTGGACATTTGAAGAGTTATTAATGGGTTTCAGATTAAAATTCGTTAACCTGAAGAGAACCTCAAAGTGTTGCTTTCTTTGATGTAACTGATATACATTATTAATTATGCGTGGTTCTCACATCTAGCCATTACTTTTATATGCCTTTAGCCCGACCTTTCTTTATTTGCAGGGGGCGCAAGTGATTAATTGGTTTAAATTAATAATAACCAACTAGTATTAATAATCGAATAAAAATATTTTATTAAATTCATTATTCAAATTACTTCATTATTGATCACTACAAGTCGCAGTTATTAATATTATTTGATTACATATATATATTCAATTCTTTAGATTTTGTTTTAAATTTGGTTGTATTGTTTAAATAATGACTTTTTAGTTTAGGATTTGCTTCTTGATATGTCTTGTTTACTTTGTTTCTGTATGATCATATATAATAAGTTATATTTAGATTTATATTAATATATATATGTATGTATATGAGAGGAGACACAGATTAGTTTATGTTTAATGTAAAGTATGGGTAATTTATTGAATTATATATTTAATGTCTTTAATGCAATATCTTAGTGCAATATAATTATATATTTACTGTCTTTAGTGCAATATCTTAGTGCAATATAATGATATTTACATATTCTATCCTGAATTTTAGTCGTTTATATATATTCATGCTTTATAGTTAGGGTTAGTATAAGATTTTTCTTTCTAAATTCTTTCATTTTAGGGTATGTTACCCTGTCTGTTTTTTCAACAACAATAGTAACAGGGATGGTTTGTACAAAAAAATTAATTTAACCTGGCTAAAGCTTGTCCACAGCCAAGCTGCTATTTTCATTGTTGAAAACTCCATTTACTTGGATTGCCTATTTCATTATTTTTAATAACAACCGTGTTCTTTCACTTTTGACATATATGTTTAAACTTGATTTTTGTTTATGGTATCATTAGTAATTTCAATTTAATAGATTTTATTTAAAAGTGATGTATTGTTCTAATAATGAATATTTGATATAGGATTTAATTATTGTTTATTTCTGTATGTTTGTATACTGGTTTTATTTGGATTTAGATTATGTATGTATATATATATATATATATTCAAATAACATTTTCAGTATATACACCTATTAAACCAATAATTAAAATTAAATATAAAATAATGTTACCTTATTAATAATCACACAATGAAATACAGAAAGATAATTAGATTATAAACTAAAAGGATTTATTACATAAACTTCAAAATATATGCACATATATAGAGGCTAAGAAAAATCATGGGACATTTCTTAAACGATTTTTTTGTTTAAATTACTTAGTATTTGACTGAAAAAAATGGATTAAAAGATTGTATTAAAATGCGTGTAGTAATTATTAAAAATTCAATTTTATTATAATTGTTATTAAATAACGCTCTTCTCTCATTTTTTTTTCAAACTTGGAATCGAAGGAGAATTTATATAAAGGAAATAGGAACCTGAAAATATTTGTCACTCGAAAAGGTGGTATTTCAAGTGGGAAAAGTTAAAAAAGAAATTATATTTATTAATTTTAATGACCGGACACGTCTGCTCTTGCATGCAATTTTCAGAAGATGTAACTATATACTTCCGACTTGAAAATTTGGTTTTCTGAAGTCCCAAAGACAGGGCAGGATTTATATGCTTCTGCGCCCTAAGCCAAGGCATATTCTGTGCCCTCTCAAAAAAAGTTAATGTATAAGTTTCGATTTACTATACAATAGTTTATCCTTGAAACGTATAATCATTTAATACAATCTTTATAATTCTTTAACTGCATTAAATTTTTAATCCAAAATTGCACTACTTATGGAATAACGCAACATTGACTACTCAAAAAAATACTTCATCGAATTTCTTGAAATTGTGTGAATTACCTACTAGAAGTTCTTCCTTCGCGCTTTTGTCAGTGAATAGACTTGAAAAGCAATTGATCTCATAAAATCGATTTCATTGCAAAGAAGTGCAAGAGCAAGATCCACACATGACTGAAAAATGCATCGTTCAATATATTTAATGTAATGAATGTAAATTTAAAAACATTTTATATGGCCTTTTCAAGATAATAATGAAAAGTTGGTAAATATTTGACTATTATTTCGTCTGTATATGCGCCCTAGGCCATGGCCTAGGTCGGACCTATGGGAAGTCTGACCCTGCCCCAAGACATGGTAGTCAAACCATAAGCAAGATGGCAGTGTGAGAAAACATGAAATGAAGCAGGCAGAAGTAATGAGCAAATAACCCTCAGAATGCTAGCGGCGTTCCTGCGCTGGTGTAAGTGAATGTGTTGTTGCCCTCAGATCAATGGCACGCACATTAAGGGGTTGGGAGAGAAGCGATGGGGCGTTTTTGTGGCCTGACATTCATATATTTCCTCCCGCAGAACTCCCCTTTCTTCATTATGGGGTGTTTTTTCGAGTCCCTAATTCTTCTTTCTCTGCCTGCGGTGATGGATGAACATTTATCATGGGCGTTTACACCATACGAATAGGGTGTGAAAGAGGAACGGGGTCTTGATCTGCGCAGCATTTTATTTACACATTTACATTATTTCAATTTACTTCATGCACACTTCACCCCACAACAGTTCTTCAAGAGTTACAAATCATCCATTTAAATGTTATTAAATGAAATGATGAACTGAGATTTCCGAAAGTTAAATATTATTTTTTGGATTTGTTTTCTAGATGCCAGGATGCTTACTGGAAACTTTCTCGATATATATACGAAGGAATGTCCGTGGAAAGTTTTGTGCAAACTAACCGTTTATCCCGGTCGATTTTGTGGATTTCTACGGCCTAGGCTGAAGCATATTCTGCGCCCCCTCTCAAGAAAAGTTAATATATAATTTTCAATTTAATATACAATATTTTATTTTTAATACACTTAATACAATCTTTATAATCTTCGAAACACATTAAATATTTTACTCAAAACTACGCTTTATATGAAATAACTTAACATTAATACCTGAAAATGTACTCTATCGAATTTCTTGAAATCTTTTGTCAGTGTCGGTTTTGTCAGTGAATAGGGTTTAATTGTCATTGAAGCGGACAGATTTTATTAAATCTATTTCAATGCAAAAAGGTCATGTGCCCACAGTAGAGAAAAAATGTATGGCTCAATATATTTAATGCAACGAATGTAAAATTTAAAAACATCTTTTTATATGGCATTTTCAAAATAATACTGAAAATTTTGTAAATAGTTGATTAATACATCTTCTGTATATGAGCCCCCTGACAGCTACGCCCTAGACCATAGCCTAGGTTGGCCCTATGGGAAATCTGGCCCTGCGTTAATTTTGAGAGCACATATTTAGAAACATGGTAGCAGAGGTTCTCGAAATTTTCGCTTTTGAATTTCTTTTCAGTTTAGATAGGCGTTTAATACCCATGACAACGTGACTCATTATGGGACTGCAAGTGAAGTTTATTGCTTTCAAAACTTGCTGTGAAAAAACTGAAGTCACTGCAGCTCAAGGATGGATTTTAGACAAATGATATCTGGTATGGTGCTCGAGTTTGAAGAAGTGGTTGCCAGCTCATGAGTCATCCTCCACTTCTGATTGCTGTTCAAAACGGGGCGCAAATATAACTAAACTGAACCAAACGTTCAGCTGATACTTTCTTCCCCCACTTTTTAATTGATTTGTTTTCTACATCGTTGTTTTCTTGATCTTTTTTTAAATATTGTCTTGGAGAAACACTTATATATATTTACTTAACTTATGCACATTACTTATGTATATTTACTTAATTTTCTCTTCATTTCATCTGCCATATGCCATTCGTCCAAATAAAGATATGTCGTCAAGTTGATAAACACTAAATGAGATGAAAATCAATATAAGGAAAATCAATTCTTGATATTCGAGATCAATGAAAGAACGAATGGAATTCAAGGGGGAAATATCTAATTTAGTGTAAAATTAAATATTTTTTACGTGGGTTATTTGATATGCATTTTTACACCGCTTCTATTAGAGTGAGTAGCAGCGGAGGAAGATTGATTCACAAGTTTGGCTATGCAGAATAGTCACATAAATACTCTCCTTATTATTAGTCTTTTAAATAATTAGACTGAACAGATTACATTTAAAAAACCGAAAATTTTATATCTAGCATGAAAATTCAGAATTTTTCACAAATAAAAAGTAAAAATATTCTTTTTGAAGTACGTAATTGTATTTCAACCCATGTGAAATACTTTTTGTACCATTACTTGTTCTCAGAATTAAAAAATCTCCACTGGTTGATTGGTTACTACTTCTTGATGTATGAAAATGAGACAATTACTGTATTTTCTGCCTACATTTCTAATATTGATATACATATCCTTTTCAGAAAATGCAGATAGAATTCTATCTAATATATATAAAGTAAATACCCTCGAAAAAGTTGATGATTTCTAAAGCTGTTTTTTTTTTAAATTTTTAGCTTGTATATCTTAAAAAAATAAAATAAATGATTAAACATTAAAATGTCTTATAGACAATTATTTTTCTGGTTTTGCACTGAAAAAGTAAACATCGTTGCCTAACAAACAACACCACCTATCTCAATTTTTTGATTACTTAATTTGATTTACTCACTTTTTCGCAACCAATAACGGATATGTCTGAATTTTTTAACATATGCTATAAATATAAGATCCCATTTTCCTACCAGATGTGAAAAAAATTCAGAAATATTCGTTAATGGTTCGGAAAAATGGAGTATTTTCTTCCTCTTTGAAATTTCAAAAAATTGAGGTAGGTGGAGTTGCTTGTTGAACGACGATACATTCAACCTACCGTGTATAAAATAAATTTCAAAAAAAGTTTGAAAATAAATATATTTAAAAATTTGAATAAAATATATCCAAAATCTTATTAAAAAGTAAAAAATTCGGAATAAAATTCGCAACCTATAACCAAATCAACATAAGACATGATTTTAAATATTACCAAAAGGCGAGAGAAATTGAATGTGTTAGTATCATAAGCATAGCGACCATTGGTCTTCAAAAGAATTATCGGAATTTAATTTTACATGACTGGCTAAAGGAAAATGATTCAAATGTGTGAATTTACATTTGGATGACAGCGTTTTAAAGTATTCGGTGAAGAATTTAAAAAATAAACTATCTGTGGGATTATTACTCAATTATGGATGATGAATAGAACATCAAAGTCGTTTTTCTTTCTTGTGAAAACATTTCATTCCAATTCATATCAGTTCATGAACAAATACAATTCAACCACATCACCACCGACTCAATCTGCCGAATAGCGTGCAATATCTTCTTGAAGACAATACCAGCAGGCTACCTCAAAAGCACTTAATGAACCAGCTTCGGTTCATCCCATTGATCCAATGCACTCAATATTTTTGTGCGAGATACGTTAAAAGGAGCTGTCAATAACGTGAAGCAGTAAATCTCAAAACACTCTATCTCGAATAATTATTTTGCACTTGTCTGGAGGAACAAAGAGAATTACGAATTTCATTCAATTAATCTGTAGCGGATGGACGCGAGGAAAAGTTTTGCTTGGTAGAAGGCCACACTGGTGGAATCGTCTGTTCCCGGCACATAATATCCGACTCTGAGCCTTTAGGGTGTAACCTCTCACCACCCGCCTTTCATAGGCGATGTTTAATTAATGAATATCGTTTGGGATTAATGCCAAGCCTCCCCCCGCTCTCTGAAGACAGGCCTCGGAAACCCCCTAATGGGGGATCAAATGGATGAGATATATTAACCCTTAGCACGCCAGTTGTGTGAATCTGGGACTGCAGTTTAATTCGCTGATTGGAGGGATTGTATACAGGTTTTTCGAGGTTTTCTCTGCAGGTGATTTTTGCAGTTGAGTAGGCATTTGAATATTGAATAAGTTTTTAGACGCTCGAGACATTTGAATAATGGTGCTTGGAATGAAAATGTGTTGTTGATGTTTTGTTTTAAGGAAAGGCGGAAACTAGGTTTGATGTTCTCTTAATAGAAAATGGCATATTTATCATTCGATTTTTAAAGATTTTGACATTCGTATCAGAACTCAAAATATAATTTTTTAAAAATAAAATTAACTTTCCTGATTCTTTAAACTTGTTTCGCATAGCTCTAATAAGTCGTTTCTGCAATAAAAGCGAAGATATTTTTGTTTATATAGAAGCGTATTTATATTACTTCAAAAATAATGATTAATTATTATAAACAGGTGCGTGCAAGTATGTTTACTGCCAACCGCATGCATCTTATTTTATAAAACTCCAACAACTGCTTTCCATATTCCTTATGCAATGTTTATTTATAACACAATATGATAAAATTTCATCAGGAGAGTGTTTCTACCGAAAGAATCTAAAATTTAATACTTCCATTACCAACCACTCATTAACTTCATTCATTCCGTTCAACAAATCAAAAAATTTTATTTGGGTTTTATTTAGTATTTTTAAGCATATTTACATCCACCTATTAAAAGATGCTTTTTTAAAAAATATATTATTTTCCTTTCCTTAGAGGCACAAAAGAAGAGATCAGTTTAGAGAAGAGATAAAGGTTTTAAGAATCGATTAAAGATATCTTTAGACACAAAAAGAGACTCCTTTCATATTTAATATACTTTTCCATGGTGTTTATCCCTTCTGTCATTTCTTTAACCAACAACTGATATTTATTAAATTCTATGATACGAAATTCATAAACTTTTCAATGCCCGTTGAATTTTAAATATATTAATTAATTCAAAGCAAACTTGTCACCTGTAAAACTATTACGACATTTTAATCATTCAATGCTTCATTTTCTTTTACCATTGTCGCAACATGTGTTTAGATTTCACAAAGCAATTCAAACTCGAAATATTTCCAACTTTATTGCTATTCCTATGTTTTTGTCAGCTTCGTATATTTACTAATATCTTTGCAAAAATTCTATAAAATTGAAATTAAGATGTGAAAATAGTTATAATTTTCGAATTAGACGAAAACCTTCTTTACAAGCGTATAAACTTTATTTTTAGTTCAAAATCAACTCAAAAATTTTACTTACTATTTCTCATTAATTCTTTATCGTGTACAGACCTCAAGAAAAATTACCATAGTTTCATAGACTTACACGATCTAAACGGTCGTGAAGGTCAGCTTTCAGAAGTATGGCTTATATGCTAGCCCTTTCCGATTTGTGTTGGAAAAATATACTCTTTCTAATATTAGTAAAAAAATATCGAAGCTTTTGAAAAATTTGTGTTGAAGGAAAACTTTTATAGTTTAATATAATCTAATAGTTGATTACAGAAACCCCATGAGTCAATTCTTTTTTTCAAAATCGCGTTTATGCTTTTTTCACATTCTAAAGGAGTACATAATGAGTACATAAAACATACATACATAATGAGTGAAGAAATGACAAGAGTAAAGACACATTATAGGTGTATAAATTTTACCAGGTAAAAAAAATATTATTGATTTAAAAAATTTATTACTTTTTTGAAGCTCCCAGAATTTTGATATTATTGACTCATGTTGTTTCTGCAATAAACGATTCAATTAGACTCTATAAGTAAGATATTTAATTCACCTATCTGTGAATTTCATCCTTTAATTTGCCCCCCTTTCCTTTTTCTTTAATTTTGAAACATTTCGCAGTTTTAATGTAAATAGACAGATTAATGTAATTAAATAAGAGGTTAATTCACATGACTGTGAATTTCATCCTTTAATTTTCCCATTTTCCTCCTTTAATTTTGAAAATTTTAACAATTTAATGTAAATAGACAGATTAATGTAATTGAATAAGAAAGAGATTTAATTCCCATAACTGTAAATTTCATCCTTTAATTTGTCCATTTTCCTCCTTTAATTTTGAAAAGTTTTGCAGGTTTAATGTAAATAGACAATTAATGTAATTAAATAAGAGGTTTAATTCTCCCAACTGCGAATTTCGTCCTTTAATTTGCCCCCTTTCCCTCTGGGATGCAGCTCGCTTTCTTCATCATCATCATCAAAAGGCATCATTTACCGATGCATCAAGAGAGGAGCACCAATTACAAACGCCTCCAAAAATATTTCATCGGTGCTTTTCTATTGGCCGCCAACCCCTTGCGTGTTTTTATTTGCACTCTCTGGGCAACGCCACTTCCCTTTGTGGTATCTCGATGCGGAGAAATGTAGACGTGTTCCCTCCGCTTTCCTTTTATCATCATTATTTATTTTTTTAATCTCCCTCGGTCCATCCATTTATTTCACCTGATAGGGTAATATCTCAACAAGATATTTCTTGACTTCTGGTACCTCCATTAGGCGCTCGGTGGGGATATTTTGTAATTAATGTTTGTTTCTTGTGATGGAGAAGGCTAATGATGTTTCTTTTATCGGCTTCTCAACTTTGAGAAATGCAAAGATTACAACAATTTATTTTTCAGCTCCAGGTATTGCAGGTGCGCTGAGGACAACAACGAATTATTCATCATCAACGTTCATTTTTATTACAATGGAATGGAGGAATTGATACCGATAAAAGGCTTTTCCAGTGTTTAATTCTTTTTATTACCAAGTTGCCAGTTTGAGGCTCTTTGATCATTTTAACGGTTTCTCGTATCGTTTTGGGAGCCGTTTTCCTCTTAAAGTTTAATGATGCTTCTGAGTTGTTATAATTCTAGAAGAGGAAGATTAACAGTAGTCTGCTAAAGAAACCTGTAATGATGGTGTTCCGCTTTTTTCAGTTTATTATTCTAATTTTATTTATTTTCACTATTATTTTTCTGAAATACCAATCTCCAATATAAAGATTTGTGTTTTATATATAAATCACAATGAAGAATCCTTATTATACACAGCCTGCTTTTCAATATTTGTTCGCGAGGCATCATGCACATATGCTTGATTTATTTAGCAATTACTACCTTTGTTTGAATTATTCAGTATTAACATCGATTACCAGTCTATCTCCTTTGCATACATAGCATGGATTTACTTTTTTTAATTGTGCATATGCACATTGCTTGATTTATTTAACACTAACTGTCCTTGGTGACCGGCTTATTCAATCCAAAATGCTGACTTCGTTTCGTTTAGAACAAAATATTCAGCATGATTTCGACAACCAGCGTATCTTGCCTTTTTTAAAAATTTTATTACTTTTTACTACCCATGCCGTTCCGGCCTTTCCGTAAGGATGTAAGGCCTAAAAACGTATCTTGCTTGGATAAACAGCAGGCATTTTGGTTTTTCTTCATAATTCTAAATACATATATGCTCGAGTTATTTGGCAGTCAGCTTGTTCTAAATACTATCGACTTTGTTTCGCTTTTGTTTGAATTATTCAAACAAATCAATATCAATATCTATATATATATATATATAGGCTTCTGTCAATTTTTCAATAGCATGTTTTACTTTAATGAACTCAATACCATGTTTCAGTTCAATCCAACATATTTGTTTCGAGTTGGACTTAACAAAGATAGTTGGACATTTAAACAAAAGTGTTTGCCGGCGAACCCTCCCTTAAATCAGTTTACAACTATTAATACGCTTCTGAAATGTCAATCAGTTACATGTTTTACGATAATCAACTCAATACCAAATATCAGTACAATTCAACAAAACTGTTTTAAAGTCAGACTTCTTTTAAATACGAGTGTACAATAGCAAAGCCAATTTAAAAACAGGTTAGAATGAATAATTACAATACCAAATTCAATTGAACACATTTTTTTTGGAGTTGTCTTACCTTTAAGTCCAAGTGTGTGTTCTTAAAATTAATTTAAAATGTCTAATTATGTTTTATTAGAACATTTTTAAAATAAACAAGTTCTTATTTTGATACCAAGATGATACAACGTGTATGTTTACAAAGCATTTTCCATTGTTGTAAAACAATTTAATACCCTCACCATGTGTTTCTTTTAAAAGTGTCAAGTAGTTGAATATTTTTTCGTGATAACTGTTTAATTTATTTCCAACAATTATTATTTTTTCAGTTGCAAAACTTAAATACGACATATTTGAGCTTTATATAAAAATCAGTGCGTGTGAAACATGTTATTTTCTCTATAGTTTATCATCAGTCATAATTGAAGAAAGGAGAAAATTATGCCCATCAAAATTTCCTACAAGGATGGTATTCCATTTTTTTGTTTGTTAATGTTACTTTATTTATTTTTTATTTATTTTTTTGAATTACAACTATTCAATCTATATCGATTCAGTTTTATATAAATCATTATAAATTATCTGTGTTACATTTATCATGCATTTTGACTTTTCTTTAAAGTGCATAAAGATCTTATGCTGATATATTAAGTGATTGGCGTCACATTTGGGTTCAGTGGCGCATGCATGCGTTCAAAGAAGAAATTTGATATTAATTTAATAACATAGATTTTAAAAACTTTCAAACGCTTCCCTTCTAAATATTTTATTTTATTAAACTTCATAAAAATTTGAACGTAGCAATTGTTCAAATAATTTCCTCAATAATTCTGTCGTATCTATAAAAATTATGTATTGCCACTACCCACTTATACCTTTGAGTTAAATTCATTTAATAATAACGCATCATTCTAATAAATATACAGCCATATCACTGCATGTATAATCAGGAAGCAATCTGCATGATTCAAGGGTGGTAAATAGTTAGTAGCTAACTTATATAAAAAAAAAATACTCATAGAATTATAACAATACAAAAAAAACTCATTTCTAGTTAAAACAGAAAAATAAAGACTATTATGAAAATAATGAAATGAAATGAATGCCTAATGAAAACTGTTAAAGCTCGATTTCGATATAATGATGATCAAAATGCGAATTATTTACATAAAATTTCATTCTTAGTGGGATTAATATTATTTATCATTTTTAGTGGTAGAAACCCGAAATGATTTAACTTAGATATCCTTAGATTAAGTGGAAATTTGTGATTACTTCATACTTTCTTTCCATGGGTTATTCTGTTAATAATGATGGTCTTTTCCAACAAAGAACGTATTTTTACAACTTGAAATACATACATCCTTTTATGACCAAAGCCAGCAAAGCGAAAACAAAATGCACAACTTCATTCATTCCTCTGTGATAAATATACAAAATCCCCCTGAACTAACTCTTTGTACCAAACCGCCATTCGCCTGAAATTTTCACACTTGACCCAGCTTCCCAAGTTTTGGTGTATTTTCGTACCTTGACAGCTTAATATCAACAAAGGACGTACTTCATGCTTGCTGAAGACGCGCACATTCCTATTCAGTAAAACGGAAATTCAAGGCACAGGCGAACTTTTGAAAGAGCCCTGAATTACTCTTTCCAGGGCTTTTCCGGCGTTGCGAGATTTATCTTGCTAAGTTTACTTGCAAGCTGCAACCCAACTTTCCGGTGATGCTCGAAGAATTTGGAGAATTCTTCAGGGAGATGCTGTACCCCCTTCATATGTCTCTCCCCCCAGGTTTCTTTTTCGAGGCTTAATTTGTCCGTCACGACGCTTGTAAGAGGGACACGGGCAATTCTTTATCCTGTGTGTTTAAGATAAACCCGAGACTTCATGGTTGTTTAGGCTTCGAGACGTCTTAAGATGCGACGCGTCTGTGGCAAGACGCTGGCTGCTTCAAAGACGACGCTCGGCGAGAGGGGCGACGTTGTCAATTTATAGTCACTTGGTTTAAGGTGTGGAAAATTGAAGGAGCGACATTTCGACAACTTCCTCCTCACTAGGCATACACAGAAAATGACATTTTGTAACTTTTCTGTTTTTGCTTTGTCGAAGAAAAAGTTTCCAAATCTTCTTCGCTTTCATCATTTCTCTTAGAAAATTGAAGAATAAATCTCATGAATAATTGATCAATATAAAAGGACATACAAGAATAATCTTGATTAATATGTGATGGCATGGGTAGCATTGAAACTATTTATATGGCTCACAGTTGATTCAAACTTGTGTAATTACTTTTCCCATCTTTCTGAAGTTTCCATTGTTTTTCTTTCTTTCTTTTTTTTCTTTTCTTCCTTTTTTATTTGTATTATTAATTAAATAACAATGAAAAATTGTAAGTTCATTTTTAATATTTTTTCACAAGGTCCTCGAATTCTTGATTTTCTTAATTTTTAAATTTTAAAATTAAGAAAAGTGTTATTCCTATTTTAATAAATCTGTTTTCTATTTTTAAGTATTGAGTATTCGTATATCTGAGTAGTTCTGTGACATTTAATTATTTTTGCATGGCTTCTAATAGCCTGGTTCATGAAGTAAATAAATATATTTTGATTTGATTGAGAATTTGTTTTTTAAGAAGTAGATGAAACGTTCTACGAAATTCAACACTTAAAATATAGGCGTAGATAAAAAGAATTCCTGAATTCATAAAATCTTTTGAAGATAATTTTAAATATATTGATTTTATTCAAATATTTATATCTAAAACCCTTAATGCTTTAATAGTCTCATAAAAAGTGCTAGAGTTTCACATTTAAACTATATTTTTTCCTCGATATCCTTAAAAAGCGGATATAATATTTCTCAATTCAATGAAATAAAAACATTGATTAATAATAATACGATTGCTCTCTTATTTGGTTTTATTAAAATTATTTTAATGGTAGAAAGCGAAGTTGCATTAAATGACATATTTTAAGCATTTGTAAAAAAAATATTTTTAAAAAATAATACCTTAAAGAATATCTTCTAAAAAATCATTTCTAAATACAATGTAAATGTTTTCAAAATTTATAGCAAAGAAGGATTTATTATTTTTAAAAAAATAAACAAAAATTATTTCCTCGACAACAATGAGCTGTTGATTTTCTTAAATATTTAACAATTTGCTTTATTGCTATGCTTTCCTTTTCTTTATTTTCAATATCAAGAATAATGTAACGCAATTTCCTACATGTTTGCGTGGGAAATTTAACCTAATATAATGTTATCCGTTAAAATAAATATGCCTGTGTTAAAAAAGCGTGTTAACCTCATCCTATTCGTGCAACTAAATTTGAAAATTTATGCCAGTTTTCCATTGCTGTATATTCTTTTTTCTTTATCTTCAATAACAAGAATAACATAATGCAATTTCTTATACGTGTGTGACGAATGCATTCAATATAACGAATTATATTAAAATAAACATTGATGTGTCAGAAAGCGTTTTAACCTCTTTATATGCGAGCACATAAATGTTAAAACGTAAGATCATTCTCTTTCTTTGCAATCTTCCATGACTTGATATACCACGGTACAGAACACATACTACAACAAGAAATTTAATGTAATGTAATACGCTAAAATAAATATGCCTTTGTCAAAAAGTGAGTTAATATCCTCACATTTGTGCACCTAAATTGGAAAAAGTAATGTTATAACTACTGTTGGATATTCTCTTATCTTCAATACCAATAATAATAATATAATACAATTTAGTATACGCGTGTGACGAATTTTAAGTTGTAACCATGAATATAACGAATTATATTAAAATAAATATGCATGTGTCAGAAAGCGTGTTAACCTCATCATATGCGTGTACATAAATGTTAAAAAGAAATATCACTCTCTTTCTTTGCAATCTTTCATACCTTGGTAGACCATGGTAGAGAACACATACTACATCTTGAAAATCAGCCAGAGTTCAAATTTAACCGCGGAACCTAATTTGAATTCTTTCTCGAGACAAATGAATAATCTCCTGACATTCTCCGTCTAAAAGGTGAAACAGAATCTCCTTGGAACACTCTTTTGCTTATGTTATTGGCCCTCTTTCTGCTGCAGCAAGAGGGTCCTCTCGGCAATGAATCGCTGAAACACGATAAGCTTGCAGGAAGAACGAACGCGAGGTTCTAAATTCATCTGCGGGGTCTCCAAAACGCGCTGTCATGGCTTCAGATTGTTAGATGAACTGCAGTGTGGGCGTTTTCGATACACAGCAGTGAAAAATGGAAGTTTTGCTTTTGACTAGTGTGGCTGGATTTTTTGTATACATTTTTTTATCTCTCTTTTTCTTGGTTTTGATGTCGTCAAATATCTTCTCATTATCAGCAAAGAAAAACATTAAATTCAGAAGGATAGATTTACCATCTCGGTTGAATTTTTTTTCCAGCAAATGCTTACTTTAGATCATATTTATACGCAGTTTCACGGATTTCTGCTATTGGATGTCCCATTCAATAGAATTAAGTGTTTAGAGAAGAAAATTGATATAGATAAAAAGGAAATGAGATATGAGGAGGAAGGGGTTTGTCATTTTCGGTAGCTTAGAGGACAAAGGGTATCAGCGGAAACATCGTCAGAATCCAGTTACACTTTTGAGGAAAGCGAAATCTCAAAAATTTTCATTTTGAAAACTTTTTCAATGGCTTCTTGTTTTCCAGTCTATGAGTACAAGATTTTCATTAAAAGTGAAAATTACAAATACAATATAGATACAGGAAGTGCAGCATACCGGACATTTGGATGCCCACTTTTTCAGACAACTCAGAGACAAATATTTTTCGGGAGATTTAGAAAATTCTGGGACTGTTGCGAACTAATAATAGCCATGCGTTGGTTCTTAAGATGAAGAAACTTTTAGAAAAAAAATATCTGACTGAATGAAACTTTTAATGATAGATTTTCGTTCTTTGTAATGTTAACGTTGACGACTGAATTTATTTTGTGTAATTTTTTAGATTGTTTATCTTATTTTGGTTTTTGAATATATAATACTAAATTTACTGAGCGTTTCACATGCATCAATCTGTAATAATTGTTTTTGAAAGTAAATTTCCTAATGTGTGATTCCTGTTGGATGGATTGCCCGTACCGCATGCGTATTGTTGGGCGGTGGTAAATACTCTTTGATATGAATATTGATCAGAATACTGTTAGTTTCACTTCCTGAACATCATTCTACATTTCAGTATCAATATTATTAAATCCAAAAACATTGATAATAATGATAAGTAAAGTGATTCTAATTAAATGAATATTAAGGTATTCTACTCTCTAAGCTTATGTGAACATCTGGACATGAAAAATCTTGTAAATATTATGAAATAAATTAGAATATTTCAAGCAAATAGCAAAGATTTGTTTTGATGCTTTTAATCAATATCGTCCAATCTTGAAAAGCTTTGAATTGCAATTGGAAAATATCTTTCTTTTTCATTTTCAAGTAATTGTTTTTTAACACCTGTATATACAGGCAAAATACCATCGTTCTTTGTTTCAAAAAAGAAAAAAATAGATAAATTATATAAAAATATTTTTAATACACCGAAGGTGTTAGATAATCGGTTAGTATAAAACTTAATAAGAAGAATCGTCTTCTGATTATTTAATAAAAGATGACTTTTTATAATAAGTAGTAATCTATAAACTCTAAAAAAATCTCAATACCTATGCTATGAAGACATTAATTACTATGCAATTCTGGCTAATCATAGGATGTTCGGTAGAAAGTAGATAGATCAACCACAAACGATATAAATTTTGGTAGCCAGTTGATGGACCAACCGCAACAGAAATAATTCTATTATTAATTATACATAACTATAGTTCAGCTTAGTAATGATACAAATAAGAGCAATCCGTCACTGAATGAATAACATTTCCGAGATATCAGGATATAAATGTTTAAAAGCAGGAAGTTCAGCTTTTACCTTCTCCACTACTCTAAGAATAAAGAATACCAGATGAGAATTTCTGAAAAAACCATATGGATACTAGACCATTATAGAAAACTAGAAAATCACCCGTCATGGTATGACGGGTGCAGATTGCCTCTTCATTCGAGAGATTTCCCGTCAAATTTGACGTGTTTAAATAGATATATATGCTAGAGAAATGCTTAACATTGATTGAAAATAAATAAAATAAACACATGTTTTATGACAAGAAATATTTTTTTTTATTTACGTATTTCTTTATTCGAAGAACCTCTTGGTAAACAACATTCCGTGTGAAGTCTTTTTCGTTGTTTAACAATTTTATTATAATTCAACAACCATGAAATTCTCTCTTTGGCAAACGTAAGTCAAACATTAAAATTTCAAAGGAATTCTTTTTCGAAATTCTAATCAAAACAAAGAACTTCTCTGCTTGTCAAAATGTTGCCAAAAAATATTATCAAATTATATCATCACGATTGCAATAAATAATCAGATGAATCGTGGCGTCCAAATTATATCACGCGCATATGTCACTGACGTAATTACTACTTTCTATTGAAAAACGGAAATTAATTTGAAATATATGATTAATATAATTTAAAATTTCTCAGGCACTATTGATCATAGAGAGATAAATTTTATATCAATCGATAGAAAATTTTATTTCACTGTTTTTGAGCTGTTAAATTTGAAATTAGAACTGCAATTACTTTTTTAAATTTAAAATTACTAAAATTTAGGTTCTCTAACAATGAAATAATGCTGCTTAACGTCTCGCAGTGTTATGGCGTGAGTTTTATTGTTGCTGACATCAGAACGTTACCGAGAGACAGATCTGGGCTATTATATTAGTAATATCGTAATTCAATTTATGAATTTGGTTTTTGAAATGAAAAATAATAATAACAAGTACAGGAAAATGTTGAAACCTCGGAGAGTTTCTGGGACATTCTTAGAAAAAATAATTTTGGAAATAAAAAAAATCTACATGCAAAATAAATAAATAAATGAAAAAAATTAATTTCTAAACTAGTGTTTGTGCATTTATGCATCAAAAGTGAAGATCTGTTTAAATAAAGGAAATTGAAAATTACATAAGTGATAACTATTCATGAAGGAATACATTTCACATTTCTCATGTTTAGTTTCGAAGATACCTTTGTGTGTGTGTGAAACACACTTTTTTTTACTATTCTTAAGGTAGGAAAATCTTTAAGTGACATGCATTTAATTTTAACATTCGAATTTTCTTTAATAACTGATTGAGCGTGCTAAAAAATAGAGACAAACTGTTATCAATTTTTACCCAAGAAGGAATCCTTCATTAATTTCCCATTAGTGGTCGTTAGAAGCAAGGAAAACTTTTGCAGAGTCATATGTTAATTTATCACTTTCTTTTAACAAACTGTAATGAAAATAAACTTTCAGAAAAAAATACCAAATGCATTCTTAATAGAAGTTAAGATCTACGCTAAAAAATTACTGGCGATTTTGTTTTCATTGGCACAAGGATAGCAAGACTTGCCTTCTAACTTTCAGTTTGAACTTTTTGAATTCCTTTATTAGAATATTGATAAATTTTATTGTATCTGAGGGGATATTAATGGCAAAAGACCAATATTCGGTCAAACTACGACAAAATATAACCTATAAAGCATGTCATTATTTATCTACTTATGAAAACAACATAATTTTTTTCATTTTTTTAACCAGGAGCACGTTATATCTGCATCGACGGTCAAGTTGGTTTAGAACTAAAGTTTGCGGAGCGATGTGCCGCCTTAGATGTCGTCCTCTTCATCTGACCATGTTCTAAAATTACGAGGTCCTTCTCAAAGTAGCCTTAATGTAATTTAAAACGAGAAATTTATATGACTAATCTAAACACGTTCATTTTTCTTAAGTCTTTCCAGGATCTGTTGTTATATTATAGCAATTCATTGTCCTATTATTACTAAGAATTATATTTTCAACATACTTCCTTTTCTTCCTTCTCAGCAGAGAAAACTGAACATTTATTCGTATTTAAAAGGGATTCATATCATGACTATGTAGTAAAAAAGTAGTCTTTTCTCAAATACAATTAGCATCAATTAAATCAAAAGTAGGAGGTGAAGTTGCTTACAGAAAGAAAAGTTAAAATTCAGTAATGACAAGAATGTCAAACAAATTAAAAATTATATTTACTTTT
Organism: Araneus ventricosus; assembly: GCA_013235015.1. Taxonomy (NCBI): domain Eukaryota; kingdom Metazoa; phylum Arthropoda; class Arachnida; order Araneae; family Araneidae; genus Araneus; species Araneus ventricosus. Next base: position 18,598 of record BGPR01000827.1, on the reverse strand, counting down.
CTTCGAAGTATTACTTTTTACCTGATATACATACTGTTGCAAAAGTGTAATGTCGTTTTCCTGCCTCACTGGTCTTATGTTTGGGAAGAGAGTTTTACAGGAGTAAGTATGGGATGGCCGGGCCTCGACACCTGACCTTGGCGACGAACTTGACGATCATTTTGACGACTTGGCGACAAATTTGGCGACCTTGGCGACAAATAGATGATTCCAGAAAATTCGACCCTTTTCTTGATATCTCTATTAGGAAAGAAAATACGCTCGGCTATACGAGAAAACTCCATGTGACATCACGGTCTGTCGGGGAGAGTATATAAGGGCCATGTTTGGATCAGAGAGGTGAGTGTTGATCGACTGGAACGACTTTGGAGTTTCGTCTGTTGTGCGAACTAGAAAGCTGGTGAGCTGAGCTCTATTGAAAGTGCTGTTACTGTCGTTATTAGTGATTTGCTGATTGTTTATGTTGCTAAATCTCAAAGTGCTGAATTGTTATTACCTGCGAATTGTTGTCTGTTTACGTTACTAATCTGTGCAAGATCTATTGTTTCCTGTTACCTGTGCTACTTGTTTTCCTGCATATTTGTGAACAAACCTCCATTATCCTGCGTGTTGGACTTTTTACACCATATACCCACAGAACGAGTTTTGTAAAAATACATACTTCCAAAAAACTTCATAATATCCTAACCGATCATATTTAAGTAGAGACAAGAATCTCATATTGGTTAAATAGTTCATTATATTTGGCTTTCGTAATATTGTTTCATATTCTTATACAAAATCTCATGAAACGCTTTTACATGGAATAAACATCGCTATTTTACTTGTATAGTAGTTAATTGTTATGTTGTATGAGTTCAATGGATCAGCATGTTATTAAATTAAATTGGTCACTCTCATTAAATTACTAAGAAAGTTTGCTTAAATTTTGTTCAGCATAAAGACACAAGTAGGAAAGAATGAGTTACCGAATATCATTTCAATTTTCAAGAAATATGACCACATATTGATTTTTTTTTAATTCTACAATTACAGCAATGTCTTTTGTTCTACATTATGGTAATAGGGGAAATGTTTTGAAAGAATTACATGATTCACATAATTCCTTTTCTCTGGCTGTAATGTCATCAGTTCATTCAAACAAAATTCTCGAAGAGTTAGAAGAAGAATTGTTTACTGGTTTAATCTTAGAGCATAGCTTCTTAAGTTTCTCCTGTCCATCATTAATTAATGATGAAAGAAATGTATTTAGTTTAATATAATTATTTGGTAAAATTTAATGAGATCTTCAAATCGGAAGTTATTGATTGATTATTTTTGGTTAAAAACAGTGGAGCATATGAAGGATTCAGTTTGGTCAAAACAGACTCATTCATTCTTTCAAGTCCAAAATTTCAGCAAACAAACAATGGTCTTAAAAAATTAGTTGAAAGAAATTTAAGATGGCTAGAGCAGAACAATAAGTTGTAAATTTTTTCCAATATCTGGTAACTCCTGTTACCAACCTTCGACACTCTAGTAATAGGGAGATCTTTATAGATATGAGCTTTAATAATTGTCATTGCTACATATTGAGAGAAATCTAGACTTGAGCTGACGATCTTCTGGTTTCGATTTTGTAACCAAGCTATATTTTCTCTTCCGATTTTGAGGATTATGCATTTTAGAATTTCATAGAACGGTGGAACAAAGAAATAAGCTAATGTTAAAAATTAGGTAATTATAATCTCCGTATATTGTTATAAGAAAACTCTTACAAAGATTTTCAAAGTTTGATGTGAATCTTCGATCCTTCCTTCTGCTTTTTAAACCTTACGATAGAACATTTTTAGTCTTCTGGGCTTCTAAATTCCAAAAAATCATCAGCAGAACTATCAAGAAATTCCCAGAAAGAAAAAAAAATTCTTCAAAAGAGCTTTCTTTAAAAGTTTTTCAAAAGTTTCTTTTCATTTTCAGTTCTCACCGTAAGAGCGCATCAAAACCGAAAAAATAATAAAAAAGGAGCACTCCGCTATTTTTCACTAAGCATATCCCATTTATATTTTCCCATTCATCCTAAAAGTCTAAACCGTTCTTCGAGACAAATGGAAAGCATCAAATACAGGACTGAGATGGGACACAAAAATGTTCCACCTTCTTCTCAGTTCGTTAAAAGAAAAAACAAAGAACAAAAGACAGAAGAAAATCTGATTTCTTGCATCATGGCCAAACCTAAATCTCAGAGTTGATTGTTTTAAAACTCCCTCGGAGCAGTTTTCCCGCCACTTTCCAAATGTGAGAAGGTCCAAGTGTTCCAACTCTCATGGCGAGCAACTTAGAATCACGTGAAACTCTCATCAGAGGGGGTGGTTCAGTTATGAAGGGGGGTCGAAGCTTATTCCATTCCTCTGTCTGTCTCTCCCAGAGCTTGTGATTCCGATATTATATATAATATATACCTCTACGAAACTGTTTCTCCCTCCAATCTGTCTCGTTTATGTAGCTTCGGGAAGTCTTCTGCGAGGAATTCACTTAGACCTGAAATCGTAGTTGCCAAAAATGGCGCCCTATTTGATTACTTTTTGGGAAATTCGCTCCTTTTTTTGTTGTTGCTTCTAAACGGATGAATGTGGGCTTTTCTTTGCTGGGAATAGACCCAGGCCTATATATTCCCACCTACTATCTGTGTTCTATTAAATTGTCCAATAGTGTGAAGAGGGGTTGTTTTTATATTACGATTAAAAAGTTTCTTTTGCGAGTGGTTTTGGTTCACGTCGATCAATGCTGGTTAAGTTTTGAAATTTATTTAGCTTCAAGAAAACCACATTTACGTCCTTAAAATTTAACTAGGTTGTTGATTAACTGACGCAATTGCGTTATTCTAATACTTTTGACTCATGACTATCCATAATATTCATTTTCTTTCAAATTAATTTAGTGGTGAGGAAATAATCATGATCCTAACATTTAATCAGGTTGATTTCATTTTTAAAATAAAATTCGATATTTCGTAAGCGAATTTAATTGAAATTTATTTATTTTTAGTAGTTATGTTTTCCTTCATAGTAACTGTAAATCGAGTGCTATTTTAAAATATATTTATTATGCAAGCAATAATTAGATACAAAATTTAATTTAGATTGTGAAATTATTTTTATTTATTGTTTTTATTTATTCAGACTGTTCCAGTGTTCTTCGTAAAATTATTACTTGAACTTTCTATTTAACAACAATTTTATGACTCCGTCCCCTTTTAAAGGTTTAGATGCTGTTGAAATTACTTTAAAAAGTCATTTTTATCAGCCTTTACCCATAAGCATTCATTGCATGTCAGTATTTTCCCATTATTCAAAAATCTTTTAGCTATCATAATGGTAATGAAGTTTCATTCGAAGGTATATGTTAACCTCAAATGCGAGAAGAAAATAGCATCAGCATATAAAAATTAATTCTATAAATTCTAAATCACTTATACTTTCTGGAGATTAAAATTGGGACATAGGTTCTTTTATAGCTCAAGATCTTTTTCGTATTTGTCAAAAAGTATTGAATTAATTTTATAAACAGAATGAATTAATAAGTCCTTTAACACATGAACACACACAAAAAAAATCTGAATCTAATATCTATTGTATTTTCGTTTTTTTAGTTCCTTGCCAGCTCTTATTATGATTTGTAGTACTAACTAAAGTATAAATAAAGTATTACTAGTAAAGTACCGTGGTATTAAGTAAAGTAAAAAGCAGAAACTATTATAAAAACTTCCTTATCTGGATATTAATATACTTACAGATATGGTATGAAGTTTAAAAATTATTCATAATCCGTCATGAAAATTCGAAACCCATTTTATTAAAGCCTATTTAAAAAGTAGGCAGTTTATAAAGAAAGTGAAAGCATTTTGCGCTAAGCAAAAAGAAAGATACCAATATCGCTAAATATTTTTCATCGTATTTCAACACTGCGAGAAAGAGAAGAGAGAATCAATTAAATATTAATACTCCAATGAGTAATTATGACATTTATTTTATGAGGTCTCATATATTTGAGGAGATTTTATTATTTTATACCACAAGTACAAAATATAATTATATACAGAAAAACTGTAGATTAAGGCTATACTCTAAGATAGATAATTAAAGATACTATAAATTAATGATGTACTGAAATTTTACTGCAAATTAATGTTATACTTAAATTTTCTTGTCAATAAATGTTGTAGTGAAATTCTGACTGTAAACGAACGCTGCGCTAAATTTTGAATCCAATTAATGTTTCCATATTGAAATTTATTTACAAATAAAATACTTTCATAAGTATTTTAAAGTGTTAATACTGTTTATAAAATAAATTATTGATTGAATAAGATCTTACGACTTAAATCTCGCCTTGCAATGTCTTAAATTTCATTTTAAACTGTCTATTCGATCTCATATCGTACAAAGCCTAGACTTTTCGATATCTTGAAATTCGATGACTTGTCGCATTGGTTATTTGCCGGCGGTCCCCAAGCTAACTCAACGAGTATCAGAAACGCTTCCATCTACGAGAAGTAAGTGACCGACCATCATAGAAGGATTGCATGTGGGTATCCATAAACGAAACTGAAGGGGGATCAAACACAGGGGGGCGCAGCCAATGCTCCAAATGGTACCTTGGGTTGCGTGCCTTTCAGAGCATTCCATAGCGTGTGTGTACCAGGTACCATCCCGCAAAAGCACGCGACGTCGCGGGATTCGGCTAAAAGACCTCAGAGTGGTCACATAAACCATTCGCCACAAATGTGGGGGGAAGGGGGTGCCATTATGCGTGCCATTTATGAGAGGAGGGGACTCAGTGTCTCAAACTTCATAATAAAACTTCCACATGTGGGATGCTGCTTCCCTCCTTTTGTTTTATGAAGCTTCATATAAAAAGCAGATTACTTATCTTAAAACAGTTTTGGCACGTAATCGGGAAAATTCATCATTCCAAGGTGGGTGTAATAAAAAAAAAAAATGAAATGTTATTTAGCATGTGGTGAAATGTTTAAGACAGCATTTTTTTCATCATTGTTACAAGTGAAAGTTCCTTTTTCATTTAAAAATACTTCGTTTTGCAACGGCTAATTTTATATCCCATTTCTTTCTTTTTTCTTATTAGGTAAATAAAGAAATCTATTCTGAGTGCTATACTCACATTTAAAATAAAATGAAATTTAATTAATTGCTTGATCAGAATGAATTCGTGCAAAGTTATAATCAAAGATTTCTGACAGAATACTCATTTAACGCTACTCCTTCTAAGTTTATCTAACTGATATCCATTTTAATTGACTTCAGTTACGATTTTTGGCGTTTATGCCTAAATAACTGATTTTCGAAATTTTTATTTTTTATTTTTCTTAAAGATAAACGTAACGTGTGAACAGGGTGATTCAAAAGTAGGTAAATAAAATTTAAATGTATGTCAGGCGCACAGAAACAATTCATTTTTAAAATAGAGCATTGCGTCATAATCGAAGGGGGAACCGTTAAAAGAGGCTCTTTACCAATGAATTTAGTAAAAGAAAAGAATGAAGTGTATAACACACATTTAATGGATTGAAAATTCGCAATACTGCATCAACGGAGTTGCAGGAAAAGCATCATTACAAATCGTACGCAGCATTCATAGATGAATGGCAATTCGGGCGCAATATCAACAACAAACCTTTTGCGTACATAATGTAAGTATTTAGAGAATTTGCAATCGAAACGATATGCACTTCGTATATTTATATCCATGCAACTCTGTTGGTGTGTTATCATGAATTTCTATTCAACTATACCTGCGTTGTTTAGATGGAGTATCCTTTTCCTTTGGTTAATTCACTGACAAATAATCTCCAGTAGCTGTCGCCCTTTGTGTTTGCGGCCACATATTCTATTATAAAAGTGACTTAGTTCTGTGCTCCTCAATTACCTTTAAAGTTTGTCGAAACAGTTTTGAACCACTCTGAATATTTTAACAATCACAGTTAGAGATTTATATTGGTTTAGATGAAAAGTTAGAATTCAACAAAAATTTCACTTAGAATTGAACCGAATCAAAACGGTATTTTTAGTGTATCATCTTTTCAGTACATCTTTTTTCCATTATTTACTTTCAAATTTATTCTATATTTGTTGTGAAAATTGATCAGATGACGATATTTCGTTCTTGAAATAATTTTTAATGCGATTTTTAATAATTTTGAATTTTCAAAACGTGAATAAGAAAACGAAATAGGAATAAAAAATTTCTGTGCATGACAATAATTACTGTGCAACGATTTACTTATGAAGCTGTAGTGAATCTTTAAAAAAATATTATGTTTTCATTTGCAGAAAAGCCACTTATTTTGATTGTTTCATATTTAATTTTTATGTTGTATCTTTTCTTGTAGCGCAAAACTTGCTATGCATTTGAAGCATCGATTAACATTTTACTGGTTTTCCCAAGAAATTTTATTTAAAGGAAATTTTTATTTTTAAAGGAAATTTTTATTTTAGTTAAAAAATATTCATGACATATATACTTACTTTCGAAAATTATATCCTAACCTTCATAGCATTCCTTAATTTTTACACTGATTTACAAAACTGTTCTAATAGTATTTCATTGTCAAGATATTAAGATTAATTTTTTAAAGTTAACAAACGCAAAACTTACTCTACTTTTGATGCATCGATTAACATTTTCTAAAAAGAATTCTTATTTTAAATATATCTTAATTTAAAAATATGCATGACATGCATGACATGCATATTTTTATGCATGACAAATATGCATGACATTATTTCCTAACAATCTTTAATTTTTACACTGAATTACAAAACTGTTCTAATAGTATTTCATTGTTAAGATACTTAGCTTATTCTTTTAAAGGTTTCTATTTGTGAGATAACATTTAATATATAAAGCAGCTTAGAAGCCTTTCAAAAATATTTTACAAAGGAAGTTTTAATTTCTTACAAAGGACTTAAATTGCTGTATAACAAAGGTGCCAAAAATCAACTTTATGGAAACTACAAACTCTTTTATTCACATATAGGATGAACTTCTTTGATACGATTTAGTTCTGAGAAAATGCGGAACTTTTCTTCCTTGGCGTTGCGAATAATGAAATTACAAGAAGGTAAACATCTGGTGGATTCAGGAGCTAAAAGAACTGGAAACATCTGTTGGTTTAGGCTAAGAAACGCAAACTCCCCAACATTTCCTCCCATGGCTGTAAAAATATGCAGCCATTAAGAAAGTTGGGAATTATAAACTATGCGATATATCATGTTGCTGAGAAGGGTTCATTTGTATAAAAAATATTTTTTCCAGTTTAAATATGTATTTAAATAAATGTAGCGGGAAATAAAATGATGCCTCTTGAAAAGACTGTAACTTTATAAAGGAAGATATTTTATTTTGAGCTCTGAAATAGTAAATATATTTTTTAGCATTCATTTCTTGGTGTAAAGATACTCATTTAACAGTAGGCCGATGATGAAATTTTGTGCATATGTTATTAGTTCATCATATTCAGTTAATTTTGATTATTTGGAAGATTCGAACTTTGATAATGACAACAGCAAAATGCTTTTAAGTGGAAAATAATGAAAAATAACATTTTATCTTATTTCAGAATCTTAGGAAACTGAGAATTCAACGAAATAAAAAAAAACTAATCAGCATTCTCGTCTCTTAAGTTCATACATTTACTGAGTGCTTCAAAACTGAAATGAGATTTAATTTTGATTCGAAGGCGATAACTATATTATTAGAAGCAAATGTTGTATTTGGCACTTACAATTTTATTTGTATTTATTTCAAATTTAATATTCATGCAATAACTGAAGAATTTCTTTAAAAAATATATATAACCTTTAGTAGTATAAATTATTAATAGATATGAATGATTAAATAAGGTGCATCGCTACAGATTCTAAATAACTAAAACACTTTTCGGAATATATAAAAAAATATGACATTAATTGTTTCGGAAAAAAAGACACACGTGTTTCATTTTTGAAAATAATGTCGAACAGGACATCTTAAACTGTGGATTACGACCCCAAGTGGGGTCGAGTAGAAAAAATTTAAGGCCGCGAAAACTGTCAGAATACTGCTTCAGATGATTGTATGCATATAAGCAAAAACAGTTAAGAAATCAATCTTGACTTAAAATGTTTCATAAAATTTTCAGAATAATATCTTTTAGTCTCAGAAAATTTTCTTCGCCAAAAAAAAGTGTCAAGTGGAAAAAAGTTTAAGAAGCGCACAATATATCCGTTTTCTTGCTAGATAATATAAATTTTCTTTAAATATGGCTTTTTTAGAATTCGAATTATTCTATTTACTCTTCAGGTAAGAATCGCAATGTAAATTGCAGAATAATTATATAAAAATAATTAACATTTCGTAATAAAAAAGGGAATATTTTTAAGATCATTGTAAATTATACAAAGAGAGGTGAAAATTTGCTTTTTATTCAATTTCATCTTTTCTAAAACATGGATCCATTTTGCTTGTTATAACATTGAAAATTTTGTAGAATATTTGACATAAAATTTCGTTTAACCACTACAATTAATTTTGTAGGCTGAAAACAAAATAAAATATTTTTATTCTTTTAACTATTTTTTACCATTCTAAAGATTTTTTTAATTCGACCAACACTTTTTTATGTTGCCACAATAAATAAGCTTTTTTTTGTCACTGCTCCCATGCATTAAGTATTTCCTGTTCAATAACTTAGAAATTTTTTTTAATTAATAGGAAAAAAATTCGCTCATTACTAGTTTTTCTAATACAGCGCAAAAAATTAAGTGAAAAACCATGGCACTTACAAAAAAAAATACTGCTTATACCAACTTTTTTCCCTTCCTTTTCTGCTTGTAAACGATTAAAAACATCGGTAATGTGGCGAGAGTTAAAAAAAAGTAAACATAAAACAAGCTCGTCATTAGAAAAATCGGTAGAGCGGCCAGTTAAAAATATCTGAAATGCAGTCACGATCTTGTAATAATACGTTGGATGTAATGACTCCCGAGCAACCAATAGGGGGAGCTATTCACGTTGCCGACAGTTGCCAGATTGCGTGGTTGGTGGAAATATCGAAAACATCAATCGATATTATGATACCCCCACCTCTTTTGTAATCTAGGTGGTATTATTTACGCATGCGTTTGCAGTAAGGCACGAGCGGAGGATAGGTTCATCGGCGCTTTTTAATGCCAATATTTGGTGGTCAATTAAAGCGATTTTTGTCTTCTTTTCGCTCCTAGTTCTTTTAGGTTTTTTTTTTAATGTGAAGTTAAAAAAAAAAAAAAAGCTTCGAGAGTTTTGGATTTTTTTCCGATGTTTTAATATTCTGCTTAGTCGTTCTACTTTTTTAATGACTCGGTGACTCGGAATTTTGTTTGTTTTGTTTTCGCTGAAAATTTAGTTTAATCAAAAAACTTAACAGAAAAATTATAGCTGTTTTTCTGGAAAAAGCAGGGTGTGCATTCATATCGTTAATATGTATAGGCGTGTCGTTTTTTTTGTGATTTAAAAAGTGCATATTCATAAACTATTTCACTTAATTAATTTTTTAGATCTTTAACTTTCCCTCGAAATATTATTATCGACTTAACATTATTCTGATATATTGATGAACTGTGCCTGGAAATTTACAAGTTCCTAAAATTTTCATGCAAAATTTTAGTATGCTCATTGGAAATCGTAAGAAATTGTCTGAATTCCCACTATTCATAAAACCGGTGATAAAGATTCGACTTCGCGACTTTCGGGTTCCAGATTCGAAACCCGATTCTACCATAGAATATTCGTGTATGTGGCGGTGCACGCTAAATTTGACGTTCAGGGTCGAACATCCTACTATTGACGGGCCGTGAAAGTCTATAGTTCCGTCTCAGGTTCCTTGTCATCTGATCAAAGTTCAAAATTACGACAAAAATCAAAATTGCCCTGCTTGAAAAAAAAATGCTTGAAAATATATTTAATGTCAACATAACTAAAAAATTTTATTTTAACTTTAAAAAAACTTTTATTATAACTAAACAACTTCTTTTTCTTCGTATGAACCAATGCATGGAAATCCTTATTAGTTCGTAGTAACTCCGAAATTCACAGAGATATATCAATTCTTCAAATGCAATCAATCTGATATGAAAATCTACATTATTATGCAATTGGAATATAAAAATCGAAGAATACCATCACATACAATTATATTTTTATACAACACACTGAAAAATAACTTTTTCCAATCCAATCTCGCAATTTGGTATTGCATTTCAATCCGAAACGCTTGAATATGATTCGTTTCGATTCCTATATATTAAAAATTTCGCAATAAACATTAAAAATTTCGCAATAAACATTAAAAATTTTCATTAACACATTAAAAATTTTCACAATAAACATTAATGATTAGCAGCCTAAAAGATTAATTGTGCTTTCAGTGGAATGTTTATATCCTAATGAATTTTATATAAGAACATAATATATATATTTTATATTTTATTATAAGAATTTAATGGACGTGATTGGAATTAGTAAAATTTTTATATGCTTTTTTACGAAGAAAAAAAGTATTTTTTCAGAAATATTTGCACCTTCAGTTCCATTTCCACAAAAGAAATTTAACAAATTAATCTTCTCATCAGGTGCATTCATTTGATTTGGGATTGCGAATAACTTTTAAAATTATTTTAATTCTTAAGCTTCAAACATTAATCCTTTGTGGACGAGTGTCGGCAAATAGCCGCCCAAGTCTTTTTACCTCTCGTCCACAGCCACGCTCGCCCGTCGGGCGGCTCCGTCCTCAAAAGGTTAATATTATATCTAAGAGCGTTTATCACTGTCCTGACATAGGCATCCTCTTGACGAGAAATACAAACTTGGAAATTTATTTTCAACAACAATTGTTACGGATTGGTCCTCATGGTAAAAAGGTAAATTGAAAAATACAAATTAAAAAAAATAATAATAAAATTGTCAACGTATCTTAAATTTTCAATGTATGCGAAAAGAACTTCAAACGTCAGCATTAATGTTTCAGAAAAAAAACAGTCTGTCATTGCAATTTTCAATCATTTATAACTTTAACCAAAATTCTTTTTCTTCGTATGAACCAATGCATGGATATCCTTATTAGGTCGTAGTAACTCCGAAATTCACAGAGATATATGAATTTATCAAATGCAATCAATATGGTATGCAAATCTTCATTATTACGCAATGGGAATATAAAAAATCGAAAAATACTATCACACGCAATTATATTTTTATACAAGACACTGAAAAATAACTTTTTCGAATCGAATCTCGCAATTTTGTACCACATTTCAATCCGAAACGCTTGAATATGATTCGTTTCGATTCCTATATATTATGTAACATATTTATGGTTTCAATTTATTCAAGCAAACCGAAACAGTTTCAATTTCTTGCATTAAAGAAACCACAGCTGCAGAGATAGGAAACTCGTTCTCTGTTTTTAGCGGCTCCAATAGTATAAGAGCCCACACCACTGTAATACCAAAACGAGATTCCAACTGAGATGGATTTTCTCCGCTCTTCCAAGAGACATTAGCGTTCTGCGAATTGCGTTCCATCTTATACGAAAAACAGCAGAATAAAGACTGCTATGCGATGCTGAGATGGAAGTGAAGGAATTTCGTATTCCGCATGGTGTTTCTCTTCCGTTTTATTTTATTGTTTCGTATATGTTCCGCGTGCTCAAGTGTTTTTCAAATTCCTTTTCCGTTGTTATAGTTTTCCAGGCGTTATTTGATTTGCAAACGGAGAGGATATAAAAATGTTTTTTGTAACTATACCTGAAACATGGCCCGGAATCTTTTGCTTGGGGGCAGAGGCAGTAGATTGTGGATGTTATATTTCGGTTGCGGAAGGCTGGAATCGATTTCTTGCGGGATAAAAATTTATATAAAATGAATGTAAGGTAGGGGGTCCGAATATCGCCTACTTAAGCCATTATTTTAATCAAAGGACTAATTCATGTTCAATTTGTCTAAAAATTGTTTTAATCTATTACTTGGACTGTTATATAAAAACATAAGTTACAACTCTAACACATAAGTATCTCAAAAACTTTTCTTGAGACCGCGATATTTTTTCCTACTAAAAACAGTGTTCTTAATATTGCTTACGTCTAAAATGGATTGATATCAAGTGTAACTTATGTTATGATAATTTTTAAACATGAAAATTAAGGCACAGCAAAATTAAAAGTAACACAAAACAGCATGGTGCAACAAGAGGTAACTGTTCCTAATATCTCCTATGCCTAAAATGGATTGAAATAAAGTGTAACTTATGTTATGATCATACTTTTTTTTTATCAAATATGAAAATTAAGGCGCAGCAAATTTGAAAGAAATATAAGACAGATTTTGTGTACTTTTAGGAATATGGTTAAAGTACACTTTAAACACTTTTTTCCTATATAAAACATCAAAATAGAAAACAACTTAGGAGCATTGCCAGATGATAGGACATCAATCATATATTTTTTAAAGTTAATTTTTTTAATACAGTGCCCCTCAAATGACTAGGCTGAAAATGGGAATATTCAATTGGGCGATAATGGGAAAACTCAAGTGGGCGATATTGGTAGCAACCTACACTGAGAAAAAAATTCTGGCAGAAAAACCATATTTGTATGGTAATGGCATTTCTGGTAATAAAACCAGAATTCTGGTGATAATTAACAAAATTTACGGTATTTAAATCATTTATTTAATAATCTTACTGTTCGTTCTGGTAACGGTTTACGAGAATTTCTGGTTTTCGAAATTATGGCTCTTTTTACCAACATGTTTAGTAAAATTACAACGCTGAAAAGTTAATTTATCAGCAAAAACGGTTTTCATACCATATACTTCGTTTTTTTACGAGAATCACGATAAAATTACCAGATTATTCCTCAGAAAGTATCGTTCATTTTACCATATGTCTGGTAATTTGACCATGTTCAAACCTCTGGCACCTACCAAATACAATGGTATTAGTGAATTCATTTTTTTTATCATGCCAGATGTTAAATCTCACCTCTTCATATAACTTCATTTCCAAACTGAAACTTTCATCACTAAGTGAAACTGAACCCACTAAACAGATACATAAAACAGACGCCACTATGGATTGATCCATCCGGGTATAGAATCGTTTCACACTTCAAACCTTCAGTAATGTTCTTATTTTGAGTGATTTATTGGTATACTTGAGGAAGAACTTTAACTACTTCCATCCAACAAAGTGCCGCCGCATCTTTCTGTGTGCGCTCGGCCATGTTTAGCATGACGGGACATTCTCTGCATGGAAAGTTTGACGCAATGCTTTTTATGGAATGTTCTAATTATCACTATGGAACCGTTGTTTTGGAACGAACTATACTGTGTTTAGCTTAGAACTAGGGGATTACAGCCTTTGTTGCTTCAAATCCCATAACCCCTCTAATTCAAGTTCATTCTTGCATTGGCGGTATTTGGATTAAAAACCTAACGGCGTGGGGATTTGAAGAACTGGTACAGGAGTTTACTGGTAAGTACTAAATTTTATTTTGAATTCATTTTTCGGTAATGTTGAATTAAGTATATATCTATTTAAATTATTTGTGAGTATGTATTTAAATAAAATTTCTCATTTATTGAAAGTTAAAAATTTGTCAGCTGAGTAAATTGAATGTCGAAAAAAGAAAAAAAATAAATATATGCATATATATGTTCACAAGAATACTTTATTTGTAGTTTCTTTTCATGTCACTCGTATTAAACTTTTTTTTTGTTTATGCCGAGTCGGTGGCCTTCGACCCCCATTACATTTGAATTTATAAATTAAACGTAAAAATCTTTAAATAATTAGCAAATTTCTTAGCTCATTTTCATAGCTGTTTTACGATGCTCTCATAGCTGTTTTTACGATGTGAAAAAAATGAAAATATTTTGTTCACTTCCTTAATGCATTTAATGTATTCTTCATCGATGTTCTACCAATAATTTAATATTTAATTGCCGTTTATTTTTAAATACCTTTTCCTCATAAGTCAATTAAGTTTAAGTTCGTTTTGCTACCATTTCCTGAAATAAAATGTCGAAATTTTACTTTTTTAAAAAATTAAGATTATGAATACTAGGTTATTAAACAATTATTACAAACGTATGAAGATATGTTTAATTTTATTTTCATGTGTATGGTGAAAAGGAATGCGTCAAAATTATTCAATTTGCAATAGTTTTTTTGTTACATCAGATAATGGTAAAAGCAAAAATTAAATAATTTTATATTTTATGTATCATCATTTTTAAAAGACAGACTTTTATTCACTATGACCTTTGTATTCTAAAATATATTTACATTGCTGCAATGTTTTTTCCTTTTTTTTTTTATCTCCATACTCATTACCGAAAACTTCTATTAATGGTTGTCAGTTTTAATATAGGGAATATTTGATCAGCTTGTATTTTGATTTATTAGTATTTTAATAGTAGTGTAGATGACCAGTTTTGGCCACTGCACCAGTTTTGGCCACATTGGATATGTTTTTCCAATAATTAAACCAGTAATTTCAAATCAACTAATAAGAAGCATTCAAATACTTTAAACAATCCTTATTTTACTATTTTCAATCTGATTGGTTCATTTTTCTCAAACATGTGATTTGTAAAAAAATTAAATGCATGAGCATTTATTGTAAACTCACAACTGTTAAGGTTTTTGTTAAGGAACAAGTATTTGCAGTTTTTCATCATCAAGCTCTCGGAATTAAATGATTAATCTAAAACTTATTACCCTTAGGGTAAAGCTTGAGGTAAGCTTTCTTTTTATTCTGATTTCATATCAAAATTAATTATTTTTAAGATTAAATGGGCGGTGGCCAAAACTGGTACTTGAAATTTACTATATGTGCCAGTTTTGGCCACACATAAATTAGCCGCATGTTTTAAACCATTACATAAATTTAAAAATTCCTGGATGAAATAAAATCAACTAATTTAGTTTTGTTTCTAAAATAAAAGTAACTGATTTAGTTTTGTTTGTTTTCATTTTACACAGTAATGGCTCCAATTAAAAATAAGAAGGCAGGTAGCATTTCCATAAAAAAATTTTGCTACTCACTATCTAAAGTTGGTAAAGGCCATTCAAAATGGAATGTCAAAAACATCTCCATTTTGAATGTTTACCTCACATTTATGTTAGAAAATTTCAACTTGAGGAACCTGACTCGAATGATGAGGAATATTTTTTTTTTTGTATGCATGGATTGCTCTAATTTTAAAAATGATTGATGAATTTGATTAATGTTGTAATTAAAAATTATAAAAATACATATTTGTGGATATTGTTAGTGAGTATAATACTGCAAATTCTTGATTTGTAAGATTTTTAAAAAAAATTATGCTTTTGCAATGTTAAGTTTATTCCTCTCCCCATTTTTTTTTCATATTTTATCAAAAAAAAATTATACAAGCATATATAATTTGTATTTTATCAACCAAATTAAATTATAGTTTGTATTTTACAACCAAATTAAATTATTCTTTTCTGCATTTTTGTTTATTTTTTTTAAACTGAAATCTGCAGCTAAAATCAGTTTAGGTAAATTTTTTTACATATCTTTATAAATTCCTCAAAAAAATCACATTTAAAATAACAGAAAATAATGTACTGAACTATATATTGCATAAAAATGATTTATTTTTACTTAAAATTCATTAAAATGTCTGTTAAAAATATAATATTAGTGTGGCCAAAACTGGTGCATAGAGGTGGCCA
>BGPR01000826.1:372671-394876 GCA_013235015.1 Araneus ventricosus | reverse complement strand
TTCAAATCGGGACGTTAATGTAACTAAACTGTCTCTGCAACTTTCCACGATCATATTATGCTTCATTGTTTTGTATATTGATTCAGATCGTGCTTGATTTAATAAAAACAAGTTTCATCTTCATAGAAGAGATGCAAAATAATAACATTTAAAACATTTGTTCCTATTCGCTATTGGTACATCTTCTTATAAAATCTATATGCGCATTTTTTAAATTTATTATTGAATTCTTTTAACACTGTTTGGCGATGAAAATACTGTATTTGATCGATACAAAATACTAGGATTAACATCTGTTTGAATTTACTGTGTCTGAAATTCTTAAAGGCATGAAATGTATGTTTAAATTTGTTATGTCATATTGGTAAACTTCAAGAGAGCGCGCGTATGTGACAGATACACTAGAGAAGAATTTCTTCTTATATGTTTTTACCAGAGAGTGCTACGAAAGTATGACGTTGGCTATTCTTCCATCTCCTTTCGACAAACTGTTAGTCATCGTTTGGAATTCGAGGCGTTAATATGACTCTGCGTATCGGTAATTTGTATTTCAGAGATACGCGCGATAGTTGTAAAGAAATGCATGTGAAATTGACTTGTTGTTTTTTATATCGAAATTTCAATTGTTTTTTACTTCCATATTGTTTTTACAGTTTTATAATACAAATGTAAACATTTCAGTTGAAAAATTGGCAATTTTATTCATTTTGTTTTCACTCAATCAGCTAATTCTTTAGTGATTATTTATTGCTTTTTTGCTTTATTGTTACATTGTCTCCACTCCCTTTTGAAAAAACTGTTTAAAATATTTGTACTTATTAACCGTTACCCATTTACAAACTAATTTTAACCCGCGAGGAAGCGCCAGGAGGTTTCCGACACCTAGGCCACGTAAAATATGAAAAATACTGACTTCGCTTTAGTTGAAATAATTCAAATTCATGCTATCTGCCTTTAAGGTCACATTTAACAGACGGAACATGTTTCAACAAGAATTCTTTTTATTTTATTTTATACACACCCTATCGCGTCCGCGCGTCTGCTGTCTTTGTTTAATCGAATGATCGTATTAAAGAGTGGAAAATACTGTTGTCTCGCTATGCTAGTTTTGGTGAGGAAACAAGTGCATGCAAGAACATTCTATATTTCTAAAATTACATTTTTGCGGATACAGGACTTTTACACTGGACAATAGTGTAAGTTAAAATTTCAAGAGATTGATGCAAAAGTTATATTATTCTGGACGCAATGTAACTGTAGTCAGCTGGTATATGTCTTATCCGCTTTTACAAAAATCTATTGGAGGAAAAGCTTTAAATCGTAGAAACTATTTTGAAAAAAAAAGTGTATTACGCCCTAAATTTATTGGATCTAAAGATAAAGTCCATCAGAATTCTTTTTTGAATTTCTATTAAAAAACTGTTTTTCTGTGTACCTAAGAAAATTAGAAGCAGTATTTTTCTATAAGATTGTATAACGATTATTATATTGATGATTCTTTGCTATAAGAAATGTTGAAAACATGTATATAAGAATTATTCTTTTCTTATGTGTTCGCAATGCGCTGAATAATTTAATGCATTATTTACTAAATTTTTCGTCTAAAAATTTGTTCTTGTATACCTAGAACTATTTTAATGAATGTTTTGGAACAGATATAGCATAATAATGTTGCTAGCTTTACTTAAATAACGAATTGGGGTCACGCAAAGCCCCTTGCGCGTTTTCGCGTTTCTGTTCGTAGCGCGCGTCCTCCCCGGGTTAATAATTACACTTTTTAAAACTGATATTTTGCAATAGTTTATCTAGGAAATACGCACGACTTTTGATGTTGGTATAAAGAGTGCACCAGATGGAAGGTTAAAAGCTTCCCTACTAAATCAAACTTCTTTTTGAATAAAATTTTCATGAGGAATTAAGCATTTTTGGAATACAAGACTGCATATTCTCAGTAAAATTACGTACATTTTCAAAATAGCGTTTCTACTCTGCCACACTTAATTTAAAGCAAATCAAACTTTTAGATGCAATTTATTTCTTTCAAAATCTCAGTTGTATGCATAATTCTGAAAATGACTAAGCATAAAACTCAATTTTGATGACCAAGCATGCTGTTGATGCAATTCCCTCGAAAATATGAAATACATTAGGGCCATATTTTATTTTCTTCTTGAAAAGTAACATTATAGTATCTAAAATGTGCAATCAAATTCTTATGTCTTACCGTCAAATAAAGGAACTTCAGCCAGACAAACCGAAGACAATCTTAATTTCCTAAATTAGAACAAAGAGCCTCTCTTTGCAATATTTTGAAGATAATGAAGTATTCTTTTCAAGAATAAGTTACGGCACTCAGGTAGGTGATTAGAATACGAATCTTTTAGAATATTGTACAATTGTTTGCATGAAATGTAGGCTTTAATGAACAGGGCACTTAGATCAAGGCAAAGTAAGTAAGTGCAGATGCATAGAATTACGATATCAGTGTGTTTAAAGCGCACTCTGTGAATTTTAAGAATAAATGGACAATAAAACTTGGCTGCGTAAATAGCTGATGTTGGTAATTCATTGCATTCCTGGCTATAGATGGAATACATGCTTACGTTTTACAGAATGGTCATACATTATTCGACACATCTCAGAAATTAATAAAAGAAAATCCTTACAATGTAGCAACTTCGTTTATTTACTTTATTGAGTGAGATTAGCTCAAAAAGTTTTTTTTCAGATAGATGAAGCGCCTTTATTATTTTCAACATTTTATTTTTCGTATACGAAGTATACAAAGAAAAAATATTGAAATCGTCAAAAAATTCGAAATCGAGATTTTGATGAATCCCCACGTTTATTATGTATGTTATACGGAATTAAGTCTGTCTGTCTGTGTGTCCGTGAGCACGATAACTCAAGAACGGTTTAGGCTAGAGGGACGAAATTTAGTATATGGGCTTTACACAAAATTAGTAGATATCTATCAAATTTAGGACGAAATCAGTTCATGCGAAGACGTTCTGGCTATTTGTCCGTGGTCATATGATAACTCAAAAACTGAAATAGCTAGATAAATAAAATTTGCTACACAGTTTTATTGTCAGGAATGTAGGTACATATCAAATTTTGAACAAATCCATCAAAGGGTTGACTCTCTGTCGGTCTATATAATCGCATGCTTGTGAGCACGATAACTCCTAAACAAAATGAACTGGATACGTGGTCTTCTAACCTTAATTATAGATCTATGTCTAATTTTGGTTTCAAACGGTTGAAAAATAGGCGTTCAAATTGTATATTCGGTTTATTTATCATTCTACGACTCAAAAAATGGCCCGATCGCTAGGAGCTTTTTCCCCACAGTGTTAGGAAATCGCGCGTGTTACTGCCGCTTGGCGTATTTTTTCCACACCTGTGTTAGGGCGCATACGAGGAAGTTTAGGGTCGATCACTCCAGCTGGTTTGTCTTTAATATATTTCACAATCCTTAATTATTAATATCATGGTATCTGAAAATAATTATTTCTTAAACTTACTACTAAATGAAATTAATGTTTGGTTAAAATGATATATTAATTTTTAAGTACAAGAATATAGAAATGTCCTGGGAACAAATAACTACACAAACTTTCACAATTCTATTACATCACGAAGCGAATGGGAAATGGATTACGAAATTCCATCTTCGCGAGAATGAAACAAATCCAGTTAAGTAAAGGCTTTAAAAAAAGTATGGGGAATTACATTCTTCACATCATATTTATTTTAAATATATCTGAAACTTGCGTAATATAATTTCGATTTAAAGTAATAATTGCTGAATATATATATATATATTGTTGTATTACATATTTTTATCCTGAATTTTAGTCCTATATATATATAGTTATGTTTTATTGTTAGGTTTAGTGTATTACTTTTCTTTCTAAATTCTTTCATTTTAGGGTAAATTACCCTGTTTGTTTTTTCAACAACTTTAGCAACAGGGATGGTTTGTAAAGCAAAATTAATCCTGGCTAAAGCTTGCTCACAGACAAGCTGCTATATTAATTGTTGAAAACTCCATATACTTGGATTGACTTTTTCAATACTTTTAATAACAACAGAATTTTTTACTTGTTGCCATATAAATGTTTATACTTAATTTTTTGTTCAAGGTATCTATAGTATTTTCAATTCTTTAGATTTTGTTTTAAATTTGGTTGTATTGTTCAAATAGTGACTTTTTAGTTTAAGATTTGCATCTTGATATGTCTTGTTTACTTTGTTACTGTATGACCATATATAATAAGTTATATTTAGATTTATATTAATATATATATATATATACACACACATATATATGTGTATATATATGTATTGTATATTCCTAGTAATGATTTTAAAACAGCAGTATAAAAATCCAATTACAAATTGCAACATTCCTAAATCTTAAAATGAATTAATACTTTATCAATATAGTTTCACAATCCAAATATTACCTCACCTAATTAGAGATATCCCAAATAGTTACAATCAATAATACTAATAGCGAATGAATTATTAAATATTGAATATGCCCTAAGAAATAAATAGAAATTGCGCTACAATCAATATTTAAACTTAGAATTAAATATTGCACTTAAAATTAAAATAAAATAAAAAAGGCACGAAAAAGACCATCCAATATGGAAATCCAAAAATTATAATGGTCTCATGGGTTGTGGACCTCCATATCGTGTTACCGTTAGGGTTACGGTACCGGCTCTCCACGAAGCATAGTTCTTGGATAAGGAAAGTGAGCAAGTCCCAAAATATTTCAAAATGAGAATAAAAAGAAAAAAAATAGTTTCTATAAAGAACTTAACTTGATAATAACGCTATAATATCAGAAATAAAATTAAACCTATTTGAAAATTTAATTGAATGTTTATATATTACCAAGTTTCTTAAAAAATGAATATCTGTTTTTTTTAATAAACTTAGTGAAACCTCGCCACACACACACACACACACACATATATATATCTGAAAAAAATTGAGCTACTCTCTCATTTAAAAAAAATGAAGTTGCCACATTATCGTTTTTTCTAATTAATTTTTTAATAGGTCCAATTATTTATGAGCACCCTGTGTTTAGACCTCAGAAAGAATGCTGTTCAGAAAGAAAGTTCTCCAATATTTAGATAATATAGTAGTATTTTGCTTTAAAGCATGATTGCAAATAAGTCCATCTTAAAAAACTGAAGATTCTCAACATTAGTCATAGTTTTCTTATCAGTTACATATACCACATTGTTAGAGAAATACCATTTTTTGTGAATAAATGAATAGCATTTAACATAAAACATAAATTTTTACTGAATCCATAAATACAGCCTATTTTTACCAAAGTAATCAAATAGAAGAAATTATCTATTTAATTAACCTTCCCCCTTTTATTAAAAATCTGTTATGCAATTTAATAGAGATTTCTTTAAAACAATTATGATTTACAAATCCGATTATTTCATGAAATGACAAATCTATAGATCTTTTAATCTTACCTGAAGAACTGTTGTATTTTTTTATTTAGTGAAAGGAAATTTAAATGCTAGGTATTAATAAGATATTTACACCATACTCATTTTAAAAGAAAACCTCTCAGTGGGTTTTGATATTTAATTAAAGTTAATTTAATTAAACATCAACCAGTACTCAGAAGAATTTATAAATTAGTTGAATTAGCACTTACCAATGCGTGAGATACGGCTGATGGTTTTTATCTACCAAATAAATAATTTTTTCTGTATTCTGTGAGACATTTTTAAGTTAAGAGAACAAAAAAAGTGCATGCCTAACGGTAATTTTTTTTTTCTCATAAAAAATCTCAACTGAAAAGAAACTGACTTTCGGTCTTTTTTCACAATAGAGAAGTAAACGCAGAGGATTGGAAAATATCTGAATAAAGAATTAGGAAAACCGACACTAAATTAAATTTTTCTTTCTTTGGAAGAGCAAAATACGATAAAATAAAAGTTTACGTATAAAAAAGGTAGGTAAAAATCTTATGTAAATAATGCGTTATATCATCTTTACCCAGGCACTCTGAAATATAGTAAACAACCAATACTAACTAAAGCTTAAAAAATCAAAATCAGTTTTTTTTTCTCAAGAAAGTAGGACGTTTTTACAGAGCACTCTATATATCCTTATTTTCTGCTTTTCTTCTCTGCATATTTTACTTGCACCCTTTTTCCAAACGTATATTCTGTAAATGCACTCATATTTTAAAGATTTGTAAGTGGATTATATGGATTATACAAGCAAACAGGTCAATTCTTATAATCTTTAGAATCAGAGCAGTTTTTTTTTCTTAAAGCTAGATTGAAGATTGAAATTTACTTTTTGGAACTCTGAATTTTTTTAAAACGTTCCTTTTGTTCGATTTTTTACTATCCTGTAAGACTTTCTTTAACTTTGCTCCACTGAATATGTCTAACTGCTTTATAGTCAAATTGTACTGTCATTTTTATTTTTCATTCATTAATTTTAGCACGATATTTACATAAATGCGAAAGAAATATTCAATTTATATTAGAATCCTAAGGGGTTTTTTTACTTCTATAGTCTTATGTCATCTTCATACAAATAATTTTCCAAGTTTCAGATTCATTTTTTCTTAGCAATTTACTAACTAAAAATGTAAATTTTTCTTCAGTTTTACTAAATTCAATTGCAATTTTCAAAATTGGCAAAACCAATATGCTTCTAATTTCATGTCACTAGTTTCAATCTCAGAAGCTTAAATACTAAAATAATGGTTTTCTTTTTTTGTATAAAATATTTATGATGTAGTAATTTTATCTAAAACACATGAAAAATCAATGACAAATGCTTTACATAAATGTTTTGCATTAAGAAAAATAAAATGCAAGGTTTATGGTGTCATTTGATATACAAAATATTTCATGGGGAAAGTGCATTTTTGAATTTTCAAAGTAATTATTCAACATTCAATATTACAACGTTTCTTTCAAACGTGATTATTGAATTCTTATATTTGAGCAGTATACTCTCAAGTTAGTTACCGTTATCTTGATTCCATGCAATATATATGCTTAATTTTGCTTCCATGCAATAATTAAGACAATATTACTTGGAATACTCTTATAAAAACCAAATAACTTTTTCAGACAAATATTTGTTTTAAATGATACAAATAATTAAAAAAATAGTAAATGGCGAAGTTAAGTATTATATGCGAGAAACGCAAATAAGATAAACTTTTTCAACCTTCGAATATGATGAAACACATTCAATTATAACACAAAAAATTTTTTTCTGCTAAGTCCTAAAATTTGACAAAAGCTACAAAAATCCAAAATTTTTAGAATTTTTTTCAGAAATTTTATAAGATTCCTAAAGTGTTAAATATGGTTTATATATGTTCCTTTTGACATGTTTATTTAGAATCTAAACACAATTAAGTATTAACTGTACCTATAGCCAGTTATAACTTGAAAAAAAGCATAAAATGATGGGCATTTGCACTAATTCTGTGTTGTTGCTTTATAATAACATCATACGACGAAGGTAGATTTATGTTCACAGTAACAACTTAAAAATCTACTAAAATCTTAAAGAAGGATATAAAAAATACGGTAATAAGTTAAAATCTGCAATTTCATTTCACAGTTTAACATTTAAAATTAAAATAAAAAGATAAAATATTCACAGTAATTAATTGCCGAAATAACTTGTAAAAATTCGAATAACTGTCTAAATAATGCCCTGCCATCACTTTAACTACTTTAAATTTTATTGAAAGATGACTTCTTAAAGCAAAGACTTTTTCCCCACTTTCTTCAAAAGACTGAAGTCGACTTTGAGTTTGCTATTAATTCTTGATTATCGATTGACTGAAATCTTTCATTAGATTTACCCCTCGTTCGGCTTTATCATTTACTATTAGTACTCTCTGCCCCTGACATAATGGCTTCAACAAAATGGAAAAAATCCCACCACGTGCAAATAAAGATATAATGAAAAAGAAATCAAAACAAAACAATATATGTTATTGATTTTACCAGCTTATTTTTCTCCGAGACAATGACATTTGAACTGTAGGAAAGGAGTACCAAGTACATTAATCCAAAACAATATTAAAAAATTACTATGTGAAATTCATAAATCTGCAAGAAAAATATTTCATTAGATAGCAAGCAAAATATGCGAGACAGAGAAATGTGCTAAGACACTGCTGAAGGTTATAATCGAAGTTATTTGATAAATATATAATATTTAATATAACTAAAGTTATCATCCTTTATTCTCAACTATCAATAAGTGTAAAACCAACAAACAAAAGTGTAATCGTACTACTGCTAAATTATCACCTCTGTACATGCTCGGTATTCCTGCGATTATCAGAAATTATACTATGGGCCAACATGTGAGAAAAAGAACTCAAAACTTTAAGTAAACTATTTTCTACTTTAAATGTTAAAATTCGGGTTTAGAGGTGGATTGGGTCACCATTACGCCTAACTGTGTGTCAAATTTCATGGCTTTAAGTACGGTAGATTCGTCTGGACATCGCACACAAACACTTTCATTTATAAGTGTAGACTATATTTAATTTCTTATATAGCCAATTGAGATACACTCCATGTACAGATGAGCCTTGTTCTAGCATAAAAAGGCAACTTCCTATATCGTGATATCAATCAGCAGTGACTATTGAAATCTCAACACTCTGCCGTTGCTATCTCAATCACCAGATCGTCATCTACTGGGCGTCAGTGACACGTGATAAACAGGTAGCGTCATTCTGATTCTGGTCAGAAATGACTGTTGGGGATCCTACTAAACACATTCAAATATCATAGACAGCCGTCCCATAGAATGACATCCATTGCCTTAAGGCATCTTAGTAGGCTGTTCATCCTGAACAAATAAATAAATCCGACACCTGTACTATCGATCACAAGCAGAATTCCATACTTGAGTGTAGCAACGTGACGTCCACAAGGGTTTCTGAGAAACAAATCCATCACATTTTACAAGTCACTACTCATACATTTTTCCATCTATGTCCTTAGGATTCTTTTTTACCAGCGTACAATTAATGTAAATATTACTCTTTATGCATTTGAATAAAGAAAGTATAATGAAAAGAAGTAGTAACAGCTCATGACTGAATCAACGAATTGAATATATTATGGAAATTCACTGACTAATACAAAAGTTACTTACGGTTACTTACGTGTCCGCGGAACAAAAATGCGGATATGTCTGGCCACAACATAGAGCAATCATTTTTAAATTACAAACACAATAAAATATTATAGAATTATTCTACACAAACAATTGAGCAATTCCTTATCCAAAGCCTCACACGAAAAAAATAAACCATTTAAAGTAATAGAAGGTGGATAAAGGATTTCGTAACAGCAAGCCTTTACTAAGAGCATTTAAGCAAAACTTGTCGGCTGACTTGACTTGATCTATTCGGTGTCAGGAGGGGTTAATGAGGCGAGACTCCTTTATTGCCTGGTTTGAAGTCCAATCTGTAAATTGCTTGCTCCTTTCCACCTCCTTTTTTTCTCCTTTTCGGGATCCTTTGAGGAGGCGTCTTTTAAAAGGTCGAGGAATTTAAGACTCGCGGTACGTGGAATGTTTAATGCTTTTTAGAGAAAACAGGAGTACTTCAGAAAATGATTTCCAACGCCAACGACTTTTTTTTCCTGCTGTATAGGAAAATACGAGAAAAGTCGTTTCACAAAAGAACATCGTATTTCACTGTTGGTGAAAAGAATAATGAAAATTTCTTTTTCATTCGCGCTTATAAATTATTTGGTTTTGCTGTAACAACGAGGAATGCGGAAGGATTGGAGAATCCAATTTAACACTCAAAAGGTAGATTTTTCAGTGATTGTCTGAATGTCTACAATGGCCTGAACAAAAGAATTTCGTTCGTAAAAAAAATTAAAACTTTTATCTCGAAAGGAATTCAGAGTTAATGTCTCGAATGCTATGATGTTAAACACTAATACAATATTATTCTTATTGACTTAATAATAACATGATTACAAAGAAGGTACTGCATTGTTTTAGGTATTTGTACAGTATCAATAGCAGAGCAACACTAATGGAGATTAATTGATTGAATCGTTGGTATTTCCTTGATTCTTTTCATGCAATATTTATATTGAATTATTGATCTTTTTATTTAAGTTACGGTAGCATATATGTGTTTAGCAAACGATAACTGTTCTGATAATAACATTTTAATTGCAAAATGTCATATCTGTATGTCAATGTTTTGTTAGCTTCTTAAAAAATTAAAGATTGTGTCAAAATTGTTGCGAAAAATCATCAATAATGTGTCAAAATCTGTTTAAACTGAAGAAATTTAATTTTAATTATTAATTATTTAGGCAGACCTTTTTCCTCTTAGTACTTTTTGATTATAAAGATGTATTGGCAACTTAATGTTGGGGAGAAATTGCATGCAATATCTTGAACCAGTCAATTTGTCTTTGAAACTTATTCCACATTACTATGGAATAGGATTTAGAGATGCATTGACTTGTTGACAATAATGCATAAAAATAGTATGCAATTTTTTATGTTTCTAAAAAGGATATGGCCATTTGTCATCAGGATGTTTTATTGTGGCCATGTATAAAATAGTCCTGAAATAAATAACCATAAAAATATTGCAATAAATAATATATAATACATAAAAATATAATGCATACGAGAATGATACATATAAATACACGGAAAAATATTTAATAAAAAATATTTTTTTCAGGAGATTTATTCAAGATAATAAATCGCCTGAAAAAAATATTGCATAAAAATGGTATATAATTTTTTTTAAGTTTTTAAAATACAATATGGATATTTTTCATCGGGATGTTTCATTGTGACAATGGATAGAATAATTCTGAAATAAATAGACAAACCGTTCTGAAAATTTATGGTATAAAATGTTGAAATAAAAAATGGCTTAAAGGAAAAATATGTATCGCAGTTGATTAATTGGAAAAGCATTCAATTCTTTTAACACATATATTAATGGAGTTGTCATATTGTTGAAAAAACGCAAAAATCGTTAGAATGACTCATTATAATTTGTTATAAAGTAATTATAATTTCGGTGTTTTCTTTTATTACTAGAAAATCACCGTCATGGTATGACGGGTGCAAATTGCCTCATCATTCGAGAGATTTCCCGTCAAATTTGACGTGTTTAAACCGATATATATGCGTGAGAGATGTTTAACATTGATTGAAAACAAATAAAATATTCATATGTTTTATGACAGGAAATATTTTTTCATTTATATAATTCTTTATTCAAAAAACCTTTTGGTAAAGTACTAAATTATTGTAAAAAATATATACAAAATATGTACATAATAATTCCTTAACCATGAAATTCTCAACTTGTCAAACGTAAGTCAAAAGTTAAAATTTCAAAGGAATTCTTTATCGAAATTCTAATCAAAACAAAGCACTTCTCTACTAGTCAAACGTTGCCAAAAAATATAATAAAATTATATCATCACGATCTTAGTCAATAATCAGATGCATCCTGGCATCCAAACTAAATCACCCGCATGATGTGCCACTGACGTAATTTACTACTTTCTATTAAAAAATGGAAATTAATTTGAAATATATGATTAATATAATTTAAAATTTCTCGGGACTATTCATCATAGCGAGATAAATTTTATATCAACCAATAGCAAATTTTATTTCACTATTTTAGAGCTATTAAATTTGAAATTAGAACGACAATTACATTTTTAAATTTAAAATTACTTACATTTAGGTGCTCTAACAATGAAATAATACTGTTTAACGTCTCGCAGTACTATGGTGCGGATTTTATTGTTGGTGACGTCAGAGCGCTACTGGATCAGTGAGAGACAGATCTGGGCTATTATATTAGTAATGTGCTGCACTTTTGAAAGTCAAAAACTCTCCTCTTATGTACAAATGTTAGATAATATTTAGAAATTCTTACACACTTTTATTCAACTTGACTTCGTTTATGTTTCTAAAGATGAAATTTTGTGAACTAACTTCCTGATGTATTAGAGAGGTAAACTTTTGTATTCTGAATGGCAATACACTATTTTAATACATTCAGAACTCAATTATCGATTTATCGATTAATTTAATTAAATTTTGATTTCGTACAAATGGTGCCACCTGGTATTGAATTTGAAAAGCAATTGATCTCAAGTATAAACATGATGAATAATAAATTCAAGACAAAAGAAAGTAGAAAGTAATTAAAATTATTTATTATGCAAATATGTTTTAGAAGTGACTAGAACAGAAAAAATTACAAAGATATTGAATATTGCAACTTCCTTGCGGCTGAAATTGAGATTTGAACCGGTTCAAAGTCTAATCGTTTTTTTTTTATTTTGTTAAGTGTTTGAACACTTTAAAAGAAATAATCTTACTACAAATTCTATTTCATGGCTCATATTTGTGTTGTTCAGCGGAACAGTTTGTTAAGAATGAAAGTCGCACAGCTTTGAGCACTCATTTAAATAGAAAATTGTTTCAAAAATGATGCACTAAAATTAAACAATTTTTAAAAGAAAAATGACCAAGGAAGATATGAAAAAATGCTTGAATAGTTCACCTGAATTTGATCATAAACTAAATATTGAATCTCAAATTATTTCTTATTTTTAGCACTGCCATTTTGCGTTTCCAATATTTTATATAGAATGGATCCAACGCAACAATAAAAAAAATCCCAGTCGGCAAGCCGGAAAGCAAAGGTAGATCCCTATTTTCTGGAGATATAAGGAAAAAAACATTTTTTCCCCTATTTTCATTAGGATTAGAGCTGCAAGAATGCAAGAGGATGGAAATGAATACAAATGATGATGAGTTTCCCAACAAGCTATAACATGCATAGGTTAAAAGGCAGTTTAAGTAAAGGGGGGGGGTCATTTTTTAGCTCATAACTTCTAAAGAATTATAGCGATAAACAACTTTCAATTGAAAAATTGCTCGCTTTGATACGGCAATAATTTGTCTAATTTGGATTTTCTTTCTATCTTCAATCGTAAAGGAGTTCTCCCACCGAGTAATGAGCTATCCCCTTTGAGCTGGATAGCTCATTACTCGGTCGAGATTTTCACCTTTCTTACAATATATCCCTCGCTGGTTAAAATCTAATCAAAATTACTCTAGTTATTTTGTTCACAAGATAACATAGGCAAAAGTTTATACTTGTATATATACCTGCATATATATAAACTTTTAAACGATTAAACAAGTGGTGTTTTGGGGTTTTAGGTGTCATGGTCCGTGGAGATCTGCAGAAATTTTCTGGAAGTCGCTTCATGAGAACCATTGCAATAGGTAGACTTCCTATAAGGAATCTACCTAACATTAATATTAAATTTTGGGTACGTACACACGAAGCGGTTTCGGCGAACTTGGCTGAGAGCTGAAAACTTAGCTAATCGTCACTGCCAGGTGGCGCTGCATATTCGGCTTTCGCGGCCATATTCGGCGTTAATCATTCTGCCGGTCAGTGAGATACGTTGTTCAGAAAATGATGATTTATTTGAATGAATGATTTATTTGAACATTGAAGAAAAAATTGCATTGCATATAATGAATAAAAATTTCAGAACTTATAATATATGAACTTTTTCATAAAATTCAATTGAATTCAGGATAACACACATTAGTATATCATTTCTTTTCTGGTGTTTCATATGACATTCGCATCAAATATAGAACATCCTATGAATATTCTAATTATCCTAATAAATAATAGGTATGTAATTGAATTTAAAATAATTTTATTTTCATGAAAATTCAATTTTGAATTATTTTTAAACAATATAACAATTCATAATGATCATTGCAGGTGTTATTTTGTAGAAATATTATCGATTTAAAAAATTAGCAATTTTAGATTCTACAAAAGCTAGGGATGAGGAAAATTATTTTTCAATATGTTTTTATTTGTGATTCTCAGAACACATTTTTAAAGTAATTTCGAAAAATAATAAAATTTGAACATGACGAACTGAAAAAAATATATTTTATACTTAAAAGTTATATGCTAAATATTGTTCAACTGACCTAAAAATATAATAATTTTCGACCGGTTAGTTAAAGAAATGATCATTTTTTGCAAAGTATACATAGAAATATATTATGAATTTTCGTAAAATTAACTAAAAGATTGCACAACATTGAAATTCACATCATTGAAAAGATTAGGGTGGAGTCGCCGAGTTGGGACTACCTGGACATTATTTACTGCACTGTAATGGAGAAATAATTTTAATGAAAAACAAGTAGTTGAATTTTTTTCTGGTTTATTTATTTATCTTCAGAACGGTGTAATTAACTTTTTATGAAATGTACTTTAAAGTAGGAAAAAAAAACCAAATTAAAATTTGTGCAACTTCCTTAGTGTCAATTTTTTTTTAATTCTTTGTGTGTAGAAGAAAACTTGATGCATTTAATGAATCGGCGACCAATTTAATCAATATATCAGTGAAATTCTGAATATAAAGCGAGTGTCGATTATAAGACTTTATTTCCTTGGAAAAAAAAACTTTGCCTCATATTCTCGCAGATACGAAGTGTAGCAAAAGTTTTTTTTATCACAACACACCTCTTAAAGATATTTATAAGAAATAAAATATGAATATGCCTATTTAATAAAACAGTTTAATTTAGCATTTATTATCAAATAACATGTATTATAATTATCCTTCTAAATAAAATATTACATTAAAATTACAATGTAATAATATTTTGTGAAGTTATGCCTAAAAAGTGAAAAAATTAACTTGATTTTACATTCTCATCCTGTACAAACACACACTCATTCGCTTTAATTATTCATAGAAATTAATAATATCAACACAACAGAATATAATTAATCGAAGAAAACCAAAAAATATTTTAAATCAGTTAAAAAATTATAAGTTTTTATTTAACTTCATAAAACAGATTCGGTGTTTGGAGCTGTCATCCCTTAGAGCGAAAAAGCTTTCGTAAAAAAACACGTGTGAACACTATCACTCGTTACTATGGGAGCAGGCGCAACATTGGCCGAAAAACCGGAGCGCTTCCATTGGGGAAGGATGGTACTCGCAGTTTCACAACTTTGTCGTGCCAGTGTGAACAACGCCATTAAAAAACACGAGATCATGTATCGTCTCATAGCTGCAGCATTCGCAGAAACCGAATCGTATGTACGTACCTTAAAGAAGTCATTATTAAAGAGATGAGTATCCTCTATATCCATTTCTATGAATTATTACAATACGCGCTTAACAAAGAGTATCTACAATCTTTAACAGTATTTACTTTGCATTACGTCGTGTGAATAGCATTGATCGTCATGAATCTGGTAAAATCGTAGGAATAAGTTTTAATTGAAAAGTGAAACCTATTTGTGCTAACAATAGTTTCTGAATTTGTAGCTGAGAATAACAGGTCTCGAATGGAACTTGACTGAGATATAATTTATGATTTATATTAATCAATGATATTCGTGCAGCGCATTGTTTCGGAATAACCACTAGTAATTTTACGACTGGGAGTGATTGCACAGAACTAAGATTACATTATTATAATCCTTGAAGCGAATTTAATCAGTCGCATTATTTATTTAACATAAATGGGATTTTATGCATTGAAAGGAAATGTTTTATATAACTACTGATAGTTGCTTTACTAATCATCTGAATGCTGATTGCTAAGCTGGAAACTAAACCCTTGCTAAGCAGGAACTTAGGGAACACGATTTTGCCTATATGCTTTATGTTAACTGTTTCCATTTAATTTGTCTAACGCTAGAATTTTATGACAGCCGAAGCGGCCAAGTGACCTCGTGTTCGGAGCCGATTCCACTGAAGATCCACCGTGTATGTGACATGTTGCATGCTAAATCCTGCATAGTGGCCAAAGGTCCTCACGCTGGCATGGTGCGGAAGTATAGAGAGGGCGGCCAGCACGGGTGTTGTTCTAGCCATCTGGCCGTAGTTCAAAATTATGAGGTCCACCCTAAAGTAGCCCTCGTATTGCTTCAAAATGAGACGTTAATATAAGTAACTAAATAACTCGCTAGAATTTC
Source organism: Araneus ventricosus (assembly GCA_013235015.1). Classification (NCBI taxonomy): domain Eukaryota; kingdom Metazoa; phylum Arthropoda; class Arachnida; order Araneae; family Araneidae; genus Araneus; species Araneus ventricosus. The sequence continues at coordinate 378,771 of BGPR01000826.1, read as the reverse complement.
ATTCATACGCGATTCGTTACAGAGCGTCAACCGCGTTGCCATATTAAAAATGAAGGCAAGAAACAGGAAAAATTGCAAAATAAATTGGTGGCGAATGATTTTCAAATATAAGAGAAGAAGAAGTCGAAGAATTTATCAAGAATGATGATAGAGAGATGACGATTGAAGAATTTTATGATCTTGCGGACTGTGAAAGCAACGATAGTGAAGAATGAGATAAAGCACCTTTAACTTAGAAGAAATTTATCAAACTGTTTAAAAAAGGCACAGGAACTGTCTGATTTTGCAATGAAGATTGACCCAAATGAAAAACAAGAAGACATTTTATAAGAAGCATAAATTGAGAATCTCTGATCTTCTTATCGCGAAACTTTTAAAGAATGTTATTCACCATTCCAAACAAAAATCACCGGCTTTCTTTAAATAAAAAATTGCAGCATGTACCTATTTATGAAGTATTAATAAAAGTATTTTCAATAAAATTCGATAGATTTTTCCCTTTGAATAGTAACAAGATTTAGATCTGTTTAAATTAAACTTAATTTAAACTATAAATAACAAATTTATTTCCATTGAAAGTTAACTTTCCGGAAGACAATTTTTCCATGCAGATAATGTAATAGTGACGTAATTATGTGTTCAGCAAAGAGTTACTTTCTTACCTATACGGTTAAAATTAACTATCACTTTTTATAGGATGTAAGTTCACGTACTTGACAAGTATAGAATAGAAATTTAGATGAAATAGAAATTTTTCTGTGCAACAAGACTTCTTAATCCTTTTCAACTAGGGATCTTTTTTCATTTGAAAAAAATAATCGCGATCCCATTTTCTGTTCAAAAATTTTCGTTTCAGTCAAAAATCGGAAAATGAGTTACAAGATTATGTGAACTTCATAAGTTGTAAGAAAATTAGCTAGTTTATACTCAATTCGTTCAACGATTCTTAGTCAAATATTGCATGTCAAAATAATTTTCTCTTCTATATTTGCTGCAAAATAGTGAAGAAATTGGGAACATTGAAATTGAAACATTTCCACGTCCCCACTTAGGGTGTGGGGAGGTGCTCAACGTTTAAGAAACCCGGGTATGAACCATTCATACAGAGTGGCCCAGCGGGTAATACTTGAAACGAATCGGAATTTTAAAACAAATAAGAGTGATGAAAAGAGTTTAATAATATATATTGATATTTTATTATAGGCAATTTTTGATAAAGGGATTCGAAGTGACCGACTTCTTTAACAAGGGCAACAGTGAGGCGGTTCTGGAATTCATCCATCACGCGTGAGCAGACTTCGCTGTCAATCGTGTGGACTGCAATCTTTTTGTCCGGCCAGTTCTTGTAGTGAAACTCCTCCTTCCATGCCCGTTGCACTGCCTTAATACAATAAATACTCGAATATCTGTTGAATATTTATTCATTTTCGTTTGTGACAATCACAACTGAACAATACACTTTAACTCGCACCTATACAATTGCCGGCTCTAATGATCATGTACACCATGTTTACTATCATCTGCTCGCAGCTAGCGCCATCCATTAGATTGTTTTTCAAATATTACGCGCTGGGCCATCCTGTATGTTAAATTTCTTTTATACATAAGATACTTATTTTTATTTTATTTATTTATTTTGATAATCTGATATAATTTTATTTATAGAGCATATTTTTCAGCTGGTAAGTATCATTTTTAAGAACCTGTTTTACAATAAGTTTTCTACTCAGATGCTTTTTATTTTATTTGCAGAATAATCATTTATTGCTAATGAAAGCCAGTGAATTTGAACTGAAGTTGAACGATGAAAATGTCACCTGAATCAGCATGGAAGTTTTCTACATTGATAAAATGTGAAAAATATGAAAGTGCATCGACATTCCATTTATCTGACTGACTTTGATGTACTTTTGTAGGTTAAAGTCAATACTTTTAGAAAAACTGCCATTATCCTCTGGATTACACTTACTATTAAATAAAGAAAATATGTAAAAATAAAATATAGAAAGTGTTCTACCCTCGAGGATATCGATCACAACGTGTGTTGAAAAAATATCTTTAATGATTTATGATAATGAAAAACGACAATAAAAATAAATCTGCTGTATCATGCATGCTTTATGGATTTTTTTTCACTTCTTTGATGATACTAAATGCATTTCTTTTTCTTGCAGTCATTTAAATATACCCAAGATTCATCTATTTTTAGAAAATTTTTACATTTCTTCTTGTGATAAATGAAATTCAGATAGAATTCTGCAGCGTGTTCTGCGTACAGCGATATGGCATGGAGAAAGACGATGACTGTTATATTTTTTAGCGTTTTTAAGATTCAAGTCGGTCTTATTAAATTTGTTTACAGTGGGAACTGGACATTTTAATGATTTTTCAACAAACCTTTAAATTGGAGATTTTTTACTATTAAAGATATCTCTTTTGCAATATTCGAAGAGCAGCGTTTTTTTTCATTGGATACGTATTTGGAACAATTTATGTACTTGAAGCCAGACATTGAAGACTGTTTCCTTTATTTTTAAAAATATTACCTATCGTGACTTTCGATATCGAAAAAGCATGGCTTCCACTGCGCCTTTGAATAATGAATGAGAATAACTCTCTTCGGAAAGAGAAAAAACGTAGCGTTCCATTCATCGCTTCTTTAAAGGCTCCATTTTGCATATAAACAAAATTTTATGTAGAAGATCCTAAATTACACTTTCGAAAATGTAATTATTGAGAAAATAAATTTTTCCAAGGAGACTGATTTTTCCTACAAAGAAACAAAATCGTCTAAAAAAATATGCGAACAGCCTCTGTATATCATAATGCTTAATTCGGAAGTAGAAATAACATCTTATATTTATCAAAAATAAATATAAAACTAGACTATTGGGATTTATCTGAGTCTTCCTAGTATAAAATCAAATAATACATTCACTTAAATATCTAAAAAATGTAATACTCAATCACTTCACATACTAGTTAATGCCGAAGTTTGAAAGTTCCGGCTTACAAATATATGCAAGTTTACATACTTCAAGTAAACACAAACTAATTTATTACGGGCAGCAGAAATTTTAAAATCAGTTACATTCATTCATGTCTGTGAAAGAATGCTCTGTAAATTCTTTGAAAAGAAAATTAACAGCAATAAATATTGCAAGATTCGAGCAGAAACTTTTGGAGAGACTGGAACTGCTATAGTGAAGATGATTTGTAACAACACTAATGATAGTAATGCGTTATTGCGATGTTTATGGATATGAATCATTGCATTATTTAAATATTCATGATCAATAATAAGGAATCCTACTTCATTTGAAAAGAAAATACTAAAGTCTTGGAGCACATTTAGCATAAATATTTCGAACTTCAACTTAACTCTTATCTTAGAAAACGCTTTCAACAAAATAATTTGTTTCAATAACAATTGAATGGATTTCTTACTTTTTATTGTGTCTTTTCCATAATTTTCACATTGATTGTCTGTAAATTTTGCTTTGAAAAATACAAAGTGACATTAGAATAACCTAATGCTTTCTAAACCCTCCAGTGGGTAATCACTGCGGTGTGACCTTATCGCAACATGCAGTATCCAGAGCTCTTAGCGGGTGATCTTTACATGGTGACCGTAAATTAGCGGGAGGTATTCACATTGATTATTGACTTACTTTCACATTCATTGTCTGTAAATTTTGCTTTGAAATTACAAAGTGACGTTAGAATAACCTAATGCATTCTAAACCCTCCAGTGGGTAATCACTGCGGAGTGACCTTAACGCAACATGAAGTATCCAGAGATCTTTAGCGGGTAATCTTTACATGGTGACCTTAAATTAGCGTGAGGTATTAAGAACTCTCTAGAGGATAAACTGTTTTGGATGTTGTAATGTAATTTAGTGTAGAAGCATAATGGAAGATGTTATTTCGATTTGTAAAGAAGTTAGTATTAAAAGTCCCTCCAGTGAATTTTTGTAGCTGTTCTGAAGGAAAAATGAACAGATTCTAGCATGCTCAGTTTCCGTGAAGAGAGATTCTAAAGATAGAAGGAGAGTTCGTATGACAGTTACAAAATTTCAAGTGTGACCTTAAAATAACATAGGTTATTCTGAGCTCTCCAGGGGGTAAACAGTGCAGGGCAGCATGAAGTATCCTGGACCTTAATTATCGGAATGTATACTGAACTCTTTAGAGGGAAATCTGTTTTGGAAGATGTAACGAAAATTGGTGTAAGTGCATAATAAAGACGTTATTTCGATTTGAAATGAAAAAGAAAGTGTACTTAAAGTCCCTCCAGTGCAATTTTGTTGCTGGTCTCAGGGGAAAATGAACATATTTAAGCATAATCAATTTCCCCGTAGAACGGTCCGTAAGATATAACGATATTTCCACAAACACCAATTTGCATCGATCGACATAAAATCTGTCGACATTTTGACAGGCGAGAAAAGTTTCATCACACGTAGAATGACTCATACATATAATGGAGATTTCATTCCAATGAAATCTATCCGATTTGAAAATGCTTTATGACGATATAACTAACCGCAATTTTGTTCCTTTTCGGATTTTTAGCATCTGTTTGTAAATGTTGTCAGGAATTGTTAAAAAATTATATTTACTGTTGCATTTTTCATCATCCTAAAATTGGATTTAGGGACTTTGATAAATTCTCACGTTTAAAGTATTCCTATTTGCGAAAAAATATATTTAGAATTATGTCTATGTTAATACAAACCAGATAACTGAAACACGCAATATTCTAATAATATAATTTTACTCCGGTTTGTACTTCAAGATGCAACAATATCTAATTGAAAATACCTGAATACCTAAAATTAAATATTGTATATCGTAGAAATAGGTAACAACAGCATAAGAAAATTAAGAGTAGAAATTTACCATAGAGGATTAAATCTATAATAATTCAAAATTAGAAATCGTAGCATGTATAGCTTAAATATCTTAACAGAAATAAAATTCAGTAATTTCGACATTCTTTTGAAATAATAATTGAAAATAATAATAATTTTTTTTAATTCTTAATATTGAAGCATTTATTGTGCAAACTCCGCACTCTGCATGCAAATTATCTAGCAAGAAAACACTCTGTGAAATACAAACATAAAAAGACTCATAAGAAACAACACATTCCATTTTTTAATGATTCCATTTCCTAATAGGCCGTTATATTAATGCAGGCGCATTAACTTTAATGCGTTCAAGTACAGGAATGACTTAATGGTTGCATATTTAGAGCCATTCCAGATAATTACGCTAACTCACAAATGAAGATACTCGCGACTTTCTCGATATAAGTGCCGATCTTAAAGCTCATAACATTAAGAAATTTCTAAAATTAACATTACACCTGGGGTAAGTTCGTCTACATTAGCATTCAGCGAAATAGGCTATTTCTTTCAAAAACCCTGTTATTGTGCAAATAAATGTGTAAGTTATTTGAGATGGACTGTGGTCCCGAGAGATATAGTGTGTTTTCCCACTGATAATGGTGCATACATTTTAAGTATTTAACTCGGTAGTTGCTTGATAATTGATGCTCGGTAGTTGCTTGATGCCCGCCAGTTGGTTGATAATTTTCTTTAGGTTGAAGGAAATGACGGCATCTGTCTGCATTAATCACTTCGGAAATATTACTTTCACAAATAGAGTAGGTATTAATTTTAGAAAACACGATAAATAGAAAGCTATAAAGTTTAGGATAATCATGAAATCGAAGCAAAATTAAAAAATCAATAATTCTCAATCAAAAAAGAATAGAAAGTTGACGTTTGTATAAAAAGACCACATTTTTTTCTCATGAAACAAGAATTTCGTAAGAAGAATTCAGAAGATAGCATAATTCGCAATCTATACTTTTAAGTAATAGTGCAGCTGGTGAAGCGATGCGGTTCATAGGATAAGACATTAGCAAGGTAACAACTTACAAATTTCCAGTGTTTCATTCTCCATTCAGGCACATAATTGTCTTCAGTGTTTAATTCCGGATTACGATGGGAGGTTCACAAATAACCGGTGTTTCAGTTTTTATTTCTGGGTAGCGATGGGAGGGTAAAATATATCCTGTGTTTAATTCAGG